>SMJT01000053.1:366377-549730 GCA_004349715.1 Crucihimalaya himalaica | reverse complement strand
GGGCTCCTTCCTCGGGTAGTTGACGTTGATTATCTTGGCTTCCCACAAAATCGACCATGCCTGTAGCTTATCAATCTGTCTTTCCAGAAAATCATGCCAATTGTCAATGCAAACATCAATAATATTGCCGAAGTAGCCCCAGACTGAGCAACTAATTTCTAGTATTTATAGTAACCTCCTGAGAAATATTATCTCTGCAAATACTCTATAAAAGCTAGCCATGGCGTCCATGCAATTTTCAGTAGGTTATTATCACTTTAATTGTCATCTCCTAGATGCCAATGAAAGTTTAGATAACCCTCTCACATCCCTCATAATAGGTTGATCTGCAGCGTCTAACATATGCATAAAAATGTGGCTTCAACATTGGGTTCTTCCTGTATCATCAGCAAATGCAGCGAATAGATTCATGAAAATGCAATCAAGTAACCATATTCATGAAAACCTATTTCCCTGTTTGATCCCTTTCATAATCTTCATAACTATTTTTGGGGGCCCATAATTTATAATTATCATTATAATCGGTTTGATCAACACCCATCACCCGATTACTACTTACCGAACACAAGATTATAACCCTCCCATGTGAAAACGCAGATATAATAGTTCGCAATATAATCCTCTATTATTATAGATGCTTTCTTCACAAATATCAATATCCAAAATTTGAGCTGTTTCTTGCAGTTTTTACATGGACAGAATATGTTACCGTCACCCTTGCATATGGGATGCTACTGGCCTGGTGGTTTTATGAATGCTCGCAAACCCGTTACGATACTCTTTCGTCACTTCTCGTTGTCTCCGGAATCTTTTTCGATTATATCATCAACTTCGTCTATATGCCATATGCTTCATTTCTGACGACGCCATTTCTTCCCTATAAAAGCTCTCAGAACAACGAATCTCGATTTTTTTGAACCGGAAACGGAGATGGATCCGGTCCATCGGTTCAATTTTAGATTCCCTAATGTATGATACAATTTAGTTTCTTTTAATGTTTAAACAATTTATTTTTATAAAATTTTAATTTTGAAAAAAAAAATTTATTTATAATTAATAAATTTTTAATTATTAATAATAATTGAAAATTTTAATTATTATATAAATCAGATTCCGCCGCAATTCCCTCGCAATTTGCGACGGTTTTGCGAGGAAATAAGAACCGCACCCTCGCAACTCCGTCGCAAATTGCGAGGGAATTGCGACCTCATTTAGAAATAGTTTTACGCAATTCCGTCGCAATGTTTCCTCGCAAATCCGAAGCAAATATTGTGACGTATTTGCGGGTATAATTAGTAACGCATTTTGCTATAAATTTGCGATGAACGCTTTTGCGATGAACACTTCGTTCACGCACTTCCGTCGCAAAATTGCGACGATATTGCGGGGTTATATTTGCGACGAAATAGCAATCACGTTTTTCCGTCGCAAATTTGCGAGGGATTTGCGACGAAAATTGATTTACGAGACCGGATTTGCGACGGAATGCATCGCGAAAGGCCATTTGCGACGGAATTGCGAGGTTTTTCTCCATCGCAAATGGCCTGTTTTCTTGTAGTGGTTGGCGCCTTAACCATTTTGTATTAGCCATGAGAATCGAGGTTTTACTAATTAAGCATTGGATTATCTGATCACGGAATGGTCAAGTGAAATGGATGCTTAGGCCAAATGTGTCAAAGATAGTGAGATGAATCCGTGTTGAAGGAACCAAATTTTAATTACTAAGTGGCACCAAAAAAAAAATGAATAACATAAAAAGTTAAACTTAAACGAATCTTTGTTAATCGTCGGTACTTAATTAATAGACTAAATTCTATTAAAAAAAATTGTTTTCAACGAGGAGTTACATGAGTAATGGAAGCATCATCGACGGAGCAGAGAGCAGACGTATTGATAGATAGATCCACTAGTCCTACTTGTTCATGTTTACTCCGGAAGAAAAAACTAGGTCGTTGAGGAACATCGAGAACAATTGAGCTAGTAGTGAGCATCTGGACAATAGCTGACATGGTTGGACGATCTTCAGCTTCTTCCTGAACACATAGTAAAGCGATATGGATGCATCTGGAAACTTCGTTTACTTGATAGTTATTATGAAATGATGGATCCACGAGCTCTAACTGTGACGCTTTGCTCCATAGTCTCCAAGTCTAGTGAAAGTTTTTGTAATTAGAACTTGGTCACTCTTGAATAAAGCAAAATAATAAAATAAATTTAAGGCTATATAGTATATACTCACATATGTAACCAAATTGCCAGCACCACTATCCATTTGATAGAGATTGCTGTTCTTTTTCCCACTTATGATTTCAAGAACTAAGACCCCAAAGCTATACACATCTGATTTCATGGAGAACTGGCCATACATTGCATACTCGGGAGACATATAGCCACTGTGACAAAACTCAAAGCTTTAAGATAGAAACATGTTATGTGTCTTAAGGTAATATATGGAAAACTTACTATGTTCCAACTACTCTTCTCGTATTGGCTTCCGTTTGGTCCATTCCAAAAATTCTCGCCATTCCAAAGTCGGCGATTTTCGGGTTCATATCAGCGTCCAGGAGGATATTACCTGCTTTGAGATCGCGATGTATGATAGTGAGTCGTGAATCTTGATGAAGATAAAGAATCCCTCTAGCAATTCCACTAATAATATTGTATCGTCTACTCCAGTCCAGCTGGCTTTGCATTGTAGTGTCTGCGTATATACAATGTAAGGAATAAAGAATGACATGCTATTCGAAAATGATATCTTAGGCTATATATTGAACTTAACTGACCAAATATGAAGTAGTCGAGGCTTTTGTTGGGCACAAACTCATAGACAAGTATCCTCTCATCTCTTTCCAAACAAAACCCTAGCAGTCTTACCAAATTTCTATGTTGAAGCTTTGCCACAACAACAACTTCGTTTGCGAACTCTCTTTCACCTTGTCCTGATGTCTTGGATAACCTCTTCACTGCAACATGTACTCCACTAGGAAATATACCCTTCAACAATAATTAATTTTTAAGAGTTTTGCACATTGGATGTAAGATTAATCGTGAAAATGAAGTACTTATGCAAATTTGTAGAAGTTGCTCATAATCCCATACATCTCAATGCTCAAAGTATTGTAAGGACTGAGGAGGTAATTTATTTGTATTGTGGTGAAAAAAATCATTCTATTGTGGTCTTGTATCGAAACAAATCATGTAAATCAAGACTTTGTCAAACACCTCACCACTCTCTAGGTTTCCAATTTCAAGCTTTACATTGTTTGCCAATGTACTATTCAATTTATACTAGTGGATAAATAGCTATAAAGTCTTATGAAATAGGGTCAAGACCAGCCCTTGGGCCAAGCTGAGCAAACCCATGCTTCCGGTCGTCCATTTTATAAATGTTTCTTTAGTTTGTTGGCAAACTTTAAGTGACCATTTTTGAAGAATATCAAGTTTGAAACTTGTTTTTGTTCAACAACATATTCGTTTTTTATTGCTTTTTTGAAATCAAAATCTAAAATAAGTTTTTTCTCCTTTTTGGCCTTCTAAAAGTTAGGACCAGTTCGGACAATGGTAATACCTTGTAAACTTGGCCGAATCCACCTTGACCAAGTTTTTTAGTCTCACAAAACTTATTAGTTGCTACCTCAATTGCCTTAAAATCAAACTGAAGTGAGCCCGCAGTGGTTATATCATCCCTTTCTGTAGAAACCATTCTGACAACTCAATGAGGATAGAGAAACACATAGAACATTCAACGTGAAAAAAAAAGGAGATAGTTTATCATTGGTGTCTTTACCTTCAGTAAGTGGTTCCCTCTCATAAGTTGTCCTTGTTTTCTTAGCCCGGACAGCTACGAACAGAAGAAAAATGGCAATGATTGGAACAACAACAACAACGATGATTATGACGGAGGAGTTTCCACCTTTCCCTGTATTCACAGAATTAGTTGGCCATCAGATTACATATGAACCACTGTTTTAGCAAATCTTGCATGTCTTAAAAAAGAAAAGTTTCACTCAAAACATGTCATCACACCGCGAATTGAAAACGTGGGTGGAGGAGCTAACTCCAGCTGCTGTTGAGGAGTAGAGCCAGGCGGCAGCGACGGTGGCGGTGGTGGTGGTGGTGTTCTAGTGGCGTTTTCATCGTAGAACGAGTAAAGCTCGTACCTTGAATTACAACTAGGGTAAAGAAGTCTTCCTCCAATTCTGTAAAGAAACATTCCATTGATGGATGCTTGTAGGCAACGGAAACAGTCTTGTCCTGTAAGATCAGGAGTGCACTGAACTAGCAAGTACAAATTCTGGGACTGGGGTGTGATGGTCTTTCTCGTATAAAACTTTCTTGAGCTGTTCGCTGCCTCAATGGCAGATTGGTTCAGCGTGGATAACACAAAGTCCCTGAACTGGACTACTCGATTTTGATAATTAGTTAATGAAATATTAACGCTGTTCATCAAGCTAACATTTCCACTGTATGTAAAGGTCGAGAGAATATTCCGGTGAGAGTATCTGAGCATACACTCATCGTAATAGAGCACGACTTCTCTTTTGTACTGACACCGAGTTATCGTATCGTTGACGGAAAAGGCGACGCAGTTACGGCAAACTTCTTGTGAGACGTCTCCGCGACAAAGGAATAGTCCGGTGACCCGGTCGGGGGCTCGTCCCGCCGTGGCAGTTTGGAATCCGATAGAGTATGAAGCATCCGGGGAAGAGAGAGAGGACAAAAGGGTTTTGAGATTGGTATAGCAAGTGCTGTTCCTTGAATATCTTCTACTTGTATCTGGACAAAATTGGCCTAAGTAATTAGGATCTTGAGCTGATGCTGAAGGAGTAGTTAAGGAAAAGACAAATGAAAGAGGAAGCAGAAAAGGAAAGAGACAGAAGAAAGAAGCGCAAGAAGACATGCTTGAGTTTCTTCGGTTTGTGTGTTTCAGTCATGAAGCTCCCATCCCATGCATTAAATAAAAGTATTCTCTTGACTACTGTAGATTAACTTGAAGTAGAGGATGGTTTGTGACTTTTATATTAATAACGAAAATATGAAGACGAAGTTAGCACAAGAAGAGCACGTTATAGAATATCTCCTAGGCAAAGATGATGATGAAACAAACAAAAGGAAAGGGTTAGCGATGAGAAATAGCCAAACAAATTAAGTAGTAACACAAAGAAACTTCCTCTGTTGACTGGATAAAGCAGAGCAACACTCCTAAAGACCATGACCAAGAGAAGACAAAATACAAAGACTCATTTGCTGCTTTATGTCTTTGGTATTTTCTTGTAACCAAATCTTTATTCTTTTGAAATCATATTTGACTTGTCATACTGAAGACAAAATACAAGGACTTCGTCAATTGATTGAATAAAGCAGAGCAATACCCTCTTAAAGACCACTGACAACATACGAATCTGACAAATATAAAGAACAAATCATATAGTAATTGAATTAAGAATTTTGCGGGTCAAAAAAGTAAAAGATGATCACTTTCTTTTACATACTGATTGAAATAATCTGCTTCGTTTTGCTCTTTTACTCACTTTCTCTTTATGGTGTGCATCTCTTTTGAAAGAGTGGGAGACAAAAAAAAAAAAAAGGAGTTTAGGAACGAGCAGAGGAGACAACCTAATCTGATTTTACGTATGTGCACTCATCCATTATAAGACAATTTGAAACATAGGGATATATCCGGTAATTCAGCAGCGTCCTTCGTCTTTATATATCTGTGGACGAGTGTGTTTTTTTTTCTAACAGGAGAATATTAAATGTACTTGGAGTTTGTTTAGTTCCTGTAATTATGAGATTACCGTATACATATAGTACTTGGGTGTTTTTTTTTATCGAAAGTTCTTGGAATATACTTCTTTCTGACGTGACCAAAAAAAATATAAATATTAACTCTTTTCTGTATAATACAGTTTTCAGTTTTGGAATATAGAATTTTAAGAATATGACATATTGTTTGTAGTTAATTAGGTACATGGTGGTTAGAGACGTTAAAAAAAGCAAAATAAGGGTTTAGGTTGCTGATTAAACTTGAATAGTCTCATGGTTGGAGAGCTGTTTTAAGCTACTTCACTCATCGATCATCAAATTAAAAAATAGTTTGATCTTTGATGTCTTCCAATTTTGAATTGTAGTACAATAATTCAATTGAGATTTTAAAATTTTCTATTCAAAAGTGTTTGATGACCTAAGGGCATCCTCATGTGGAGTTCTTAAATATGGGGTTCTTAGCAATATTTTAATAACAAAATATGATAAAGTTAAAATTAAGAACCTCACCTTGATTATGAACCTCCAATGGTGAATTCAGGGTTCTTAAAAAAAATTATATTTTTGAGAATTATTTATTTGAAATACAAATTATATTGTTAATAATTTAAAACATACTATATTTTATAAAATCAAAATTTACATTGCATTACATGAAATTTAAAAATACTAAGTATAAATATTGGAAAACGTCTAGTTGTAATCTTGAGAAGTGCCAAATTTGTGCCATATATGCTCAACTAAATCAGTTTTCAATTGTTGATGTATTTGTTTATCACGAAGGTTAGTTCGAAAGCCGATCATATTGCCGAGATTTGTAGGCATATCTGTAGAGTACGTCATATCCACTTGTGAAGATCTGCTTCCTTCGCCTTGTTCGAATTCTGATAAATCAAATTGAGTGTATCCATCTCGTTCGTTTTCGACGATCATATTGTGCAGTATGATACATGCTCTCATAATCTTCCCTATTTTTTCTTTATCCCAAATTAGAGCTGGATTTTTTACAATTGCAAATCGAGCTTGCAAGACTCCAAAAGCACGCTCGACATCTTTTCGGACCGATTCTTGATGTGTAGCAAATAATGATGCTTTCGAACCTTGAGGAATTGGAATAGATTAGATAAAAGTTGCCCATTTTGGATAAATACCGTCTGTGAGGTAGTACGCCAAATGATACTCATGTCCGTTGACAAAGTAATTCACTTTTGGAGCTCGACCTTGTAATACATCATCAAAAACTGGTGAGCGATCAAGAACATTGATATCGTTTAAGGTACCTAGAGGGCCAAAAAATGTGTGCCATATCCAAAGATCATATGATGCTACTGCCTCTAAGACGATTGTCGGTTTTCCTGATCCACGTGTATATTGGCCTTTCCAAGATGTAGGGCAATTCTTCCACTCCCAATGCATACAATCGATGCTACCTATTATCCCGGGAAATCCGCGTATCTCTCCAATATCGAGTAGTCGTTGAAGATCTTCTGGTGAAGGTCTTCTTAAGTACTCATCTCCGAACAAATATACTATTCCTTCTACGAAATTTTCCAGGCATGAAATTGCAGTGGTTTCTCCGAGCCGGAGGTATTCGTCAACCGCGTCAGCCGCACAACCATAAGCCATCATACAAATTGCTGCTGTACATTTTTGTAGTCCAGATAGACCAAGCCTTCCGATAGCATCTCTTCTTTGTTGAAAAAATAAAACTTCATGGGAGAGTCGTTCAACAATACGCATGAACAAAGGCTTGTTCATTCTAAAACTTCGTCGAAATAAATGAGGCGGGTATGTTGCATTTTCACTGATATAGTCGTTCCACAAGCGGTTGTGGCCTTCTTCACGTTCTCTTTCAATATATGCTCGTTTATTCTTTGGCTTTGTTGATGTATATCGATCAAGAACGACATCGAGCATATTGTCCAATTTTGTATCGATTACTTCATCAATGGAGTCGTCTCAAACATTGCTTGGAGAAGATGTCATATTTTTTTGAATTGGTGTTTGTTTTATGGAGAATTTATAAATAAAGAGAAGATGATATGAATTGGTGTTTGTTTTATGGAGTTTTAGTAAATAAAGAGAAGATGAAATGAATTGGTGTTTGTTTTATGGAGCTTTGGATAATAAAAAGAAGATGATATGAATTGGTGTTTGATTTATGGAGAATTTATAAAGCAAGAGAATTAATAAAGCAAGAGAATTTGGAGTCGAGAGAGTTTGTGATTTGGCTTACAATATTTATAACATTACCAAAGAAGATGATATGTGGCTTACAATATACCACAGCTAAAGAAGATCTAAATATATTTTTTTACATAACATGGACTCTTCCAACATGTTCACGGGAAATTTTGGTAACATGAAAACAAACTTGTCTCTTCCCACATACTCACGAGAAAGCAAACTCCATGTCGCCTTTATGCCTCCCACTTTATCCTGATCAAAACTTGGTCATGCTGAAACAAAGAGACAACAGTAACAGCTAAGTACAGTTCATTGCTAAGGACATTAAATATTCTGTATGGTCATGAATTGGTGTTTGTTTTGATCAGAGTGTTAAATTTTGCATGTGGGTTGGCAAGAAAACAATTCATTACTTAAACACAAGGACAAAATACTAGAACAACAAAGAACAGTCTAGAACAGCACATCTCGCATACAACAAAAAACCAGGAAAGCACAAAGTAGAATATAGCACATCTTGCATACAACAAAAAACAACATACTAGAACAGCAAACTAAAACATCAAATCACAAACTAGAACAAAGAACTGACTCCCAAGATGATACTTATGACAACATATCAGTAATTAGCTTGTTCTTTAGGGCCATTTCTAAATCAGTAAGTGGCTCAGCTTTTGTAAGGAGGCTCTCAAGCATCTTATTCTTAGAAAGCATCTTACGGTCCTCCAATATTCTCTGTACCTCCAACATATCATTGTTTTTTTCTTTAGCACCGGTTTTCTTGTTCCCATTCCTCTTAGCCGCTTTCTTTGCAGCCTTAACACCAGGGGGACGACCCATGGATACATCCTCTCCATGGCTTTCTGGTTGGGAGCTTGAAGACTGTGCTGAACCCTTTTCAACCTTTCTTCTTTTTGCACTTGCACCATCTTTAACACCAAAAGTAGAACACCATTTCTGATCATGCCGAAGCTCCCTCCATGCATGATCAAGTGTGAACTTGGTGTTCTGATCATTGAAAAAGATATCACGAGCTGCTTTCATAACATCATCCTCATTTTGCCCGCTTCTTTTCTCTTTCATTGCAGCCTCATATCATCCAACAAACTTATTAACTTGGTCATTTATCCTCCCCCACTTTTGCTTACAGTGACTGACTTCTCTATTTTGCTCTCCAACAAGCTGTGGACTTGAGTTAAAGTATGCTTGAATGCGCTTCCAGAATGTTCCAGCTTTTTGGTCATTCCCAATCACTGGATCCTTGCTGGTGTTTAACCATGCACTGATAAGAACAACATCCTCCTTTGGTTTCCACTTCCTTCTTTCTTTACGGTCCTCAACAACTAGGCTTGGATCATCAGAACATTGGCTACTAAACAGATGGACTTCTGATGATCCAAGTTTTATACTAGGTGAGTATCTCTCATTAACTACTTGACTAGTTAAGAGGTTTACAAAGCCGGCAGGGTGACTATATGGGTTCATAGAATCCATATCCTAGTATGAGTATTTAGTGGGTTTAAGTGTTTAGAAGGACAAATAAAGAGCAATGGTTAATTGTTTAAGTGTTTTAGCAATTGTGTTTAAGTGTGTTCACCAATATATAATCGATTATGTTAAGTGATTTTATCAAGGAAGCATTGATAACATGACATTTACCTAACAAAATCTATCACATTGATCACAAGACCTTTACCTAACAAAAGCTAACAAGTATTGCTCACAGAGAGCATTAAATCTCTACCTAATAACTATATTGGTTATCATCAACAAACCAGCTAACTAAATCCAATTTGGCTATCAAAAGCTAACTAAATCCAGCTAACAAGCATTTAACAATATTGGCTATCAAAAAACAGAGCATATTCAACAAGTTAAAGTTGACAATTACATCACAGAGGACAACCAATTAAGTTAATCAAACGGGAATGGAAATCAAAGAACAACACAGCTACAACTAAATCCAAATCACAGATTAAAAACTTCAACCCACACTCAATTAAACAGCCTTTCTAATCACAGAAGCAAAACACTATACTGCACTTATCTCTACAGCCATTCTAAAGCACAAACTCCATTCAAGCTGATCAGTTTAACAAAAGAGACTGAACAACAATTGAAGAAGATCTGAAATATCAACGGATCTGAACAACAATCGCCGAGACGTTTGAGTAAAAAGAGAAGAAATCGGATTTACCTTTGAGAGAGTTCCTTTATCGCTTTTCAAAACCAACCTCAAACACCAAACCAATAACCCCCAACTCGCTTTCGATTTCGCCTGCAGCTCGACGAAGAAGAAGAAGAATTTTGGAAGAGGAGAAGAGAGAGCGTCGAAGAAGGAGAAATATTTTTTTCCCGTCCCTTGCTTCCACGAATCACAAGCAGCCACGTGGACTTAAGGATCAATTCCAAAAATCCTTAAATAAGGATCGGTTCTAAACATTTTTAATGATTATGATTTTCTTTTTAATTAAAAAAAGCTTAAGAACCCCTCTAAACCCCGCGTTGGAGATGCTCTAACGCATTAACGACCATAAAAGATACTGGTCCACAAACTTTTTATTTTTATTTTTCTCCATTATTGTTGTGTTTGAGTGGCGTAAACAAAAGACATAGTTAAAACATTCTTTGTCCGAGAGAGGGTCCGAAGCTTGTGTCGACAAAAGGAGAAAAGCAAAGACTCCGAATCAAAAAGAGGGTATCCTAGTTCATTTTTTTATCTGGTTGTTTGTCATCCATAGCTAAAGAGAAGAACTAATCAGAGACTATCGTACGAAGATGATATGTTATTGAGCTTGGAGAACACGATTACACTCATGTGTCTTGTTTATTTGCTACTCTACAAGATAGAGTGAGAGAAAGAACAGGGGAAAGAGAGATCTTTGTATATGCCGATGAGGATGAGAGACAAAGATGTAACCTTTCAGTTTATTAGTGGATTTCAATAAGGATTTTCTGGCGAAATATAGGTTGTTTCTCACGTTAAGTTTCCGAACTCGTTTAAAATCGTTTGTGTGGTCCTACTCATCTTCTTGCTTTGTTTTCTCTTCTTTGTCATCTCACTTTGCAGGTTTTTGTTTGTTTCTTTTCACAAACTGTTTCTGCAGCTTCTCTACGTGGCCAAAAGGAAGAAATTTGTGTTTTTGAGAGGTCGAAAATCTTTATTAAAACCTGCTTCACAATTTTTATGTCTTTGGTATTTTCTTGTAACCAAATCTTTATTCTTTTGAAATCATATTTGACTTGTCATACTAAAGACAAAATACAAAGACTTCGTCAATTGATTGAATAAAGCAGAGCAACACCCTCTTTAGGGCTGTCAAATGGGCTCTCCATGTCTATTTTGGACCGGTCCAATACTGACCATTTTGAATATGCACAAATTGTGACCATGTCTACTAAGGACCATGACCATTAACGACCATGTTCAAATGGACGGTCCAATGTACCCCATTTCAAAACTAAGTCATTGAACTTAAATCAGAATCCAAACTAAAGTATTACAAAAGTTATTACACTACAAGAAAATGAAAAGAAATCGACGGCCAAATCTGTCAGTAAGTCGTCGATAATAGCCTAAACCGACAATTTTCTGACGGTTTTTTCCGTCAGTTCTAACTCGTCAGAAATTAAAAATCCGTCAGTAATCCGTCATAAAATACCGACAGTTTACTGACGAATGAAAAATCGACCGCTTACTGACGATGTCTGTGGTCGGTAAATCTGTCGGTACACCGTCGGATAAAAAACCGACGGCTTTACCGACAGATTACCGATGGTTTACTGACGGTAAATCACTGATATTTCCGACAAAAAACCGACGGCTTTAATATCATAAAATAATTTAAAATTGCAGAATTAATATTTTATTGAATTTAAATTTTCTAAAAACATTTTAAAAATTTCATAATTGAACTAGAAATAAATTTAAATTTAAATTTTTTATAACGTATTTATACGAAAATTTTTCTATAAAAAATATCCATTTAAGAATTCATAATTGAACTATTAATTTATGATTAACTGCACGAGAGAAAGATTATGATAAATATTAATTTTCTCCCAAATCAATTTGACCTAGATTTTTTAAGTGTTATGGACCACCCATTGTCCATTTTATCCAAACCCATTTTGTCCATGTCCATTGAAAACCATGTCCATTTAAACCCGCTCGAAAACGGGTTTGTCCATGACCGGTCCATAACGTCATGGACGTAGGCAGACCATGGACAACCCGCCCATTTTGACAGCTCTAACCCTCTTAAAGACCACTGACAACATACAAAGTTTCATTTGTTGCTTCACAATTTTTATCTCTTTGGTATTTTCTTGTAACCAAATCTCCATTCTTGTGAAATCATATTTGACTTGTCATACTGAAGAAAAAAAAAAACAAAAATAGTGTTTTACTTGAACGTGTACTTATTTTAGCGTCCACACAAAATTTAGCGCAAACCGCAAGATTAATATGCTACCTAAGAGTAAGTTACAGGAATATAAGCCAAAGTAAATTTAATTGTTGCACTTTTCTCCAAATTCCTGAAATTTTTATGTTGTCAAGTGAAAGACTGTTGGTGAGATCGCCACAGAGATATATATTACTTCATCTGTTTCAATATAAATATCGTTTTGACATTTCTTGAACAAATTAAAGAACAATTTTAATTAAGTATTTTGTTGGTTGATAATGAGGAAAAAAAAGAATATCATATCAAAATTTTACATTGATATAATAAAATGATATTTGATTTTAAAAGGAGAAACAAATTTAATTGGTTGCTTTTCCTGAATGTAAATTTTAACATGTTATAGAAAAGCTGATTTACAACAATTATAGTATCTTCGTTCCCCGAATTTATGTATCTTTGCATTAGTAGAATTTTTAGTATGAAAAAAAAATTAAAAAATTAGGCGTGCTATATGTAATTTTAGGTTTTATATAGATTTATTAATGAAAATTAAAGAAAATTAGTGATCATGAAATGGCGGGTAAATAGGATCAATCGCAATGCATGCTTGTGTCCGAAGCATGATGTCATCAGTTGTTGTTCCCCTGTCTTGTTCAATCGAAAATCACGTTTTGACAGAAGAGATTGGAGTGCTAATCAAGCAATCAATTTCAAGACTAAGTTCTCTTACCCACTCCTCACGCTGGCTTTCATCTCTCTCTCCGGGAATAGGAATCGTCGGAAAAGAAGAAACCGGCTGATGGAGGAGAGAGAGGCGTGGAAGGCACATGTGGCGATGATCTGTGTGCAATTGTTTAACGGAGGATATCACGTCATTACCAAAGTGGCTCTCAACGTTGGCGTAAACCAACTCGTCTACTGCGTCTATCGTGATCTCATTGCTCTCTCCATTCTTGCTCCTCTCGCTTATTTCCGTGACAAAAAGACTAGACCTCCTTTAAATCGACGACTTCTTTTAGCTTTCTTCTTCCTTGGCTTTACTGGGTAAGTCAGAATTTAATCTCTTTTAATCTCCATGACTGCATTCATCAAAAAAGTTGTTTTTTTGGTGTGATTAGGATATTTGGCAATCAGCTTTTGTTCCTCATTGGTCTCAATTACACCAATCCAACTTATGCTGCAGCCATTCAGCCGTCGATCCCGGTTTTTACTTTCATATTGGCTCTCATTATGGGGTAAAGACTCCGTCCAGTCTCTCTCTCTCTTTACTTCTCTGACTCTTACAAAACTAGAGGATCAATCAATGCCTTCTCTTTCCGATATTGTGTGTTGCTGCAGAACAGAGAGACTGAATTTATTCAAACTAGAAGGTCAAGCTAAGGTAGGAGGTACAATGATTTGTGTTGCTGGGGCGGTTCTGATGGTTTTGTTCCGTGGACCAGCTTTGTTTGGGGAAACAGAGGCTGAAGTCTTGGGTCATGGTGAAACAAGACACCCTGAAACATCTGGACACTTCCTGTCTGGCTTTTTCAATGGACTTGGGAGATGGAATTTGGGAGTTTTGTGTTTGATTGGGAATTGCACTTGCATGGCTGCATTTCTTGCTATTCAGGCATGTCATTTTGCTTCCAGATGATCTAAACACTTCAGTTTCAATTTTTAACTTGTCTTTGAACTGACCCCGCATTGTAAACATATGATCAGGCTCCGGTTTTGAAGAAGTATCCGGCGAATCTTTCAGTCACAGCATACTCGTATTTCTTTGGCACCATGTTTATGGTGACATCTGCTTTTTTCATGACCAATGAGTCGACGAACTGGAGTCTCACAAGATCTGAGTTCTTTGCAGTTGTCTATGCTGTAAGTTCTTCACACATGTTTGTTGTATAGTCTTTCAGCCATCAGGTTTCTCCAAATGAGTAACTCTGTTACTTCCTCTGTGTAGGGAGTAATCGCGTCTGCCCTCAACTACGGTCTCTTGACATGGTCAAATAAGATCTTGGGTCCTTCCTTGGTTGCTCTCTATAATCCTCTTCAACCTGCAGCCTCAGCTTTCTTGTCCAGAATCTTCCTTGGAAGCCCAATCTACTTGGGGAGGTTTAAAACTCTCTCTCTCTCTCTCTTTTTTTCTCTTGGTTATTCTCAGCCATCAATGGGGTGTGTCTGAAGTTTTCTAACTAACTCGGGTTTTTCCTCCTCTTTCTTATAGCATTTTAGGCGGATGTGCAATCATCGCAGGTCTTTACAGTGTCACCTGGGCGTCTTACAAAGAAAAGAAAGCAGCAGCAGCAACGGGTGTCATCCCCATCACCTCAAAGGAAGTTGAACCCTTGATCTACAAGGAGCATAAGAACAAACCGATAGGACATCTATTCACAAAGCCTCCCATCTCTTAACCAAAATCCGCAGATTGAACAAAAAGTCTGGCTTCTTAAAATTACACAGGCGCCCTGATGTTTTCTTGACCTTTTGCCGACAAGAGAGTGACTATTAAATTTTTTAACAGTATATATATGCATATATACACATCAATATTTAACAGAGTCTCAATATCAGGCTCATCTATTCAAGAGAGTGTCCTGGACTTTGATGCACCCGCTTACATATGATAGAAAAGCTAAATGTCCTCAATGCAAAATCCACTCTGCATATAACTCGAAACCATAGCCTCAAGCAGTTAAATCTTCTCTGACCCTCCAAAGTTCTGAACACCTTCTCTGCATTTATCACCAACCTATGCTTCCAGTACATATCAAATCTTTGTAGGGCATCTATTCAATATGTGGTGGGCGATGTCCAGGCGCCCATATGATACATCACCCATATGATACACATTTACACACATCAAAAAGACGATTAAGAAACAGCAAGATCGGTCTTAACCAGATTTCATAATGTGTACTGCAGCTCATAAGCCCAAACAGCAATCACATGTGTCAGTTGATTCCTGGTCCAGAGAAGTGTATAGATCTTTGGTTCCAGGCGGAGAAAGACAATCTAGTAACCCAAGAATATTGGAAGTCAAGCAACAAAGAGTATGATTCTCTGCCTTTGATAACGGGGGTTCTGGGTTTTGGGGAATGAGATCTGCTTGAAGCTTTCCGGTTTCAAAATTCTGTTTGGGACTCCTGAGAAGGAGTTGACCATGGAGCCAGTTCCAGAGTTTTTAACTGAACTCCTCTGCAGATTTCGATTAAAGACCATATCAAACCAAACACAGCCACAAGAGTTTCTATATAGATAATGGCTTCAGAGATACACCATTAGTTCAGGGAACAATCTGAGAAAAAAAGAAGTCATCAACAAAAGAGATACAATTCAAAGGATGGCAAAAAAAAAAAAAAAAAAAAACAATTCAAAGGATTTTAAGTGTTTTTCTATCATTTTATGGTTCTTTATAATTTCTGGGAGACAAAACTCAAGAAATAGAGGAGACAGCACCATTGTACATGACAAGTAATAAAATAAACAGCATACAGACAATATCTCCTTTGTCCTAAGATTACATAATGTAAAGTTAAGATCTTCTATGAGCTTTTTACTATGACCAATAAAACTTGAACTCAGCAACAAATGTTGTTTCATCTCTTCATACCTCTGCATCACTGGATTCCCAATCTTCGTCTTCTCTCCAAGACAGAGTTGGATTGAGCGAAGATGACTTGTATGATAAAGATTGCAAAAAGTTGAAATAAGCATACTTGATGTCGAACTGCATGTCATACCCTGCAAATTAGATGCATACGAAGCTTATTAGAGGCAAGGTGAGCCGAAAAATACTAGTTTCCTACCTGAAGACAAACAGAGGATGGAAGCAAAACTAAAACTCTTACAATAGTTCACTGCAATGGTATAGCCACCATCTCCTGGGGTTTGACTAACATGGTGAAACCACATGCTTGGCCTGCAATATTCAGATCAATTATGTGTCGAAATCATGACAGAAAAAATCCAATTGTGTAAGCTTATCGCCCATCTTTAATTTTTGTTTCTTATAAAGCTTCGAGTAAGACTGACCTAGATACATTAGTGATTAAAACTTTAGCAAACTAAGTTGAGGAAAATTTGTTCTGAGAAATCTCAGTTGAGGAGCAAAGGGGTTGAGATTCTTACAGGTAAAGAATCTCGCCAGCCTTGACAGTACAATGAAACGGCTTCGGGCCATTGAAAAACAACGGATATTTCAATTTCGCACTTGCTTCATTCTCTGGTGAAGGGTATGGATCCACACTACACCAGGGCACATGCCTCATCGGCTCCTCAAGCTCAAGCTTGAACGCTTCAATACCCTACAAAGATTCAAACTTTATCTCATTCAACAACATTCAACAGAAACCAAATTCATTGAACTGTAATCTGAGAATCTCACAGACTCGATGGTAAGAGTAATTGGCTGCTGGATATTGTTCGACATAAAGGCGATGCACATCAGTCGGAGGAAGGAGAAGGAAATGTTTCTCCCCTGAAACGACAGCGTAAAGGTTCTCATAGTGATCTTTGTGGAAAGAAGTCACAGAGTGATCAGTACCAATCCAAAGGTTTATAGCTTCCGGCGAACAACCAAACGCTTCCGTAGCCCACGCAATGTCGCCGTCGCAGTCTAAACCAACAGTTGAATACTCCGTTCTGAAACAATCATTTTGCTGTTGTAAATACCCAACCTTTTTACCCTTACACGACGATTGAACAGTCCGAAGAGCTTCCGGAAACAGAACTTTCTCAAAATGAGCCGAAGCGAAACAGAGATCTCTATCTCCGGTGCTCTCGACAGGAGTGACGGCGTCAGCGCAGCCGTTAGGAGTGAGATGTAATGAAACAAGGTCATTCGACAAAGCTCCGGCGAGATAGGCCGGATCTGACCAGAGTTTTAAAGCCGGCCAATGAGAAATAGCGTTGGAGATTACACAAGGCTTGCTCTGAGACACATAGTCTCGGAGAAACTTCACCGGAGACGGCGGAGAATCAAGACGATCGATTTTAGTTCCCAAGCTCAATTCTCTCACTTCTCTCCACAAATTTTGTATCTCCTTAGCCATTGACGATCTTTGAAATGAAACCCCTAATTTGGCGGGATAAAATTTGGGGGTTCTTAATACATAACCAAGAACCCTAATTTATATATATAAAATATAAAAAAAAAGCTGTTTGTTGTAAAATAGGATTTGAAATTAAATTTGAAGTCTTCGAGAAGGAGAAGAAGATGACTTGTTCTTATCTAATTTCTGGCGACGCTTCTGTCGTCGCTTCACGGCGATGTCTTCATGTTTCTTTCCGGCAGCGTTTAATTCTCCCACGGCAATTACTCCGGCAACCACCGCTTCCTTTGTTTTCTCGATGCGTCCGATTAGTCGCCACTGCAAATGATAACTTCAGTAAACAGTCGCTCGGGATGAGAAATTGCTTTGCTTCTCTGTTTAGTGGAGACATCGGTGGAAGTAACGGCGGAGACGGCGGTTGGTGGTTTAACGGCAACGGCGGTGACGAAAACTCTGATGATAATTCATCTTTCAATTCGAGATTTCTTTGCTTTCTTGTACTGGTCTTGTCTTGCTTCTTCCATTTCCGATTGTCAGCTGCCTCCGCCATAGCTAAAGCTGAGAAATCGGATAGTGAAGATAACACCGAGAAAGAGACGGTTTGGGAAGTGAGAGGAAGCAAAAGGAAGAGACTAGTTCCCGATTTCGTCAGAGATGAGTTCGTCTCTGAAGATTCTGCTTTCGAATTATCATCTTCTTTGACTCCTGAGAATCTCCTGGCTCAATGCAGAAACCTTCTGACTCAATTCCTTCTACCTGAAGGTTTCCCCAATAGTGTCACTTCCGATTACCTCGATTACTCTCTCTGGAGAGGTGTTCAAGGAATTGCTAGTCAAATCAGCGGCGTTCTTGCAACTCAGGTAGACGAACGACTGAGTATTACTGTTTATAGCTTATCAATCTTTTAGGCATTTTCACGAGCACTTGGTGTTCATTTTTCTCTTGTTTTTTTTTTGTAGTCTTTGCTTTATGCAGTTGGGTTGGGTAAAGGAGCGATTCCTACAGCTGCAGCTATCAATTGGGTGCTTAAAGATGGAATTGGGTATCTTAGTAAGATAATGTTATCAAAATATGGACGACATTTCGATGTTCATCCTAAGGGATGGAGGCTATTTGCTGATCTTCTTGAAAACGCTGCTTTTGGTATGGAGATGCTGACACCTCTCTTCCCTCAATTCTTCGTTGTGATCGGTGCTGCTGCTGGTGCCGGCCGATCTGCTGCTGCATTAATCCAGGTTCTCTTTTTTGTCTCTGGAAGCTCTATTTGTATAACTCAAGTACTGCATTGTGTATAGTTTAGTATTTGTGCTAATGGCTACTGTGGTAGTAAAGTTTACTATTGAACTTATCATTACTTTCTGCAGGCTGCTACTAGAAGTTGCTTCAATGCTGGCTTTGCTTCTCAAAGGAACTTTGCTGAGGTCTACTACAATTTTTATATGGCCTTTTTGATGAGTTATTCAAGTCTTTATCACTTATCTACATGTTATTGAAACTGCTAAGCTATTTGCTCTTCCTGGGCCTGTAGTGTATGCATCAACAGCTTCTTTTGTAGGTAATTGCCAAGGGTGAAGCTCAAGGAATGGTGAGCAAGTCAATGGGTATCCTGCTCGGAATAGTGGTTGCAAATTGCATAGGAACCTCTACAAGTCTTGCCCTTGCTTCGTTTGGAGTTGTGACAGCAATCCATATGTATACCAATCTCAAATCTTACCAATGCATTCAGCTACGGACTCTAAACCCATATCGTGCAAGTAAATGCCTCTCCTGCAACTGTCGAATTCGTTTGATTTTCATTAAATTCTTCTGAAAAAACAAACGTAACATTTCTCTGTTTGCTATACAGGTTTGGTTTTTAGTGAGTATCTCATCAGTGGCCAAGCTCCTTTGATTAAGGAAGTCAATGATGAAGAACCGCTCTTCCCAGCTGTTCGGTTTTTAAACATAAAATCTCCAGAAAAGGTGAAAGTGTCATTCTCCTTATTTAAATCCAAATTTTCTCAGGATGAAAAAACAATGCTGGATAGCCTGATTCTCATTATCTGCTTTATTCAGCTGCAAGATGTTGTCTTATCATCAGAAGCAAAAGCAGCAGCCGCAGACATAGAGGAACGGCTTCAACTAGGATCAAAGCTCAGCGATGTTATCCACAACAAGGAAGAAGCAATAGCACTGTTTGATCTGTATCGCAATGAAGGATACATCCTTACAGAACACAGAGGCAGATTCTGCGTAAGCAATTATAGACCTTTTCATCATTATTATGCGGCGAAAAATCTCACCATTTCATCTCCTCTTATAATTATCAGGTGATGCTCAAGGAAAGCTCGTCGCCACAAGACATGCTCAGATCGTTGTTTCAAGTGAACTATCTTTACTGGCTAGAGAAGAATGCTGGGATTGAACCTGCAAGCACTTACTCAGACTGCAAACCGGGTGGTCGCCTTCACATTTCTTTGGATTATGTGCGACGAGAGTTTGAACACGCCAAAGAAGACAGCGAATCAGTGGGTTGGGTCACTGAAGGACTGATAGCTAGACCTCTGCCGACCAGAATCCGTCTAGGTTATGATCGTGAACCCTTATCTTCTCCTTCCAGCTCATAAACTCAGAGCAAAACCAGGGCCAATGGATGATGATATATTAGATCCAATTTTACTTTTCGGTATAGAATAGATACATTGTCTCTGTTCATCTGTCAGTAAGCTTTTCAGAGATTTACATGTCTCTCAAGTCAGAAGATACTTTATTCAGATCTAATTCGACCTCATACGAAAACCAGATGATCTGGTTTTCACTATCCGGATTAATTATACATATCATATTCCAACAATACAATAATGCATTTGGGTACATTATTTTTTTATGACTTGAGATTCTAATCTTCTTTATTAAATTCATAGCGAGTAACAAAACATGCCCGACTTTGTTCACACTTGGCCCCACAAATGATTAACATATCAAGTGTTTCACAGTTTGCTTATTTATCAGATGAAATCTAGGCTTCTACACTGATCTTTTGCAAGTTAACCACAGTTACAGACACACACATAAGCCAAAAGAAACAAAAATTGGCGAGTTGGCCTTAAAAGATAGAGATTTATGATTCTACTGAACAAAAGGGTATCGAGCAACGTAGAATTCCCTTACGCGCGAAGCCCCATCTCTAGCAAGTATGCCTTCAAGATCTCCAATGATTCTAGCCAGCCAAATCTCCAAGTTTCTCTGAACTTCTTTTAAATTGTTCTTGATCAATTCTAGTGACCTTCCTGTGTTCATCTTGGCTTGGTTTAGATGATCTCCTTGATTACTCCTTGTGATTTCCGTCTGCAATGAAACTAGCTTTTGCCCTGTCTCCGATGCCCGCTGCTGAAGTCTGAAACACTCGAGCAGAAACTCGGTTTGTCTTTGAGTCCTGAACTCGGGGCCTAATGTCGCATCACACGGATCACTACCCTGCTGTAAACAGTAAGAGTAAAACCTTTTTAGCTCTTCAGTAACTAAACTCGAGCATGTGTTCATAAGCAAACTACATATAGTGTTTAGAGAGTAAACCATTCTTCTGCATAGATCATCGATCTTCCCTGAAAGAGCTTGATACCTCTTAGCCTGTTTTCTCAACAAAGACGGAACTTTTGAAATGTCACTACGACAAACTTTCTCAAGATTTACTAATTCCTCTTCAAGTAACCTCAATTTCGCAGAAACACCCGTCGCTTCACTATCAATCTTCCATGGTGATTCCCTTCTGTGTATAATCAAAGACAAGCCACTAACATTACTGATCATCACATATGACATAACACAATCTCAATTCATAATTCTCTAATTACCTTGGTACAAAATGCTTCATGCGATACACAGATTCTAAAGATTCATACTGTACATCCTACAAAACAGAAACCAAAAAAAAAAATCCCTAAAATCAGAACACCAATTCATCTCTCTCAAATCATGAACTTCAAATCAAGAAGCTCAAAATCAAAACCTGGAAAGGGTTAAAATTGGAACTTGGATTGATCCCATAAGCATTAGGTGATGATGATGATACAGTGTAACGTTCAATAGACTCATCTCCTTGTGCTTCATCATCTTCTTCCTCAATCCCTCTTCTAGACATAAACCCAATCATCTCATCTCTCTCACTCACTTCTCTCTCCAATTCATTAACCCTATTCATAAACTCTTCCCTCTCTTCTTCCATTTCATGAATCCGATGCAACAATCGTTTCTCCTCCTCTTGCCAAGCGTTCCTGTGACTAGCGAAGATCTCAACGACACGCGCGTTAGCTTTTGAATCCTCCACGCGCCGAGATTTCATCTGACGGACTTGTTCCTCCGTCGTCGCGAGTCGCCGTTTCAGCTCTTTGACTTCAGATGTTAACCGTGGGACGAGAGAGATTGCGTCGTTTGGGAGATGAGCTAACATTACAGAGAAGCTTAAACCTAGAAATGATTTTGCTAGCTTCTTCAAATCTAGCTCGTCTTGTTCTTCGATAATGGTTCTCATTCTTAGTATCTCTTCTTCTTCTTCAGCTTTAGGAACAGTCGCCATTTTTGTGAGCTCAAGAATCGGAGAAAGAGATACTAAGAAAAGACAAATTTTTTATTTTATTATCAGCAAAAAAGAAAGGCCACTTTTGATGTTATTAACGAATATAAAAATGAAAAAATAAAATATTATTAAGTTTGATATAGATCACATCACAATTTTAATTTGATCTTGACAGAGATGACCCAACAAACTTATTTTAACATTCGAATAAATTTGCTAGGTAACTATCCGTATCCATGGCATATATATATATATGCATAATATATATATATATATATATATATATATATTTTTGTTAATATTTGAATTGCATCGTACTTTTTTCGCAATTGTGCAATTGTTATGTACATTAGCATTCAAAATTTTAATTTGTGGTTATGCAGCTGTTTAAAAGTTAGATCATCACATTTTTCTTGTAACTTTTGATTAGCACATGTTGCTACAGAAAATTCATTAATTAGTCTGATTTTTCATGATAAAGATGTGATTACCAATAGAAAAATATATCTAGTTGGAATTTTTAAAAACTAATATCATAATCATACCACAATTGGGTTAGAAAACTCAGTAATGGTTTGTTTATAAATAATGATCTATTAGATATATTATGTGTGATGAGTAGTTGTTATCTGACTTGAATGAGGATGGACCATATAAGATAAAGAGAGGCTCCGTCTCTTGAATGCAACAAGAAGATTAAAAAAAAAATCATATCACGGACCCGACCACGACCAATCTCACCTCCCAAAAGCACATGATTTCATCTGTCCCCAAACAAGTATCTCATTTGCATTCAGATCTTTAGACTTGATCTGTCGATGACAAAACTAAATTCGAGTTCCCAAGTTCTGGTTTTCTTGCATTTTTTTTTGCTGATACACAAACAACAAAGAGTAGAGAAGATGGAGAAACATTTGCAAACATATTCTATACCCAACTAAACACAAACTTTCATTATTATATTTTTTTTTGGTTTCCTTGTTTAATTTGAACTGAATTCGTAACATCTAATACGAAAAACCCAAAGGCCCACGCATTAATACGGCAGCGTTTCATTTAAATTAAACGTCGTCGTATTGCAAAAGGTGGGGTATGGGGAAATGAAGAAAAAACATGCGAAAACAGTACCGCAAAAATCCTCCCGCTATAAATCTGACAAACATTTTCTATCACGTGGATCGACTCTATGAACCGTTGATTATATCTTAATCAACGGTCAACACGAGTTCTTAATACTCACCGAGATTGAGATCACTTTATTTTATGACTATATAAAACACACAACTCTCAATTTATTTCACATCTCAACAATTAAATTCGTACTCAGAGCAAATCAAATCAAATTTTGTCGAGAAAATGTCAGGTCGTGGAAAGGGAGGCAAAGGTTTGGGAAAGGGAGGAGCGAAGCGTCACAGGAAGGTTCTGAGAGACAACATCCAAGGAATCACCAAACCGGCGATTCGGAGATTGGCTCGTAGAGGTGGCGTCAAGCGTATCAGTGGTCTGATCTATGAAGAGACTCGTGGCGTTCTCAAGATCTTTTTGGAGAATGTTATCCGTGACGCTGTTACTTACACCGAGCACGCTAGGAGGAAGACGGTGACCGCCATGGATGTTGTTTATGCTCTTAAGAGACAAGGACGAACTCTTTACGGATTCGGCGGCTAGGGCTCTAATGCTCTAATTAGAAATGTTAATTTTTAAAATTTGTTGTCAAATTCCCAAAAAAATCAAAAGATGAAGGATGTAATTGCAATTCCGTTATTGTAGTCTCATCAAAAAACTTCTCTATGGTTTTTTTTGGTTCCCTCGAACACGATGCATCTTCAAAAGTTACACAGTAAAACTAATTAAATTTATTGGTTAGAGAAAATAACCGGATCGGTTTAGTTGAAACACACCGTTCCCAATCTTTATAAACCGAGCTGCGATCATCGGTACTTTTACCAAACGTGTTTGTATTGTATTATACGCGACTAACCGGGTTTGATATATTCATATATAAAAACCGAATTATTTTTAAGTTAATAAATAAATTTCAACTATTGTCAAATCATATAATCTCTCCCATGTTCTAGAGAGAAAGAGAAGGGTCGAGGAGACGAAGCTTGGACTGACATCAGCTCTCCCGTGAGCCCTCGCCGTGAATTTGATCGGAATTGATTCTCGAGAAATGGGAGCTCCGGGAGGCGAAGACTCCGTCGTGATAGAATTGGGGAAGAAGGTGGGAGATGCGCATGTTATCACCGTCAATTGTCCGGATAGGACTGGTTTAGGGTGTGATATTTGCAGAATCATCCTCGATTTTGGGCTTTTTATCACCAAAGGAGGTAAGATTCTTTCAAAAATTGGCTTTAGCTCCGACATGATTCAATGATTTTGATCTCGTTCTCTTTAATTTACTTAGAATTTGCTTTCGATTACCTTGATTTTAGGCGATAAATGAAAGGTCTGATTGTTTTGTTCATCTTTGGAGTTTAGATGTTACAACTGATGGAGTATGGTGTTACATAGTATTGTGGGTGGTTCCTCATTATGATTCTCTGAGATTGAGATGGTCACATTTGAAGTATCAACTTGTATCTATATGCCCGTCTTGCTCCACCTACTTCGTGCTCAATTTGATGTCTCCTTGTCCCGTATCAACGCCTATTTACTTGTTGAAGTTCTTTTGCTTAGATCGGAAGGGACTCTTACACGGTACTTTGTCTTATCGTCTTATAGGTTCATTTTTCTTATGCGTGTTATCTTGATTGTGTGAGAATCTTGGTTGTAGATGTTACTCAAGTACTAACTGAGCTTGAGCTCTCAATTCAAACCGTGAAGGTGACTACGACGCCAGATGGGAGAGTTTTGGACCTTTTCTTCATAACAGATAACATGTGAGTGAGTTAGATAATCTGCTCTTAGAGACTTCCCATTAAGTATTCGAATGGTGATTCGTAGTATTGTTTACCATTGTCTTCTAGGGATCTTTTACACACAGAAAAGCGCCAAGAGGAGACACGAGGGAAGTTTCGTTCTGTCTTGGGAGAATCATGTATTAGCTGTGAACTTCAGTTGGCTGGTCCTGAGTATGAATGTCATCAGAATATTCCATCTCTTTCTCCAGCAGTCGCTGATGAATTGTTTACGTCTGAGCAGCTCACTGATGAAGACAATCGTGTACATGTTCTTAGTGATGATATGATAAAGCTGAAGAATTCTACTATTATAGTTGACAATTCCTTAAGCGAGACTAATACATTACTCCAGATACGTTGTGTTGATCACAGAGGCCTTTTGTATGATGTATTAAGAACCTTAAAAGACTTTGACATTAAGGTAATGGCAAAACTAACATGAATCTTTGATCAGATTTCAAGATATTAGTACTTTGTGTTATCTCAGTTTGTGATCTGTTTCTGCAGATGTCTTATGGCAGGTTCTCACCTCAAACACAAGGTCATCGGGATCTAGATCTATTTATTCAACTGAAAGATGGGAACAAGATCATAGATCCTGATAAACAAAATTCGTTATGTTCACGTATGAAAGCTGAAATGCTTCATCCTTTACGCGTCATAATTACAAACCGAGGGCCAGACACTGAACTTCTGGTTGCTAATCCAGTTGAGCTATCTGGGAAAGGCAGGCCAAGAGTGTTCTATGATGTTACCTTTTCACTAAAAGTGCTTGGAATCTGTGTTTTCTCGGTAAGAAACAAATCTATTAACAGAAATCTTGGGATCAGTGACTCTGACTGTGAACTGTGTTGTCTGTTGTGACAGGCTGATATAAGAAGATACACTGCTAGTGACCGTGAATGGGAAGTGTATAGATTTCTTCTGGATGAAAACTGTTTGTTCCCTCTAGGTAGCACTTCTGCTAGGAATGAGATTATTAATAAAGTGAGAAGAACATTAATGGGTTGGTGAATTAAAGACCTGTATAGAGAGGTTAATAAGTACTGCTATGTGATATATCAAAATAATAATTGATGGTATGCCTTTGGTTATGTCCTATTGCTTTTAAGTTCATGTATAATGTTGGTAGTTTCTATATATTGGTTCTAACCCATCGTGTGAAGGAAGAAATGTCAGCAAGTTCTAGGGTTTAAGGAGGATGCTAGACACTAATGACAAAGGCCGCGACTACTGGCGCTTGAGCTGCTGGTAGAGAAAGAGTGTTGTTCTAGTCTCAGAACCACTGGGTAGACTCGTTGGGGGAAAGCAACGTCTCGTATAGACGACGTGTGGAATTATCTCATCGACCTTTTGGTCAGGGAATAAGGATTTAACTCTGCCCCGAGTGTCCTTTGTTATTTCCTGTTTTTGGTGATTTCTTGGTCTTTTGGTTAGCTTTTACTTTCCTCAAAGATCCTTTTTTACGTGTGTATGCACTTTTGTCTTAGAGCATTCTCATTCTCAGTGGTTAACATACCCATAGGTATCTTAACATTAAAATAATAATATTTTTAATAAAACATAAATATTTAATTAAATTTAAATTAGTTAATAATAATTGATTAATAACTTTTTGACAAGTGTATTAAGAGTTTCTTACTAAGAAATTTTTCTATTTTTCTACATTTTTAAAAAAGAAATTATTATTATTTTATTAGGGGTTTCTTGTTGAGGATGCTCATAGGGTTTCTCTAGATACTGTAGAACAGCCCAATAACGTCATCGTTAGAAAGCAACACACTTAGGTGAAGAGTGCTGCATCAGTATATAATTTAATCATGAATTTATTATTAATTTTATTAACTTGGAATGTAATTTAACAAGTTAGAAAGGAAAATACTTGACAGATATTGATTCGACACCTGAATGCAGTCTAACTTTCCAATCACATAGACCACCATATAGCAATGAGTCCTGTACTATTACAATGTGGGAGCTAGATAGAGGAGTTTTGTTTCAGATTTAATCAAAGACTAGTACTCAAACTTTAGCTTTCGGGTCATCTTAATCCGATATTGAATTATACAAACCCAAGTTAATCCCTAAAAGCATCACAACTCCCGTTTGACTTCTTCTGCCTTGTAACTGAGGAAATTGGCTCGTCGTTAAATGTTAAAAGTGCAAACACTCAAATGAGTATAAAAAAGCATCCAGCCATCAGACTTTAAAAACTTCATTCATCGTTTCTAAATTGGACTAAATTCTGTATAATCCTAAATTATCGTTTCTAAATAGATGAAAAGAGAGAGAGATAAAGAAAAATAGTCCCGAACATCTTGACCGGATTGCCTATCGCCGGAAATATCTGAATTTGAGCGGAGAATGACATTACCAGGTTAGACCGTGAACACGAGCGACAGAGAGGCATTTTTCGAAAATGCTTCTCAAAATTTTGAGAGAGTATGATGAACGAAGCGGCTAACATTTTAATGCTTATATGTATGACTATATATAGCCAAAGAGGTTACACAAAAGTAGGGGTATACACAAAATATTAACAAGAATACATATTTAACTAATAAGAGTGAAATATCCCTAAACTCTATAATAAGACCCTCTGATCAGTAAAAGTGCAATAGGAATGAAGGGAAAAGTGAAAAGCAATGAAATGGATTCAAAAGAATTGAATATAGAAATAATTGTAACAAGTTAATTTTGGAAAAGAAACAATGCATTTTTCGGATTGAGAATCGTTTATATGGCTACTACTGTTATAGTTACGATGGATCGTCGGAGTGTAGACTCCTAAAAACTTTGCCTTAAGTCTGTAACCACTCATTTTTAAAAAATAATGTTTAGTCCCTTAAAAAGTTTCATCTCGAGTTGTAACCCCATTTTGTTGACTTTTTGGTTGACTTTGATGACTGTGCAGCTGACATGACAAATAAAAATAATAATTTATTAGGCCTAAACGTTCGGGTATTCGCGTCGGGTTCGGGTCGGATATGTTCGAGATTCGAGTTTTCGTGTTTAGAAATTTAGGACCCGTTCGGGAATTTTTAAATTTCATGTCGAGTTCACGTTCGGGTTCGGATTTACCCAAATATTCAAAAATCTAAAATTTTGTATCCAAATTTAACCAAACTATTTGAAAACAACTAAAAAAACTCGAGTATTTTTACATAAATCTATACAAAAATAACTAAAATATCTGAACCTGAACCCGACCCAAAATTTATAAATATTCGAACGGGTCTTAAATTTCTAAACACGAAAACCTAAAGTTACTATATTTTTAAGCCTTTTTTAGCATATCTAATAATATTTTATATTTTAGTTTGCTACATCGCGACGACTCTCTATAAATCTCTTGAGTGAAATTCAATTGCAAACAAAACTGACAATATCAACCTTTGATTAGCAACTCTTATTATAATCATAAAAATATAATGGTTGTTACGTTGTGAATCACAAAACCACTAACAATTACCCTTATGACCTGATATATCATGGGTTTTACCCGTTTTTAGCCATGATATAAGTCCTTTTTGTTGAGTCTTCTCTTTAGTTTTAGAGTCTTTCAAGTTCTTTTCAAGTTATAGGCGCGTATGGAGCCAATTGGAGGATTTGGGAAGCTTTTGAAGCAATCTGGAGTTGAAGCCGTTCGGGAACAAGCTCAGCATCGATCGACACTGAGGAGCATCGATCGACACCGAGGAGCATCGATCGACACCATTCGTTTGGGAGAACCACGACCAAAGAACCTGGCATCGATCGATACCACTTACAGCATCGGTCGATGCCAGTGACCAGAACGAGAAACAAACCCAAGATTATCCAAAAGTTTTCCTTATTTTTCGAGATAACTCCAAAACGTTTTGATTAGCTATTTAATTAGGTTTTGTAGCCTCCAGAAAGATACCTTGTGATTTCTGGAGATAGAGTTTTTCTGCAATTGAGTCTTTTGGAGAAGAACTCTTGAACCTCTTTGTATTCTTACTCTATTTCATTGTTTTATATGATATCTATTCTATTCATGATGTTTATTGCTTTCACCATGTCTGAGTAGATCCCCTGTTAGGATTAGGGTTACTTAAAGGTATTTGATGAATTATTACATCTAGATTGATTGTTAGGGAATAATCTATAGAGTTTTTCACCTAGACTAAAGATTAATGCTGATTTTAGCCTCGCGAACTAGAATCTGATTTTAGGTTGTTTAATTGGCACGAAAGTGTGATTGATTGCCTGATCTAGTGTTTGGTGAGCAAGAGCCCTATTCGCAAAGAAATTTGGTTTAGGGATTTTGTGAACAATTGAACTTGAACTTTAATGCTTGTTTAAATTCATAGAATTTGCAAAGAAATTTGGAATTCTAGGTTTAGGCATAGATAGTCTTCGCAACGAAAGTTGGTTTACTTTACATATGTGTTTCAAGTTCGAAAGCGGAGCTTAATATATTTCCTGACAATTGATTTGATTGATAGTTCTGATTTGCCTGCAAGTTTCCCTAAGCCTAGCGTTTTCCTCCACTGAATTACTACTTCTTTTAATTGTTTTTGCTGTTCTTGCTTCCATCTATTCTGCTTAGCTTAATTCATATTTCTGAATCTATTGAGTGTCATCTTGAGTCCTTGTGGATTGACCCCTAGAATACTATAGCGACTGCTTAGATACTTTAGGGTATTAGATTTGAGCATATCATGACCTTATCAAAAGCAATTACATTATTATTTTGTACCACGGTTTATTTTTGTATTTTTTAATTGTTTTTAACTATTCATTTATTTTTTATCATTAGAAATGTTTTATTAATACTAATAAATTTAAGACCATTTCGAATAGTTTAAATTTTGGGTCGGGTTCAGATTCGTGTATTTTAGTTATTTTTGGATAGATTTACGTAAAAATTATCGAGTTTTTAGTTGTTTTCAAATAGTTTGGTTAGATTTGGATACAAAATTTCAGAGTTTTGAATATTTGGATAAATCCGAACCTGAAAATACCCGAACCTGAAATTTAAAAATACTCAAACGGGTCATAAATTTCCAAACACGTAAACCCAAACCCGACCCGAACCTGACCCGAATACCCGAACGCGCAGACCTATTGAATTCTATTTTTTTGTTTTATTTGTCAAGTCAGCTACACAGTGACGCCTAGTCAGCTGCACAGTCATTAAAGTCAACCAAAAAGTCAACGAAAGGAGGTTACAACTCGAAATAAAACTTTTTAGGAGGCTAAACATTGTTTTTTAAAAACGGGTGGTTACAGACTTAACGCAAAGTTTTTAGGGGGCTGCACCCCGACGACCCGTCTTACGATCGATGATTTCGATATTTTGTTTGCTTCATAATAATAAACCAACGATCTCGATGACGTAATTGATTAGATGACGTATAAACAACATTACATGCAAAAGGAGGAAATTAGTTTATTTGTTTTTTTCTATATATATATATATATATATATATATATATACAATTTAAAACACATCATATTCATCTATAGATCATTCAATCACTGAACTAAAGTGTCTTATTAAGTTTATAGAGGTGACACAAGTTACAAATCAGAGTGTTTGGGGGAGAGGAGTGTTACGGATAAAGCTGGTAAAGAGAGTAAGAGCACGTAAAGGTTGGTCCTTAGTCACACTATGACATGCTACTCTCACAGTTGCAAAGGTCAAGTTCCCTTTGTAAACCTCTGCGTCCCCTCCCACCTGCCCTTCGGTAAACCACGAACGCCATTCATTTACAACCGTTAGATTCATTTTCTTCAGCACAGGCAGTAAAGATGTAAACGGAACCACCGCGTCCATGTCTCCAGCGTACACCATCATTCGGACACCCTCACCCATCAGCTCGTGAAGGATAGGAATCATTGAATTCTCATAATCATTTTGGGGCCAAAATAATTTGAAGTTGTCATTGCATCTGTCCCACGCGTACGGTAGTTTCGTGGTGGTTGCATGCATCGCTTCTTGAACCTTATTTCTGTTAATATAAGGCTGCACGTAGTTGCCACTTCATGGATCAACCTCCATAACTGTGGGTTTGCTGCTCGATGTGGAGTTTATGCACAGAGGAACGTGTATGCTGTACTGGTCCACGTATTTTGTTTCATGAACTAATTTATCTTCCCAAATTTGGCACTCGTCCAGATCAGTATCATTGTAATTTCCGCGGAACGTGCAGAGTTTATTGCGCTTGTCCACAGTTTCTTGGGACAACAAACCATGACTCACCAAATATTGGCTGATATATTCGTTCTGGTTCGGTACGTCGAATGCTGGATTACCAAGCGAAAGGCCTCGTAGGTTGATAAAGGTTTGGTTGTTACGGTGAACACGATGATCTTTCCAAGTTTTCAGAAGAGTCTGATTATAAAAATATAAGTAGTTCCAACAAAAAATGGTTGTACGTTGTAAAGTTTCATGGGCTTCCAACTCAAAATCAATTGGCAGTGAGTGGAGCTGTCCATATTCCTTATATATCACTTAAGTCCCTTCACATCTTCCGATTTGAGATCTTTCTCAACACATCCCCTCGAGATAATGATTGTTTTAGCCATTAATATCGACAGAATCCATCGCGCCCCTTCGAAATAATGCTCTTCGAGCTATCTCGATAGAATTGAGCCTTCCTTTGGGCCATCAATTAGTGGGAGGTTATCAGGTCACATTCCGGACCGGATGAACGGGTCAGTGTGTGTTTGGGCTCTGATACCATGACACAGAGTTGCAGAAGGTTTTCTGTGTATTTCCGTGGCATAAGCCTTACAATATATATCACTTAATATTAATATGACTCTTTTGACAAATATTTTAATCACTTAATTAACCTTTTGTAAAAACCTAACAGTTGATTTGTGAAACACCCCGTTCCTAAAAAAATTCCGAAAGAGGTTGTTTCTACTCGGATCACCAAGTAACCCGAACACTTACTCATATTTTAAGGGTCGATTCTTTCAACAATTCAGATTCGACGGACATTCTGTGATTCATTATATTAGAGTCGTTATGTTAGCGGAAGACTTAGGGGGGTGTATTGAACTTAACATTTTAGGGGATTTGGTAGGATTTTAATATTTTAGAATTTTGAGAGATTTGAGTGAGTTTTAGGAGATTTGGTTATTTGTTAGAGTTTTTAGGGATTTTATATTTGAAATGATTTGGGATTTGCTGAGATTTTAGTATAAACTCTGAGTGATTGTAGGATACTTTTTTTTAGAAAAAAAAAAGAAACTTTCACCGATCATAGCTCACCATCTTAACACTTAGCCCCTCTCTAGCTTGATGTTCACACAATAATCAGTTGTTACATCTTGCCGAAAAGGCCATATAAAGATCTGGACACGGCACAATGCCCTCTTGTGTACAAGCTTCCCTAAAGACAACAAAGCTTCACTGAGCAGCAAGAACATCGGTACGTGGTTCTAGTCTCAAGCAATAATAAAGATGATGTCTAAGAATCAAGTGCTATTATTTAGTCATATTTCTCATTTTAAAGCTTCGGGACATCAAGCTTGTGGTGTGTTTGTAGGTGACGATCTCTATCTGAATTATCATAGTAGGAGCAGTATGTTCAGCCATTGGCACATATTCAGCCCTTGCAAAGATCATTGAGAAGTTGAACACATCAATCCTTACTCATTTTGTCTCTCTTGAGATTTTGTGTTTGTCCTAAATCATTTTCTTAGTTACATTATAGAAAAATCTCTAAGAACTCTGCATAATTTCGAGAAATAAATACCAATTGTTTAGTTGGGTTAACAAACTCTAGCTCCCAAAAGAATATGATGGGAGAAACTTACCTCAACACCAGGAGTGATAACCTCTAAATATACAAACTCTAGCTCCCAAAAGAATATGATGGGTGAATCATATTCTGTCAGATGCAAATGATCAATAATGGAAGTGCAGCAGAGAGATAAGAAGAAACAAGAACACATATATATTGTTATACTTAAAACAAAAACCAGGGTTTGTTTCTTGTTTCTTCAATTTTATTTACATCTCTTTGGTCTGTAAATTGTTAATCGCATCCGGATATATACATGTGTATATGAGTATACACGAATGTACATGTCGTTGTGGTCGTTTGTGAATATCAAACAACAACTTCACCTTCTCTTTGAAGATATTTGTGTATTTAGATGTTATCACTCCAAACTCAATATAGCTCTAACAATTAGCTTTCGCAACGCCAAAAACGACAGCTGAACTGCCCATGTCGAATTTCATGAGCATAATTGAGCAACCATGTTCAATTACAATAGAATAAATATATAAAAGATAAATATAATGTGACAAAGGAGAGGAGGCATAAGAGATGAGGGAGCCATTTTGTTTCAGTCGTACTCTTTTGTGCTCTTCTAATTCTTTGGATCCTTTAAAGCTTCAGAATCTAACTGCTTCAATCATCAAAAACAATGAAAAACTATGATTGGACCAAGATATCATATAATATGGGTTTGTGTCTTTCTTTGCTAACTTATTTTTCTCTCTCTACGACATTTTTTAAAGGTTTCTTTCGACATTTTTTCGATCATATTAATATAGTACTATTCATTCATTTCATGTGGCAATTAAGAGTTTAAAAACCGCTTAGATGATTGCAAGAGTTTTATGGCTCTCGTGCACAATTAAACCTATTGTGCTCTAATACCTCAATCCTAAAGGTATGTCGTATGTAGCACTTAAGGTATCGAATCCACAGGGAAGGAAAGATAACAACACTAGGAATGCAAGAAACTAATCAAGCTAAATCGGTAGATGTTTTTGGTTTTTATGTTGTAAATGTAAAATAAAACTAAATAAGAAACTAAATGCTTAAAACTTAAACAAGTAAATCAGACTTGAGAAAATTAGAAAACATAAACGAAATGCAAGAAACATAAAACGCAAGTACAAACTGAAGTGAAACTAACAATGCAAGGCAAACTAACAACTTAAGCGGTTGATTTCAAATGCTAAAAGAATGGACGGTTGGAATGGCAAACGATAAAGAATGAATGATGCTTCAATGAATGACAAATTCAACAAATGATTATGCTTCAACTTATGACATGAATCACTTAACTAGATTAGTCCACTCCCGTGGTACTAATCCTTTTGCAAACCGATTTGATTAGCTAGACTTCCGAATGCAACCAAATGATTAGCAAACAATGAACACTAATTCATAATTGTCATCAAATCTTCCTTAAAACTCAACTCCCGTTGGTTAAGGAATAGAAACGCACACATAGATAGGTCGGATCGATTCTCAACACCTTCCGGGTGAGAATCGATCATACATCTAGAAAACTCTCTTTCGAAGCTCATTTCTAGCTTTAAGAGCAATCTATATATGAAGTTAAACAATAATCAAACACTAAACATCACAAATCAAGCATCAAACATCCTAAATCTACCAAACCAACCATCCAAAAGAGATCTACTCACACATGCTCAAATCAAGAAAATAAACCGTAGGAATGCAAGAAATAGAAGACATAATTCAGATTTTATAAATAGAAATGAGAAATCTTCAATACATAAGAGTAGATCAAGGTTTTAAAAACATAAAAACATAAGAACTAGAGAGGAAAGTGAAGAGAAAACTCAGGTCAATGATGATAATGGCGTCCTCTCTTTGTTGCACAAAAATTGGCTTTTTAAGGTAGTGAGTTCGCAAGTGGAGAAAACAGGGGAGGGGTCCGCGAGCGGTTTTGGCGAGCGGTTTCAAACCGCTCGGGAGTCGTTTTAAGCTCGGTGATCGGTCTTGTCGAGCGGTTTCAAAACCGCTCGTGAGTCAAGATGCGTTCCTCAGCCTAATAAGCGATCGGTTATGGAAATCGGTTTTGAACCGCTCGGCTTGACATGCCTTCACTAATTTGGCCATAACTCTTGAACCACGTATCCAAATGTTCTGAAACTACCTCCGTTGGAAAGCTAATTCAATTTACTCTGACTTTTATGAAGAGCTCCAAAGCTAAATCCCAAGGGAAGGCTTTCGTATGACTTGATCTTTGAAACAATTTGAATCGGTTCTTCATGATCATTTTCTCCTTTTGCATCCAAATGTGCATTTCCCATCATTACAACCTGAAATTATCCAAAACACATAAAACACACACCAAATACACACAAATACACAAAAGAAATTCTAAAATGTAAAAATACTTAGTTATACCCTAAATGCATCAAAATACAAAGAAAAAGCAAATAAAACACAATAAAATGGATATTTACAACTATGATAAAGTGATAAAATGCATAGTTATCACACCCCCGGACTTGCCTTTTGCTTGTCCTCAAGCAAACATAAGGAAAGAATCCAAAGGTGTGGTTGAAAGATCAGATCTCATATCCAAAAGAGAAAAATCAAAGCCTTAACCTCAAGGTCCTTTAACCAAGATTACTATGATGCTCTAGTCAACTCTACTCCTTAGAGCTTATTCACACTTAGCTCAATTCACCATTCAGTCAATGTATCAAAATCCATGTGCAATCCTAGTCTTAACTCCTTAACATTCATTCAATACATAAGATGAATCTTGCAATGTACATATCAAGTAATCCCACTTGGCTAGGGAGAGAAAGGTTTTAAAATCATTTACAAGAGAAGGCTCGTTAAGATCAAAGGTTCTCTCAAGAGAAGGAATGAAACTTTATGCAAAATACTAAGAGTCAAAAACAATTGGGGCATACAAGCATTGAACTTTCATCTACCCATCCCCTTGTTTCTTTTTGACTATCCTCATGTAAGTTTCACCCTATTTTACCCAAATGTAAAGGCTCTTTTAGCCTATCTACCATCTCTTTCATTATTTTCTTCTCTTTCTCTAGGGAATTCTTTCTTCTTTGATCACATTGATGTTTGATTTCCAATCACTTTTTATTCAACTAGCTCTTTCATTCAGTCATCTTTAGCCTCTTACTCATCATTTAGACATTAGACTTTTAGTCTTTCTTACCACTTAGAGACTATACTCATTTGCATTTAGAGCTATCACTCATGTACCAAACAAACAAAATTTTTGAAATTCCCTTTTCTTTCTTATTTAGAACAACACCCTTAGAGCCCATTCTAACTATCCTTAACCAAATTCTAGCTCAATGAGGTAAGAGCTAGTTCTACAAGAAAGTTCGTTCCTTGTCGTTTTCAAAACTCAACATGTTTTGCTAAGATCATTCCGGAAAAGACCTCACAAACGCACACAAGGATAATAGGCTTGAAGGAAAGGCCTAGCTAGGGTGTGGTGAACCGCATAACGGCTATTTGGGTCAACAAGAGAGTGGTAAAAAGGAAAAATATGACCCAAATATGTATGTTCTATCCGTGGGTTTAACTCATCAATGTACAAAGCAAGATAATTGAAGATCAAGTTTAAGTTTAAGTTCATTGGAGTTAAGATCTATTCATGCACATTTCAAAATCGCAAAGAGGTTCAAGCTAATCGAGACAAGAAGTGAATATATCATAGTATTTTCAAGATGGTTCAAGCATCATAACACTCCTAGAAAGGGTTTTGATTTTAAGTCTAAGCTTAAACTCTTTACAAGGAATTTTTATCATTGATCCTATGCATATGCAAATGCACACTAAGATGATATTAGATTATACACAATCCTAAAAATCATATGAAACATGAGTATTTTTTTTTTTTTTTTTTTTTTTATTAAACATATAATAATGCAAACACCATATAATAATGCAAACATAACAAGACTCCAATATAAAATCCAAATCCAAATACAAGACTTAATCAACAACAATATCCTCCCCCGGACTTGTTGGACACCGTCTCGGTGTTTCAAACAAAAGTTCAAATAAAAGCAAATAACTATGTCTTAGCAATGGGATAGATAGGAACAATTTCACCTTGGTTCACAGTGATGGTGTTCACTCGTCTCTCTGGGGCTCATCGTCCTCTGGAACTTCTTCGTCACTCGAGACATATTCAGGCGGCTGAATCTTCTTGATTTTCCTGAAGAGTTTGTTGATCAGCTTCTTTTGGAGGTCGTTGATCTTCTTCTGTGCTTTGTACGCCTGGTGGAGTATTCTCTCTCGTGTCGTCCTGATTGGAAAGTTAATCTCTGGCAGCTCCATTTGGTTGAGTTCGTGGAGATCATCTCTTCGAACTTCCTCCTCAGCATCATCATCAGCGGGTACCATTGGGTATGATACCTGTTCCAGGAACTCATCCTCCCCAAGATCAAATATGACATTATCCATGGTAATGATGCTCGTCTTACCTATGTTCGGGAGCTCAAATGTCCTGTTCAGGTTGTGTCGAGTCTTGATTCTGTAGTGGAATGTGTTTGGATCGGTTCTGCCCTTCAAAAACCAGGACCCTGTCAAGTACTCTCTATCCAAGTGGTTCCTCCTCGGAATTGGTGTGTTGTCCTTGAACACTCGTATTTTTCTTGTGTTTCTCTCGAAGATTCTCGCACCTTTAAGTGTTTCTCCACGTTCCTGGAACGTTGGTTATTTTTCTCGTCTTTTCGTTTCCCCAACCATGGACGAAATGGCCTTATTTATAAGTTTCAAGGTTGGAAACCGTTTCAAAGACGAAAGGGTGCGTCCGTATGAACAGGCGTCTGTTCGCTAGGTTGTGTCCCTTCACTTGTGCCCGTTCGCACATAAACCGTCTAACCGCTCAACCGTTCGGTAAACCGTCCAACCGTTCAAGTAGCTGGCCGAGCTTACCTCTAGCTGACCGAGCTACGTCCAGTCCACGACAGCTACTGTCAGTCCACGACAGCTACCTCGAGCTAGCCTTAATTTTCCTCGAGTTGCCCGTAGCTTCCCTCGAGTTGTCTTTAGCTTTCCTCGAGCTTCATATCTTTTTCCCGACCTTTCCTTATTTTTCTCTGAGGATTTGGCCAAGTCTTTCTTCTTTCGACTTAACCTTTCGTTTACGGACCATTCGCCAAGTTCTTCTTGTCTTTGATCATGGCCCGTTCCGCCGATCTAACACGGGTCAGGGATGTTACAATTTGCCTCTCATGTAACTACTCAGAACCAACTTAATTTTTTGCAATTTATGTAACCATTAAACCAAAACAAAAAAATTTTAAAAAACATTGTTTTCCTAAAATTTAAAAAACATTGTTTTGGTTTTAGGAAAACAATGTTTTTTATCAAGCTTGATAAGAAAACAATGTTCCTAAAATTTAAAAAACATTGTTTTGGTTTTAGGAAAACATTGTTTTGGATTTATGTAGTTCACCAATGATTAAGCTACGTCGAGAGAAAAGAAAAATTACAGACAAGCTTTACTATTCAGACATAATGCTTTAAAGACAATTTGAGAAAGTAGAACAAAAGCATATATGTTTCTTGACATTAACACAGAAAAAAAAAAGTACATATGTAACCATAATTCTGTTTTAATGGTCTCTCTGTCGATATGTCATTTTTAGTATGTATACTAGTGATGTGGAGCTGTCTATAAGGTTTCGTGGTGTAGTTGGTTATCACGTCAGTCTAACACACTGAAGGTCTCCGGTTCGAACCCGGGCGAAGCCATAGTTTTTGCTTATATTTTTTTGGGCATTATCTTTTGTTTACAATTCCTCCTCTTTTTAAATTACACAAGTTGAATGAATCTCCTAAGATTTAAATATGTGACTCTTAATTAGTAGGTCAAAGTGTACTTGAATCGTTGAAATCATCTATTTAGTTGTTATCTTGAATCTAGTACATATGATTCATCTTCATAACATCTCCAGTCGTTATAATTTATATTCAGAAAATCACCTTAAAGAATTTTAACATTAAGTGACTGAATTAAGTGCTTTCGAATAACTAAATAATTGGATAGTCTAAAATTTTATAACTATCTACAAAACATTAAAACTGATAACCTTATCTTATTATATAAAATAGGGTTTTCAAAAGTTAGTAACTCGTAAGATCGTGACACGTGTCGTGTTAATCGATTCAAGATTTCGACACGTATCAAAGTTATCAAAGTTGAAAAAATATAAATAATGTTGAAAAATGTCAAAGAATTAATTATAAAGAAAAGAATATCCTAATTAATTACTCCCTCTATCCCATATTGTTGAATTTTTAAGGTAAAAACACAAAAATTAAAAAATAATAAATATTTTCTCATTTATAAAGATCCAACCAATAGAAAAAAATATAGCAGAATTTTAAAGGTCATAAACTATTATATTAATATAAATTATGCATAGAAAATTGAAAAAAAATTAATACTTTGGAACAAAAAAATTTTCCTAAAAAATTTAATAATATGGGACATAGGAAGTATAATTTATTTCCCTTCTGAAATTTTACGATATCTATTTATTAGTTTGATAAAAAATATAAAAGGAAAAAACTAATTTATTCATTTTTTATAATTTTTTTTTAAAAAAATATAGTAATATTTTCTTTTTCTACCATAAAGGTAAATTAAGTTCCTAAAGCCATTGAAAAAGGAAAAAGGAATAGCTAATCTATTCATTTTCTAAATTTTACAATTATCTAAATATTATGAAAAGATATAAAAAGAAAAAACTAATTTATTTCTTTTATAAACTTTTGAAAAAAAAATAATATTTTATTTTTCTAGCATAAAGATAAATTAAGTAACTTTAAGCCATTGAAAAAGGAAAAAATAGCTAATTTATTTCTAAATTTTTCAAAAAATAAAAATATAGTAATTTTACCAAAATGAAATTAAAAAAGAAATATCTTCCTTTTCTAACATTGTTAAAAAATTAAAGTGAAAAGCGAAAAATTTAAGAAAGAATAATGAGTTTATAGGATTGAATTTTCTCCTACTTGATGAAAAGGTAAATATTTATTAACTTCAACTCAAATATTTTCTAATTTATTATTTAGTTATTTAAATTATTTATCTAAATTTTATATTATTTCTCATAAACTAATAATTTCTGTTTTAACTTTATGTATTATACTAACTTGAAAATAAAACGGTTGGAATCAAAATTATTTTATTACAAGTAAATCCATAATTAAAACTATAAATACCTAAATATTATATAGGGCTTCTTGCTAAACTAGACCCTTATTTGAAGTCAATTCCAAAACTAGACCCTTCTTCCTTTTCTTTTCAAAATGCCTTAAAATACCCTTCCCAGCTTCTTTTTCACAAAAATACCTAGCGCAGACTTCTCCTGTGAAGTCTGGTAGCTGGGTTTGGAAAAAAAATACCCAAAGATCTCACGTCAATAACGAAAATGTCATCGTCTTCAATAGTTCCCAACCACACTTACCAAACAAATTGAGCTCTCAATGCTTCAAACAACCGAATTAAGTGATGTTAATGCTTTAAAACTGAGTTAAAAGCTCTATTTTTGTCGATCTCCTCTCTCATTTCAACCATTTAACTCTATAATATCGTTTTCAATATTTACCATCCATATATCTTGCGATTTACTAAGATTCGAGCATTAAACGCTTGGGTGCTTGTCTGTATTGTTGGCGTGATCAGTTCTTGGCCGTTTAAGAAGCTAAACACAAGCTCAATTTCCAGAAGGCAGACTTCATGGGTGAAGTCTCAATAGTCAACTGGGGGTTAGTTTTGCAATTGACTTTTTGGGTCTCAGAACTTCACGATTGAACCACGATGAAGTCTAAAGTTCTCCTTTGAAAACAAAAAACGTGTTTAGACTTCACCGTCGAAGTCTGGTTACAAGGGGTCTAGTTTTGCAATTGACCGTTAAGTCTGACTTTGTACAAAGACTTCTTCTGTGAAGTCTGCGAAAAAAGCGGTGTTTTTGCAATTGACCGGAACGAAGACTTTTTATCGAGACTTCATCTGAGAAGTCTACGTGAAAAAGGGTTAGTTTTGCATTTGACCAAAATTCGAAACATTGACTATTGGTAGACTTCTCGTACGAAGTCTACAACCATCGGTAATTCTGGAATTTAAAAATAAATTTTTTTGGTCAATTGCAAAAGTAACCCTTTTTCTAAATAGACTTCTCAGACGAAGTCTCATGTAAAAGTCAACTCTGGTCAATTGCAAAACTATACCCTACTTTATGGGTAGACTTTGCCGAATAAGTCTCTGAAGGCAAAAAGACTTCATCGAGGAAGTCTAATTACGTTTTAGACTTCTAGATGAAGTCTATTACCAAAAAGACTTCCTAGATGAAGTCTATTACCAAAAAGACTTCCTAGATGAAGTCTACTAAAAAAGTCAAAATTGTGGTCAATTTGCAAAACTAGACCCAAACTGGTATAGACTTCTCTGACGAAGTCTCCTTTACTCCACTGCCAAGGGTGAATATTGAAATGTCCATACATTGCTTTCACAATGTTGACAATCTCTTCATCCTCATTATCCTATCCCACTGTGGGAACATCTCACCAAATGGTTTTTCCACAAAGCTATAGACTGTGGTCTACAAACATATAAATGAATAGAGGGAGGTCAGATAATATAATAACAGACACACATGTGTGAAGGAGATCATATAATATAATAACAGACATACCTGCTTGAGGATGCCATTCTTGAGGTTTTCCTCCCTCTCGATCCTTGTAAGATAGAGAATGCCTTGAGTCAATGGGCTCAGTGGGGGTAATGGGGAAAGGTTCTCCGACCTCTTTTGCTAATTCTGGTAGGGCAAAGTAAATCCAGGACTGCAACGCTTGGACAAAACCGTGGATGTGATAAGTCCTGGTGATATCAGCAGTCTTCACCGATGAAATCAGAATATTGAAAGCTACTCTTCCCCAAGGGTATGCAACAAACTTGTCCAGATCCATCACCAACCTAGCAAGGTTCACATTGATGCCCTGATGGTGAGGGTGAGCATCAATGCAGCTGGCAAGGATGGCTAGAAACCCCAACCTCACTCAATTCTTCCGAACTCCATTGAGCAGAGCGTGAACACGCTGATACCAAGTCTTCATAGCTTGGTCCAACAGCCACATCGACTCCAAGCTTTGTCAAAAATCCTTCAGCTCATCCGTGATCTCAGTCTCAGGCTCCGGATTCATAAGGTTTTCAACATAATCGCAGTTGAGCCGGGTGATGTGTGCAAACTCGTTCAAAGAGAATCTCACTGGACTGCACCAACTAGGCTCCAAATCTCATGCTTTAGATGGCATATAAGTTGGAAACTGAGCATATAGTGACCAGCCTTGATGCCCATGCGATCCCTTTCTCGTGTACATTAGGAAGACACCAAGAGGGGAAGTCCAAAGCGTCTCTCATTCAGCATGAGTTAGTGCACCCCTGACAGCTGTAAGAAGCTTAGGTGTTCCGCTGTAGTAGCCTATACTCTTCTCAGGCGTGGGCTCAGAGTCTTTGGTGAAATGCCGAGGTGGAAACTGAGGCATATCGTGAATAGCCTCCTTAACTTTCGTATTCAGTTATGTCGCGCGAAAGAGCCATATTCAAACCTATGTCATAGAAAGAAATGGGAAAGTTAGATAACTGTCACGTGTACGAACTTCACCGTGAAGTCTTCATATAGACTTCCCTTATGAAGGGAAGATTTAACTAAAATTTAATTTGATTAGCTGTACGAAGATGTGAATGAAGTCTGCGATTTCCAGAACTGCGAATAAAATAAAAGATTGGTTTAGATACAGAAAAAAAAAAAAAGAAACAGTTCAGAGAAAGAGTAGAGAGAGTGTGTCGTCGTAGAGAGTGTCGTCGGCATGGTGATTTTCCGGCGAGAAAAGAGTGTCGTCGTTGAGAGAGTTTGGGTTTTCCCGCAGGGAGGAAGAAAATCGATAACTTACGGCGAAATAGGAGAGAGAGGAGTAAGAGAGTCGGCGGCGTTTTGAGAATTCCAGTGACTTTAGCTGTTTCGGAGAAGGAAAAGAGCGATGGAGATTTCTTATTTTTTTTAGCAGATGTAACTTTTGTTTAACCTAAACATCTTTTCAGTCTCCGAAATTTCTATCTTGACAGACTGTAAATTATTTAAATTTTTAAAAAATTAGAGTAATATCGGTTACGTACAGACGAAGTCTATTGTAGACTTCGTACAAGAAGTCTCTCGTAGAAGTCGCGTGTGAAGTCTGTCGTGAAGTCTATAGTCTGTCATTTTCAGACTTTATTTGGAGACTTCACTAACAGACTTCGTATATTTATAGCTGTAAATTTTATGCCAAATCGGTAAATGTACAGTTACAGCTATAAATTTTTTCCCCAAATATTTTTCCCCCCAAAATTAGATAAATCGGTGACTTACAGAGGAAGTCGGTAGCAGCTTTCGCCAAAAAAGTCTCTTATAGAAGTCTGCATGTGAAGTCTGGTCATGAAGTGTATAGTCTGTCATTTTCAGACTTCATTTGGAGACTTCGCTAACAGACTTCGTACATTTACAGCGGTAAATTGTTTAGTAAATTTTTGTTTTTTTTTTCCCCCAAAATTTTTTCTCCCCAAAATTAGATAAATCGGTGACTTTACAGAGGAAAGTCGATTGCTCGTTGAAGTCTGCTGTTGAAGTCTTCTCATGAAGTCTATACAGACATTACTGAAGAAGTCTTGAACCCTTAAAACAAAACATTAAAGAACCAGAAACGCTGCAATTTTTTTTTTTTTTAAAGTCACGTCCTTGAGATAAGATACGTCCGTCTCTTCAGTTTCCCATCTATTAATCTTTTCAGTTTCTCTAGTAATCATTCCACCTCCATAGTCGTATTCATTTCTTCTTCAATGCTTTTATCTGAGAAACACAAAACTCACAACAAGAAAAACAAAAACCCGATGGATGCTTACAACCTTCTAGCCGAAGCAAATGAAAGAGACAATGGCTGCAAAACAGATTGGTGTTAAAGTCAAGATTCTCCGCGCCTACTCTACTCCGTTCTCAATGTAGTCCCTACTGGTCCTACGTATTAGTAGATGAAGCGGTAAGAGATATTCACTTACATGCAGACATGCAGTCACATGGATCTGACAATACAATACTTTGGTGATGCTTCTTTTATGCAGGAACTAAGATTGAGTTGATGATTACTCCAGAACATGTGCCAGCGTTCTCTGGATTGAGAAAGTATGAAGGGCACTGGATTGAAATACAGAATGTAGCAGTACAGCTAGGATCGCAGCATTCCGTGCAACAAACTCTCATTTCAAACTTACAATCCAGTCTACCCAGTATACAAAGTCTGGAATCATAAAAATTGATCCTTGAACGACGAGCACTACTTGGATTTTTTAAGTTTGACCCAAATACATGACATCAAAACCAAAACAAACGTTGCTATAGTATGCATGCAAATTTTTAACCCATAAGTATATTGCATGTAACTTATTTAACTAAAGAGAACACTTATGATGTAGATACTATGGCATGCTCTGCAACACATGCCCCCTTCAAGAGAGTCCACTTGCCATACATTTTCAAAGAGTGTGTTCACATCAAAGATGCCATGTAAGTTAAACCAAACAATAATAATACCATGCCGAAGCTCACCGTATTGTAATTTACACTACCTTTTATTAATCATAATAGGGACAATATGTTAAAGTGTGTGCAACAGGTGAAGACGCTTATAACTTCTGGAATGGCTTTAGGAACAGGAGGGGTGGAGCGGTGATCGTGGTGCTTAAATTATGGAGGATAAATCAGTTCGCGCGTAAGTGTGTTATTACTACAGTTTAACATATCGTAATTGATCTAGACAATACAAATCTAATTCCCACAGGTGGTGATGATGACACTTGGCTGGAAGCTGAGAGAAGCTTATCGGACATTTTGTTCGACCCAGCGATGGAAGAGGTTGAAGATTTGAGAGACGACTTTCTGATGTTTGATATGATAGCAAGATACAGGGCAATTGTCCCTAGATAGGAATTTATCTATCTAAATCTCTGTTTAAGAACATAAGTTTATTTATATTATTACACTTTGTTTTGGATTTATTGAATTTCATACGATAACAAAATCTTACAGACTTCACATGCGAAGTCTGCCGTGAACTTCACCCAAACTCGAGAAGTCTGTAAACCCTAAACTCTAAATTTCGAACGTTTAATTCACTCTTGTTTACAAATACTAACATTTGACATCAAATAGTATAATATGTTCAACAAATCTAAACAACTATACGAAGGATCGCCATTTTATATCAAAAACATATCAATCTAAGTCTAACCCTAAAGATATATGCATGGATTCTTACCCATTGATAACCTCTAACCTATATGCCTCGCATGGTTTACATTAAATGGCTTAGTTTTATGAAATTTTTATTTTAAACCTATGATTGATTAATATAATTTTATCTTTCAAAAATTTTGATCCAAATATTTTTTTTCATTTTTTAATTAAAATTTCACATTTAATTACGGTTCAGACTTCATGTCGAAGTCTGCGACTGTTTATGGTATTTTAGAACATAATCAACCTTACATGCTTAAAAATTATTAAAAGTTTCGGAAATTTTAATTTATAAAGTTCATATTTTAGATAATCTTATTTTCTTTAGAAGATATTTCATTGAAAATATTTTTATTATTTTCCTAATTTAAATCTAAGGTTTAATTACGTTCAGACTTCGTGGATGTCACATGAACGAAGTCTACTGTGAGACTTCGTTCAAGAAGTCTACTGTGAGACTTCGTTCAAGAAGTCTACTGTGAGACTTCGTTCAAGAAGTCTACTGTGAGACTTCGTTCAAGAAGTCTACGAAGTCTACTGTAAGACTTCGTTCAAGAAGTCTACTTCGCACGGAGGTTAGAACTGTAATTGCGGTTTCTGTTTTTTTGTTTGCAAATAAGGGGGTTAATGTAATTTCCATACCCCAAAGGTCTAGTTTTGCATTTGTTTCAATTTGGGGTCTAGTTTTGTATTCAAACTCAATTTTGGGTCTATTTTTAGCAATTCCCCCTATTATATATAATATGTTTTTCAATAAATGTAAATAATTAGATGATAAATTTGTTTTACTAAATTCAATAATATAATATTTAAAATTTGTAAATATAATAACTTATAATAAAAAGTAAATAATTTAATGAATAGGCTTAACATTTATCTCAAATGATTTAATAACACCTATAACATACCTACAACTATCGTTTTATATTGCATGTTCTGCCCAATATTTATATATTTAGAAAATAATTAACATTGATGTTTTTTTTAAATATTAAAAAAAAAATCATTTTAAATTAGTTTACAAAATAAAAATTAAAAATTAAGTACAATAATTTCAACTTAAACATCGTGCAACACATGGGTCCATATCTAATCTTATTATAAATTATAGTTTCAAAAAATTAGTAACTCGTGATATCGCTACACGTGTCATGTTTATTAATTCTAGATTCTGACACGTGTCCAAAATAAAAAATGTTAAAGAACTTATTATGAAACTATACAAGAAGATAATGGGAAAACAATTAATAACGAACTTACATTTTTTTGCCAAAAGAAATACGAACTTTCTACCGAGCAAAAATACATACGAATTTCTGTTGACCGAGCCATTTTAAATACGAAAAAGTCAACTATAACTCTGTTTAACTAACGTAAAACATTGTTAATTATCAAAACACTGTGTTTTAAAATCATAACAAAGTCGACACAAGCTTTAGCTGGGGTGATTGTAGTGAGAATGTTTGCTTAACTACAAGAGGGAATTAATCCTGAGCAATTTTCTAAAAACCAAATTAAACCTTATACGGATAAGCGAAAAAATTTTGAAAAAAAAAACCTTATACGGTTGAATTTCTTCTACTTGATAAAATGTAAAGATACGTGGTACATTGTGATTGAGTTTATAATTTTATTTTAAATTTTTTTTAAAAAAAAAAAAGTAAATGTCAAGATTTAGGAAAAGTTTATAATGATATATCGTGTAATCAAGTACATAACAAGGGTTTTATTAAAAAGTCTTAATTTTCATATATTGTAGATATATTTGTACGAGTGTTTTATTTTATTTTCTAAATTATTTATTTTTGAGTTTTTTTTCACGAGTTTATAAAATACTATATTTTAGCCCGCGTGGGACCTAATCTAGTATTTTATAAGTCCAAATTAAAATATACGATTGAATTACTTACCATGAATGCTAACTGAATTATCTATCAAGGTAACAAAGAATTTTTTAACTAATTATTTTTAACTAATTAGGTGATTAGTATTAGAGTTGCTTGTTGTTGGAAATCTGACCTTTCTTCTACTCCTTTTGAGGTTAGTTCCATTTCCATCTCACTCTCTCTTAGTTTTCTGTTTTGTTACTACTCACAAAACTTTTAGAACACTTAGAGAGAAATATTTTAATTTTCTACATTGATAATAAATTGATGCTCTTACACAACGAGTCGTCGGGGTGTAGCCTTTTAAAAACTTTGCGTTAAGTCTATAACCACCTGTTTTTAAAAATTAATGTTTAACCCTCTAAAAAGTTTCATCTCGAGTTGTAACCCCCTCTCGTTATTTTTTGGTTGACTTGGACGATTGTGCAGCTGATTAGACGCCACTATACAGTTGACTAGGCGCCACTGTGCATCTGACGTGGCAAATTAAACAAAAAATTAGAATTCATTAGGCATGGGCGTTCGAGTATTCGGGTCGGATATGTTCGGGGTCGGGTTTTCGTGTTTAGAAATTTAGGAACCGTTCGAGTATTTTTAGATTTTGGGTCGGGTTCAGCTTCGGGTTTATTTATTTTTGGATAGATTTACGTAAAAATACTCGAGTTTTTTTAGTTGTTTTCAAATAGTTTGGTTAGATTTGGATACAAAATTTCAGATTTTTGAATATTTGGATAAACCCGAACCCAAACATGAACATACCCGAACCTGTTTAAGAAGAGTAAGTGCCTCCTTAATCTAATGGGCAAGGCTAAGAAGATTAAAGAGGTACTTAATGGGCTGATTATTTGAGGAAAAATCTTCTTTTTGGGTCGAGTTCAGGTTCGAGTATTTTCGTTATTTTTGGATAGATTTACATAAAAATATTCGAGTTTTTTTAGTTGTTTTCAAATATTTTGGTTAGATCTGGATATAAAATTTCAGATTTTTGAATATTTGGGTAAACCCGAACATACCTGAACCTGATTAAGAAGATTAAGTGCCTCCTTTTTCTAATGGGCAAGGCTAAGAAGATTAAGGAGGCACTTAATGGGCTGATTATTAGATTAAGGAGACACTAAAATACCCAAACCTGAATCCGACCTAAGATTTAAAAATACTTGAACGGGTCCTAAATTTCTAAACACGAAAACCCGAACCCGAACATACCCAACCCGAATCCGATCCGAATACCCGAACGCCCAGGCCTAATGAATTCTATTTTTTGGTTTTATTTGTCACGTCAGCTGCACAGTGGGGCCTAGTCAGCTGCACATCGGTATCTAGTCAGCTGCACAATCATCAAAGTCAACCAAAAAGTCAATGAGAGGAGGTTACAACTTGAGATGAAACTTTTTAGGGGCTAAACAATGATTTTTAAAAACGGTTAGTTACAGACTTAACGCAGAAATTTGAGGGGGCTACACTCCGACGACTCCTTACACAACACAACACACACATACGTATAGTGGTTTCTTTCACCCACTTACTATACTAGACTCATGCTCTGAATGGTGATGGAACCGCACGGTGCGGTGCGGTTCCAATAATAACGAAAATATTTACATATATATATATATATATATATATGTATTTATTTTCATTACTATTAGAATCGCACTGCACTTGTCCCGCAGTTGTCCCACACATTACCATTCGGAGTCTCGCTTACACCTAATTAGTACTTTTCTTACGCAAGTCATTCTACACATTGGGACCTACCAACAATACTTAACATCACAACTTTAGTAACTCTACTTATCCTCTAGTTACTAACTTGAATCTAACCAAATCATACTTAAATATTTGAGGCTAATTCCTCCTTTAGCCCATACAAACTTATTACAGAACACAAGCCCAACACTTCTTCATGTTGACAGCTTCTTTTCCTTTGTCGTTGACAGCTTGTCACGACACACTCTTCTTCTTCTTCGCTTCTTCTTTATTTTCTTCTACTCATTGAAGTTTCTTCTTCTTGCAGGATTTAAAGGATTCACAATTCCAACGCTTGTTAAGTTGGTATATATAGACAATGTGGTTTCTACTAATATATGTAATTGTATTGATCTCACGAGACAATAGAGCTACACACGATTGTAATAGGCTTCGCTAACTATGCTATAATCTCAGTTTTTCCACACCTATAACTCTCACATGGAAATTAATGGGCGATTGATAGTACTAGGCTACTAGCCATTTTCCAAGATATATTGAAGTCCTAACAAGACATGACCTCAACAAGAAAGACACATTAAAACATCGCACCCAAGATACAGCCAAAGGAACACCTACAAATAGATAGAATCACCAATTTTGCAACAAAACCTGGTTTGGCGCTAAACCTCCTTATTTTGCCGTTGAAACAACAGTCTCTAATCTAAAGAGATAATACCAATGAGCAGGCTCAAGCTAAAACTTGAACAAGAACAACTAGCACACGGTTCTAAGTCCGTTTTCGTTACAGACGAGACGAAAACACTATATTCCAAAAGCCCTACATGTGTATTCGTTAATGAGAAGCAGAGCTTTAATTCGAAGGTGGCATCGAAATTGAGAAACTGTGATACGGATTTTTTATCAAGTTATTTAAATTTTAGTAATGCGAGCTTGGCAAAAAGGTTTCGTGGTGTAGTTGGTTATCACGTCAGTCTAACACACTGAATTTTTTAATCTTTCTTTGCCCATTATGATTTTTTTCACGGTTCCTCTGTGAATATACGCGTTGAATGAAATTCCTAAAAATAAACCATTGAGTTCATCTATTTGGTTGTTATCTTACTTTATCTTCATAATTAACATCTCCAATGTTTGTGATTTGTAATTGGAAAATCACCTTAAAGAATTCTATATTAATAAACTAGGGAGCCATCCCGCACCATGTGCGGGAAAAAAATTATTAAGAGATGATGACATTTTTAATTTTGAGGGTAGTAAATGTGATATCTCACGTTTTCAAATTTGTTTTATTACTGACTATTCATCCGTAATTGATAAAAGATTAAGAAATTTTAGCAATTGTTTATTGATTCAAATTTTTGTGTGTTATGTTGAGTTTTAGTATAACAAATGATGTTCAAAATTCTTCAAATATAGTATTATTCTTATTTAATATTTTTACATGTTATTATCTTGACATTTTTAAATCTACTATACATTAAAATTATCTCCACACAATAGTTTATATTTCTTAAATTTTTAATATATTTTATTTGTTCATTATATCAAATATATATATCAGATGATTTTTTAAAAACATTATATCACAATATTATAATTTTCGTATTTTGTTTTGGTGGAAATATAAATTTTTATTTTCTTAAAAAAATTTCATAATCCTTATATAATTATCGTACAGTAAATTTAAAATATATTAAAAAAGCAAAATATATATGATATAATAAACTTTATCTCAACCAAGAAAAATGAATGTTCAAGATATTAACAAAAATATTTCTAAAAACTTTTATAGTAACTTAAAATAATTAAAATCTAAACCTCAAATTTTATCTTGTAGAAAGAAATATAAGTAAGAATATATCTTTTCATTTATGTTAATTTTATTTTTCATAATATATTCAAAAAATTTTAAAGTATTTTTTTTTAGTAATTTAAAATTTACTCAATCTTTTAAAAGAATTTGAAAGAAGAATTCTACTTTTTTGAATTTGGAATTATTTTTTTAAACCATTATAATTTTTAAAGAGTAATTCAATTTTTAAATTTTAAAGAATTTTAAAACTTTTAAAGAGTAATTCTTTTCTCTTAATATATTCCATTTTAAAAAAAAAACAATTATAATAATATTATATTTATTTGTTTTAAATAAAAAATTTTAAATTGATAAATTGATTAAGGACAGAGTTGAAAAGGTAGTAGCGGAATATAACACTTTTGTTTCTGAAAAGTTGTATTGTTTAATAAAGTTTATATAAAGCTGAATATTAACTTAATTTGAATTTGGATTAATTCAAAAATTTTAAAGAATCTTTCATATATATCGTAATATTTTTTAACTATAAAATAGAAATTTAAAAAAAAAAAATTAATAGTTAAAATACATGTAATCTCCATATCATATAAGCTTTTAATAAAAAATTAAAGTAACAAAAATAAGCAAACTTTATCTCCACAAAATTATAAGAAAATTATCTAAGTAGTTTTTTGGTTATTTTCTAATTTTTATTAGTAGTATAAAATTTTTTATTTTTAATTTTTAGAGTAATTTAACTTTTTTTTTAAATTTAATTATATTTTTTCTCTTAATTTATTCAAATATTGAAAATTATTTATTTATAGTAATATTTTTACTCGAATATTTCCCATTTTTTCAATTTTTTTAGTAATTTTTCTCTATAAATATATTTAAATTTATATTTTACATGATTATTTTAAATTTAGTTTCTTTTTCTTATAACTAAATGACAAAATTTTTAAGTAAACCTATCTAAAGAATTTTTTCAAAAAAAAAAAAAAAAATTCAGATTAATTAAAAAAATTCGAATTTTAAAAATGATTTTTATTTTTTTTTCTTTTAATCTATTCGATTTTTAATTTATGTTTATAGTAAATTAAATTTTATTTAGATAAATATACTTTTTTAATCTAAATGGCAAAAAAATTTAAATATGTAGATTTATTAAAGATAGACTTGTAATCAACCATTCTGAGGATGAATGTGAGCATTCTGTACTTTTCTTTTAATATAAAAGATTACAATTCCTGATCATTTCAGTAACATCATTATGATTTTTCATTGTCAAAGTTTCAATCTGTTGAATACTTCAAAAAAAATTTTGTCAACTGTTGAATACTTTCATATTTTTGTGAAATCAATTTTTTTTAAAAATCTAACCAAAATTATTAAACGAATAAAATCAGATTTCTACTAATATTTATAAATTATCAAACAAATAAACACATGGTTTTTTATTTTATTTCTAAATCAATAATACAATAAAACATGATCTTGTTTAGATTTTCAAATCAGTTAAGATCTAATGAGTAAATATGTCATTTGACTATGACTCTTTGAGTAATTAAAGATGTCATTTGACTAATGACTTCATGAGTAAAGCCTATGACTATGACTATGACTCTGTGTGTGTTAGATATTGAGATGCTGAGCTGACGTTATATAATCCATTCTTTGTCCTCTCTTCTCTTTTCAAGTTCATTCCGTTTCTTTTAATCTCTCTTTTGCTCATACAAATATTATTTGTTTCCTCTTAAAACACAAAAAATGAGAAGCTTTCTCTACCTACTCGTAGTAGTGTTCCTCTTCCAATCATCTGTATACGCATGTGACCGATGTCTTCACCGTTCTAAAGCAGCTTATTTCTCATCTGCCTCTGCTCTCTCTTGTAAACATTCCCGTTTTCTCTCATTACTTCTTATAACTACTTGTTTCTTTCTTTCCTCATGTCTTGATTGGTTTTTGCAGCCGGAGCTTGTGCTTATGGCTCGATGGCTACAAGATTCTTTGCCGGACACATTGCGGGGGCCATACCTTCCATTTACAAAGACGGTGCTGGCTGTGGAGCTTGCTTTCAAGTCAGATGCAATGACCCTAAGTTGTGTACTAGTAAAGGAACCACTGTGATGGTCACAGACTTGAACAAGAACAGCCAAACCGATCTTGTCCTTAGTAGTAGAGCTTTTAGGGCTATGGCTAAGCCTGTTGCTGGTGCTGACAAATATCTTCTCAAACAAGGCATTGTCGACGTTGAATACCAAAGGTTCGATTCTTGAAACTCCTAACTTCTTGGTTTTTTTTTTATGGTCACTTGATTATTTACTTTGGTACTAATAAAAAGATTATGGAAATGAATACAGAGTTCCTTGCAATTACGGTAAAAGGAATTTGAACGTGAGAGTGGAAGAAGCAAGCAAAAAGCCAAACTACTTGGCGATAAAGCTTTTATACCAAGGAGGTCAAACCGAAGTGGTAGCTATCGACATTGCTCAAGTGGGTTCGTCACAATGGAGTTACATGACTAGAAGCCACGGAGCCGTGTGGGCTACTGACAAAGTACCAACCGGAGCTTTACAGTTCAGGTTCACAGTGACAGGCGGCTACGATGGCAAAACGGTTTGGTCGAAAATGGTTCTTCCGGCCAATTGGAAAGCGGGGAGGATCTACGATGCCGGCGTTCAGATTACCGATATTGCTCAAGAAGGTTGTCATACATGCGGTCACATATGGAACTGACTCATTACAATTCTCTTTATTTAGGCAAACAACAAACAAATACACTTCATAGGATTATATATTGGAGTTCATTTATATGAAACAAGAGGACTATATATATGTACACGTTACACCACTCAAGAACTAAAGATCATGCTAAAAAAAACTTGGAGTCGATGTCACTTTATCATTGCAAGCAAGAATCCGACAAGAAAACAACATAACATAGATATGTCTACATCTCTAAAGTTGTACAGCCATTAATCAGATATGGGATGCAAATGGCTGTCACTTAAAAATAATAAAATAATAATATGAAAAAATGAGTGGAATAAATTGGGATGAATAGTGTTTATTTTTCTCCAACTTGTTCACCTCATCCTCACTAAGAAGATTTCGGAGAATCTTTCATTCCATCTCAAATTATTCCTCACACAATGCAACCATTTTGGAGCATCATCTGTGAGGAGATGAAAAAGAAAAATCTTTTATTTCATTAAGATTTCTGGAAAATACCAAACAATTAAAAGAATTCGAGGAACAATGACATAAATTTGACACTATATGTTCAGATCAATATCGCAATGAAATGAATTTGAATAGGAAACATTGTGACCCCAACTTTAATTTTGATTCCAAAACAGTAGTAGAAAGAAATCAGAAAACTGATGCTCATCGCATGTGTGCTTTACCGTCTTCAACTAAGCACAAATAGAACATAGACAAAAGTTACAACTCATAATCCTTTTCCCTGTTTGAACACGAGACATGCATGACAATTCACATAGTAGTATAGGCAATGTGAATGGCCACCGTGGACCAGTGGTCCTACAAAGTATAGAGAAAGATCCCACATCGAAATATAGAAAGGAACTTAAGTGATATATAAGGGATATGGGTCACTCCACTCATTGCCAATTGAATTTGAGTTGAAAATCCATAAAACTTAACATGGTATCAGAGGCCGAACACACTCAGACCTATTAATCTGATCCGGAATGTGACTCGATCACCCCCACTAATTAATAGTCCAAAAAGAAGGCTCAATTCTAGAGATAGGTAGAAGAGCATTATCTTGATGGGGTGTGATGGATTCATCTCGAGGGAGTGGTGTTGAGAAAGATCTCACATCGGAAGATGGAAAGGGACTTAAGTGATATATAAATGTTATCAGAGCCCGATCCACACGTTGTCCAACCCGATCCACAATCAGCCCAACATTAAGTTGGTCATGCCGATTCATGCCCAAACATACCGAGATTAATAGCTATAAGAGCCATTATCTCGAGGGGACATATTAGGAATAACAACATCCTACATCGGAAAGAAGCAAGGGATCCTGACAATATATAAAATATATGAATCACTCCACTCATTACCAATTGGTTTTGAGTTAAAAGTCCAAGAAATTTAACACAAAGAACCACACTTTGAATTCAGAAGCCAACACCAACCTTTATATACACTTGAAACCAATGTTGAGAGAAGTTCCGTATGTTGGAATTCATGAGAGAAAGCTCATGAACAAGAGAGGAGACAATCAACTTGTGATTGAATCCCCTTAACCAAACAAAGAACTCGTTTTCCTAAACGGTAAATAAGAAGAGTTTAGTTGGTATTTGACAAGTATTAGGCTGCCTTAAGAGCAGCCTCTAAACGTTTCTCTTAAGCTTTCTACATTGTGAATATTGGTTAAACACAAAGAAAGGGAGAAAAAATGAAAATACTTGTATTTTATTCTTAATGAGTGTACAACAATACAAATCGGTTTGCCTCTCTATATATAGAGGAGAGGCTTTAGAGAATCTCTTCTAGGGTTTTACACAAAGATATCTAGAGAAAGGGACATGAGGAGAGAGGGTTAAGTGGTCCCAAAAGGAGAGATAGTGACATCTCAATGGTCACTTTCTCATGTGGTCCCTAAATTCGGCCTTGTCTAGTTCGGCCTTCTCGAGTTCGCCCTTGAGGTGGTCTTCGGCCTTGTCTTCATGACCGCGGTCTTGACTCTCCTCTTCTTCTTCTTCTCTAGAGTGGAGATGCTCGGTCTTGTCCTCATGACTTTGGCCTCCACCTCTCCTCTCCTTTTTCCACTCTAATACCGTACGCGTACTTGAAACTAGTAGTGAATGTCTCAAAAGCAACACAGTTAAAGCACTTTCAACTAATGTATATCTTATTGTTTTGATATCACCGGACAAGAGAGCTAAAACACGAATGTATTAGGTTTTATAACTTTTTGAACAGGAAACCTTTTACTGGCTAAGAGTGGCGTATATCAAAGAATTTGGTTTGGATTTTCTTGGGACAGGGACAAGGACTCAACTTGTTGGGAGAAGGTAGTTTTCTTCGAGAGAGCTCTAATCTATCTTTGATGTTTTGCTTCTCATAAAGAAATATGCATTTATAGTTCTTTTTTCTATTTCATAAACACTAAATGTATATTAACTAATGAGAAGCAGCGCATCAAAGATCGATAAGATTTGGAGAAAAGAAGAAACTTGTGTTGTATCTACTATACAGTAATATTAGAAACAAAATATTATCAAGGAGGTTTCGTGGTGTAGTTGGTTATCACGTCAGTCTAACACACTGAAGGTCTCCGGTTCGAACCCGGGCGAAGCCATTCTTTTGGTTGCAATTGTTTTTTTTCCTTAAATGTTCCCAACTGAATATGTGCTGAAACCTAAAATGAGTACATCGATAACTGTTATTTTCGATGTTATCTTGAATTAATTTTAGTACATTTTATTCATCTTGATAAAATATACATTTGTTGTGATATATAATTGGAAAATCACCTTTAACCAATAATTATTTAACTGAACGGAAATCAATCAAAGATCATATTAGATTTTTACCATGAATACTAAACACATAAAAATAACAAATTAGAGCTCACTAAAATGCTATATATCTCTAATCTAATGAGCATATTCAAACACTTAAAATGCAGTTTATCTTAGTAAAAGCAAAACTGTCAGTGTAGAACTTTTGATTACCAAAGTGTTTTTGGAAATTCTTTCAGCTTTTAAGAAATGTTTCTAAAAAGTGAAAATGAAGAAATATTTAATAATTAAAATAACTTCAACTCCTTTTTAAAACAAACATTTTATATGTTAATTGAAGTGGCTTGAATGAGCCTAACTAGACAATGGGCTACTTAAACAATGAGATCAGAGGGGCTAAGATTGGTTGGTTTTGGTGTTGGTCATGCTCACCTCACTGGAGTACTCCTTTACAGCCCTACCACTTAAAAAAAAGAAGAGGATCAAAGATATACTCTTCTTATTCTAAACATTAGCCTTTACCAAATCCCATTTAGCACTAAGTTCAAGAAGACATGAGTGCATCATTAAAAATCAGTACTTGGCATAGAATCTAGACAAATTGTAATGTTATATATTGTATAACCCCGACAATGGAACACAAATTAAAAAAAGACAGAGAGGGAGATATATTGAAGATATCTTCACATGTAGTTATCACATGGATGTTCTATGGTTACCCAAATTTTTTGAATATTGAAGATTTCATTAACTCAAATCAAACAATCTAACAAACAAACTTTTGACATGCCCAATGAGTAATTAAGTAGATAGTTAGAGTTTAGTGGTAAATCTTGAAATGAGGAGAGGCTAATGCTCTTAATCTTATTATTATCTGTGTGGACTTCATATGTTAGTGGAAATGAGTTGGTATGGGCTAGAAAACCTAAACCCTTTTGAGTTTGTGGTACCTATCATTTCCTTTTGACTTTTTAACAAGAAGAATACTTGGGTAGATCTTTTTCATTTTAGTTAACAAATGATACAAAAACGTGTGTAGACGAAGTGATGAAAAGGGTTTAGGACAAAGAAAGAAAGTGAAATTGGGTTTGGAATTTGTTCTTATCTTTCCCCTTCTTCCCAAAGCCATCCCCTTTTTTCAGTTTCTCTCTATTATTATATGATATCCATCTCTTTTCTTAACTTGATAGGGTAAGAGATATTTATGGATATACTCACTAAATATTTTTAATCTAATATGTGGATTTTACAATAATTAAGAATTTTTATTTTTTAATTAAAAACACTTTGTCAATATCAAATGTGAAATTAAAATTTAACAAAATCAATAAACGAGTAAATATCATATTTCAACTAGTATTTGAAAGTATGAATACATGATTTCTATAAAGATCTCAACATCAATAGTCTAATACCACATTACTTTATTTAGATTTTCAAATCAAATAAATCTAACTAAATAGCTATCCACATAGCGGATAAATTTTTATTTTTATTCTTTTAATTTTGGATATTGACTAATTCGAAATTATCAAAAAAAAATTATTAATATTGTAACAAATATTGTATAAAAATACATATTTAAAATCAGTGAAACAAATGTTATGTATACTTTATCAATTTAACATTTTTGAAATATTTTATAAAATGTAGTTTAGATTTTTTTTTAAACTAAATACAGAATTTTATAGTTATGTATATTTATTAAAAACAGATAAATAATCAATCATCTAAGAATAAACGATGGCACTTTTAATTTTTTTTTGTAGTATATTAGATAACACCCACTATGTTTTGGTCGGCACAAATTAGAAATTTTGTTCTATCCCCAAACTATAAGTATATATGTTTGTGCCTTCATGGTAATCCACTGATAAAATTTAATATATATATTGGATAGGTTTTAGAAAAAAACAAATATGGGTTGTTTCGTTTATTAATTAGTTTCAATACTACGACACACTCCTATGTTGTTACCTAAAGAAATAAAAAAAAAAAGTCAAAAACCGCAAAGAGTCGGTGTAGCGACACGTCATCCACACACAATGGTAAAATACTCTTGTCTCTTTCACACCTTATGCTTTTACTTTTGACTCATAATTTGATTAAAGATGTGATTTTAACATATGAGTAAAACGCGTAGTTGGGAAGATACATTACCAACTATGACGTGACTGTGTGTGTTAGATATTGAGATGCTAAGCTGGCATCAACTCTCTCTCTTCATCTTCACTATTATATAATCCCTTCTTTGTCCTCTCTTTGATCATATACATATTATTTGTTTTCTCTAAAACAGAAAAAAAAAAAAACAAGAATGGGAAGCTTTCTCTACCTCATTGTAGTCATCTTCCTCTGTTCATCATCTGTTAACGCATGTGATCGATGTCTTCACCGTTCTAAAGCAGCTTATTTCTCCTCTGCTTCAGCTCTCTCTTGTAAATATTCAATCTTCTTTCATTACTTAGTTATTATCTGTTTGTTTCTTTTCTCATGTTTTGTTTTTGGTGCAGCTGGAGCTTGTGCTTATGGCTCTATGGCTACGAGTTTCTTCGCCGGACACATTGCGGCGGCTACACCTTCAATCTACAAAGACGGTGCTGGCTGTGGAGCTTGCTTTCAAGTCAGATGCAAGAACCCCAAGTTGTGTAGCGCTAAAGGAACCATTGTGATGGTCACAGACTTGAACAAAAGCAACCAAACTGATCTTGTCCTTAGTAGCAGAGCTTTTAGGGCTATGGCTAAGCCTGTTGCCGGTGCTGACAGAGACCTTCTTAAACAAGGCATTGTCGACATTGAATACCAAAGGTTCGACTCTTAAGAACACCTAACTCTTTTGTTTTCTTTTCTTAATCACTTCATTGTACTTTAGTTAGTGATAAGAAGAAATTGGTAAATGAAAAACAGAGTTCCTTGCGATTACGGGAACAAGAATATGAACGTGAGAGTGGAAGAAGCAAGCAAAAAGCCAAACTACTTGGAGATAAAGCTATTGTACCAAGGCGGTCAAACCGAAGTAGTAGCCATAGACATTGCACAAGTGGGTTCGTCACGTTGGGGTTACATGAGCAGAAGCCACGGAGCCGTGTGGGCGACTGACAAAGTACCCACTGGAGCTCTGCAGTTCAGGTTCATAGTGACGGGCGGCTACGACGGCAAAATGGTTTTGTCGCAGAGTGTTCTTCCAGCCAATTGGGAAGCTGGAAAGACTTATGACGCCGGTGTTCAGATCACCGATATTGCTCAAGAAGGTTGTGATCCATGCGACCCTCACATCTGGAAATAACTCATTCTAGTTCCCCCTTCTTTAGGCAAACTACACACGTTATAGGTTTATATATATGTATGTGTAACAGAGTTGTTTATAAACTGAGTTCAAAGACCACAACGAGAATGCGTAAACTAACGATTCTACAAGGATTATAGTAGCGAACAAATCAGAGACTTAAACATCTCTAACTCTGTGAAGTTGCACAATCAGAAACAGAGCAACATGTACTCAACATATCATACTATTTGTGAGGAAGATGAAGAAGAAACGATAATGTTTTTCATATAGATTTCTGAAAAACACCAATCCATTAGATGAATTTGAGAAAAATACCAATTGAAATACTCCAGATTATATATCTCAATAGAATAAATTCGAATTCGAAACATTTTGCCAAAAAGACACAAATTTTGACTGCAAGAAGATACATAACATTAATTACAAACTGCGAACATAATTAGAACTGATAAAAAAAAACCAAATGAAACCCTAAACAGATCCATCAGACAACTTCTGATTCAAATTAGAAAACAAAACCCTGATTTAAGAACTGGTAAATTTGGTGACAGCCTTGGTTCCTTCAGAAACAGCGTGTTTAGCAAGCTCACCAGGAAGAACAAGTCTTACAGCAGTCTGAATCTCACGAGAAGTAATTGTAGGCTTCTTGTTATACCTAGCTAGCTTAGACGATTCCGAAGCAAGTTTCTCAAATATGTCGTTGATGAAACTGTTCATGATCCCCATAGCTTTGCTTGAGATACCAATATCTGGATGAACTTGTTTTAGAACCTTGAAGATGTAGATCTTGTATGTCTCCACACTCTTCTTCTTCATCTTCTTCTTCTTGTCGCCTCCTGCACCAGCTTCTTTTGGGAGTTTCTTTCCGGCTTTTGGTTTCTTCTCCGCCGGAGCCTTCTCAGCTTTTGATTTCTCTTCCACTGGCTTATCGGAGACTGGTTTCTTCTCCGCTGGCTTCTTCTCTGCTCTCGGCGCCATTGTTTTGACTTTTTTTCTGGGTGAAGAAGAAGATGAAGAAGCACAGATCTGAATTGTTTTAGAGTGATTTTAATGACTACCTCGATGAAGATGAGTTTTGTTTTTATAGTAGTTCGAATAATTGATATTATTGGTTATTAAACATTGACAAGGATCGACGAGTAGGGAGATCTTAGCCGTTGTTTTGTTTTTAATCGACGGTATATAAGATTGTTTAGAAACTAGGTCAGATTATGAAGCGGGATAGCTGACGTGTCAATTTTCGGGGTATGTTTAAGCGCGGCGTTAAAATATCCGTTCCCGCTCCACTATATTCTAAATGGGCTTTTTTATTGGGCTCATTAAACTAAAATCGGCCTGGTCCAAAGCTGATCTTGTTTGAACCCGGTTCACTCGTAGGCGGTTCTCCGATTTCTGTTTTGTATGTGTTACAGTCTAGTTTAGTGCTCTAGTGTGAACTCTGAACACTCTTACATGGAGTGAACTCTGAATCTAAGACATTAGGCTGCTTAAAGGAGATGCTTGATATTAAGACTCAAAACATATACGGATATACAACCATATAGATAAATCTTGGGATATTGAGACAAGGCTTGAAGCCTAGCAAGAACACCAATCTGATTTCAAGTATTGTACATGTAAACTAATTGAAAACCATCACAAGACACACATCTCATAGTTCCCATATATGAAACACATCAAGACAGACAATAATACCAAATAGAATGAAGTTGAAGGTGTTAAAAGTTTTCATAGCAGTCAGAGGAAACATATCACTCCAGAAACAAACTTATTCAAAGGCCCTTACAGGGTTTTTTTTATCTTAGTTGGTGCGACTTTTGAAAACATCAAGACCCATTTCGGATGGATCGGTTGCTTGAAGCTCCACTTGAATTCCATCTAGTTCTCTCTTGAACCTATCCTTAGAGCTCGCGTAAATCATCTTGTCTCTCACTTTGGCAGTGTCCGGAGACCTTTGCCACAAAAACACATTGATGATCATAACATAAACAAATCAAAGAACATGAATGGCTTAGCGAAACAGAGCTAGTAAAATATTTTACCATGCAATGAAGAAAATCTTGCTCTTCTGGCAGTTCTCCTCGGTGACAAAGTCGAAATCATAAATGCAATATCGGCATTCATCAGCAGGAAGACTTTTTGCAAAGTCATCATATGATTGTTCAGGTTCACCGAGTTTCTCTACAATCACTTGCTTGTCCTCAATCTTGTAGACTATGGTACGGAATGTTCGTTTCGCCTTCAGTTCCATAAATTTTAGCTTGCAATCATCATGCACAGCCATTCCCGAAGCCGCGTTAGCCTGTTATTATATCAATACACAGAACGAAAAAACACTAAGAACATGCACATCTCTTCATAAACACATTTATAAACCATTTTGGAGACATAAAGACAATACAAAACTTGGGTGTTTTATCATCTCTAGCATTATATCACATCACATGGAAGAGAAGCTAATAACTAGCTTCCACTACATTTAAGAAAGATAGTCTCAAGTAAAACGATTTAGACTTCAATCGCGACAATTCAGGAGACAAGAAGCACCATATATAGATCAAACAATCACAACTATCACCGATGAACAAGTTCAAAAACTCGTCGAACCTTCAAGTGAAAAAACACCAGATTCCTCCTGATTTCAGATATTAACTAGCGAAGAATCACAACAAAGTTACAAATTCTTCATCGGATTTCTAGTCCTAGATAAATAAATCCGATCACACAGAAAAAACACCAACAATCGAACACATAGAATTCATATCCAGATCTAACGAATGAGAAGCGTTATCCAAAGGAGAAGTAAACGGATTTGAACTCGAATCGACTAGCAAACAATCGAGATTCGAGAAGAAAGCTTCAAATCGAACTTAAAACAGAAACGAGAGGAAACTGAGCTCACCATGGCTGAATCAAACCGATTTCAAAGAAAACTCCTGGTGAAATGAAGAAGACGGAAGAAGATATGTTTCTCCGGTCGGCCAAAAAATCGGTGGAGAATATGAATATGACTTCTTTTTTTTTTCTTCACTGTTTCTTCTCTCTTCAGCGTTATTTGTAAGCTACCCGAATATTTTATATGGAAATGTATTTTCATTTGTTTATTTGTTTCTTTACATTTGGTTATTATCATAAAATATGGATAAGAATATTTAATAAAGTATTTAATTTCTGTTAAATAATAGTATAAGAAAATTATTGATCTCGGAATATTTCTCTGTTAAATAATATATAAAAAAAAGTTGTAGATTGCCCTACCTGTCATTGGTTAGGTGATAAATTCGTTGATAGGTTCACAAGTTTATATGATTTGGTACCGCGTCATGTTGATCCTATACAAATGTGGTCAACACAACCAATTCAACGACAATTCTTTCGAAACAAACCATAAGAATGCATGAATGGTCAAAACGACCAATCCAATCGTAATCTTAGTTAATGTACCAAAAATATCTTATATGTAGGTCAATCCGGCTCTAGACAGTTGTTTCATACATTTGTAAGATGAACTTTAATCATCCATTTCATAAATGATACCAAAAGGGATCATCTTCAATAGACGATTTGGGTCCTTACACACCATTTAGAACTAAAGACAACATCAAACACAAGACCAAAGACCGATAAATGGAAGTTGTTAGGTTCGTACCTTCTTCACAGCAAAATGTAACATATATAAAGGTAACATCACTCCGAAATAACAGAATAAGAGAATAGATCATTCAAGGGAATAAATTTTGGGGTTTACTTTTTAGTTGGCACGGCTTCTGAAAACATCGAGATCCATCTCGGTTGGATCAGTTGCCTGAAGCTCTATTTGAATTCCGTCTAGTTCCCTCTTGAACCTGTCTTTAGAGCTCGCGTAGATCATCTTGCTTCTAACCTTAGCAATGTCCGGGCACCTTGGCAAGACAACAGAATATATGCATCACATAAATATGATGAACACATTTGGAAGATAATGAGAAAGGAGACACAGAATTTATAGCTACCATGCGATGAAAAAGATCTTGCTCTTCTGGCAGTTCTCAGCTGTGACAAAATCGAAATCGTAAATGGCGTAACGGCATTCATCAGCTGGAAGACTCGCTGCAAACTCCTCGTAGCTTCGGACAGGCTCACCAACTTTCTCAACAACCACTTGCTTCTGCTTCTCCTCGATCTTGTAAACAATGAAACGGTGTGTCCTTTTCGCCTTCAGTTCCAGAAATCTCAGCTTGCAATCATCATGCACAGCCATTCCTGATGCCGCGTTAGCCTGTTTAAACCATAGAACATGAAGATGAACATCTTTTCACACTCATTTCCGCATTCAAGGTTATAGCCATTATTCTCAAACCTCTATTATATGAAAAGGGTGATTATGTGATTTACAGAAACTGATGAATCAATGAGCAAATTAAATATACAACCAAAACGAATGATCTGGAGATCAAATGGAGTGAGAGTGATCAAGGAGAATGGATCTAACAACCTAATAACACCAAATTTGATTGATATGAATATGTTCAAAAGTAATAGATTTCAACTGATTTCAAATTTTAGCTATCGCAATCGAAAAGAAAAAAAAGACACAGTACACTTAAACAGAGAAGCTCTCTAACGCAGTAGTGATCCTAGATCAGTCACACAACGATCATATAAACACCAAAATCTCAGAGATCTAAAAACCAAAGTCCATCAACAGATCTAACGAAACAACAAAAATAAGCCAGAATCGATTTATATCCGAGACGAAACACAAAACGAGAGGCGCACTCTAGATCGAGGAATTGAAGGTGAAAAGAAGTGGAAATTGAGCTCACCATGGCTGAATACACACTAGTATCAGAGTAACTTGGTGCTTCAACGGAAGGGGAGAGAAGAAGATATTTCTTCGGGCGGCTCGACTCGACGGAGATTACGCTCTACTCTCTCTTCTTCTTTTTTTTTTCTTGTCAATTTATTTTCTCTTCCTTTCTTTAACTTTTATTCGAGAGTCCATACTCCATACATAGCTTGAATTTTAATTTATTGACTTTATTCTTTTTTTGGTAGGTTTTTCAATAATTTGTTCAATTTTTATTTAATAACTTAAAACATTAAAAAGAAAACTAATTATAACATTGACTCTTGGAAGAAGACATTTCAATATTTGTTGGATTATTGATTCAATGTAGAATTTGTTGGTTGGCGAACTTCGATTTTGCGATTATACGTTTGATTAGAATCTTAATGATATTGAAAAGTTTTGTGAAAGAATATGCTACAACGACTATATAAACAATAGCACCATATACAACAATAGTTTGAAAATAAATAAAGACTACTTTACATTTTAAATCGAACATAATATGAAAAATATCTTTAAAAAAAAATCTAGATTTGTGAAGCATGATTACGAAAGAAACATATTTGATTCCAAATCGGATTAATGACAAAAACTCATATCTACGTTATTAACGTATCTATCTCATAAAGCAAATCAATTGAAATTATACACAATTCTCTTTCAATTAAATAGCTATGCTACATTATTAATTATTCTAGTTAAAGTTTTAAAAAATCATATACTGCATATATAATTATTGCAATTGACAATAGATAACATTATAAAATAGTTCGACGAGAGTTTTGGATTCTTCTTTAATTGTTGACCGTTTACAAAAATGATTGTTGCCCTACATATTTTATAATTAACATATATCTACCAGTCTAGACAAATTTGTTGTTTCTATAATGATAATAATCCCTAGATACTTGAATGACAAACTAACTCGGTACGTCATGTATCAGTTTCAAAATTTAAATACTCTAGTTGGTTGCCATCTCGCTTAGATCTACAAAATTTCCAATATAAATTAATGTTTGATATGATTACTACTTAATATAAAAGCTTTAGAATTCAAATACTGGTCCCATATATGAGAATGCTGATAGACTTTAGAGCCAAATTTTTGTAACACATTTGGTAAAAAAAAAAAGGAATTGTATATCGTATTTTCTTGCCATCGAATATATTTTGCGTATTTTGAAAAGTACGTAAATCATATGGCTCTTCGACATATTTTCATTGGCTCCACGGTGATGAGAGGAGCTGGTTACATCCCAATCAATACAGACACGTGAAGATTTTGGAGTTTGCTTTGAGCGATACATGTAAGAGCTAGTTTGAAGCAAGGCAAAATAAGTTCATTAAAATGTTCTTGTGTCGGATGAATAAACATGGTCTTACCTCTTAAACGAGTTCGTCACACACATTGGTGAAAATGGTTATTATAAGTTATGTACTAATAATTAACAGTATTTCATCTAAATATGAAATATATTTATTATGATTAATATTAATTGTTGATTAGAGAAATACAAGTGGACATAGAGATGTTAATTGTTTTCAAGCAACTTAGAATTCCAAGGAAGACAAACATCAAACATTCTAGTGTTTTTGTTAAACTTGCAAGGTCCATTTTTGCGTATCTTCCATTCGCATCTTGTACATCCAAACTTGGCGAATCCTCTGTCTCTAATATATTTGTAGATATCGAAATAATGCAACTCATTTTCCCATCTAAAACTGCAAAAATATAAAGTATTTCCAAAAAAATTAGGTTTAAATGTAAATGACCACGATTCATTTGGTGCCATAGTCTTGTCTCCAAAATCATCGTCTCTTGATTGACAATGATATTGCAACGACAAAGAACCCCCAAGATCATTATACATCACCACTGTTGTTCTTTCTAAGTCGTCGAAACCTGATGGAACAATAGCATTTTGAGCGCCAGATATTATTACATTAACGCACATAGTCATGATTATGAGAGCCGTAAGTTCTGCTAGAGAACCCATTTTTCTCTATCTTTTTTTTTTTTTTTGCTTGCAATATGAAAGTATTGTATATGGATAACTCTTTCACTCAATATATGCTATGTATTTTATTATATTTCCTTAACATGTTATTTTTTGTTTGTTATCATATTGGTCAAATCAAACTTCTATTAAAAGGAAATGTTATCAGGGTTGATGTGTAACATAGTAATCGTTTATAATACATGAAAGAATACGTAGTCAAAGCTAGTCTTCTGTATATATGGGGAACCTCATCATAGGTTGATAAATCAAGATATTTTCCCATAACAATTAAACCCTTGATAAGTCAGGCCCAATAAGCTAATCCTTAATAGGGCCGATTGGCGTGAGACTGTAAAGACTTTTACTTCATTTAAAAGTATCTACATCCAAATTTCCTCCGATCACACTTTTACTTTATTTTTTATTTTTAAAGTCCTAACAGCCCCTAAAGTCTCTCTAACCTCTTTTGCTTCTACTTTTTTAAAGCCACAAAAACATGGCTTTTAGAAGACTGTACGATTCTTTTTATTTTTTTTTAACAATGATTAATAGTAAGAATTAGATAAAACAATAATAATCAATAGAAAAATTATACACAAAACAATAAAAACAAAATTATTTATAATAGGATCAAAAATCATTCAAAAACAATAAAAAATTAATAATCGATAAACATACTAATTTAAAAAAAAAATGTAAAACGAAATTAAAAAATTAGAACTAAAATAATATACTATTTTTAGACTATCACTAACATACTAATTTTTGATAGATTGTCACCCAAGTTTTTTTAAGTGTATCCCATTTCTTAATGATTTTTTTTATATTAAATTTTGGCATGAAATAATAAATATAAATAAATTTATTCGTTTAAAATATTTATCTATTAGTTTATTTCTAAAAATTTGTATTTTTTTCTTTTTTTTTGTTATATCGATATAATTAAAAAAATTATAATTTTAAAATAAAAGTCGCAGCTTCTACAGTTTTTATTACCAATCAAACTTTTATAAATATTTAAAGTCACAGCTTTTACAGTTTTTTGTTACCAATCAAACTTTAACAAATATTTTAAAGTTACAGCCACAGTGCTTACAGCCAAATTCTCTGCAGCCAAAAGTCTACGACATGTAGTAAAAGTACTTACCAATCGCCCCTAACTGTCCTCGTCTCATAACTTTTACTTTTACGAGATTCATCACTCTGTTAGTTACCGGCATGTGACCCTAGCCTCGCCGCTTATTAAATTTAAGCCCATTAACCAAATCAGGCCCATATTTAACAAAATAAGGCCTAGATTCAGTTTCAAGATTCCTCACAAGTCACAACCATAGTGTCAAAGATTCCTCTACAAACAAGAGTTGCAACCATATCTCACAAATTGCATCAGTGCTTTAGAATTGTAACATGGAACTGATGATCTCGGATCAATTCTGTCAACAAGTCTACATGATAACAGTGAGTCTCTAATGCCACAAATCACCCGAGGTCATCAGCTTTCTTACTGTTAATATCTGTTGTCAATTCCTCTGCGTTCTTGGCAACTTCAACAAATATTAGCCTACCATCTACAATCTGTAACCAAAGAACCAAATACAACTTGAGTCTAAAGAAGCTCAATTACGGTATAGTCACAAATGAAAAGAACAAAATCAATATAGCTTTAGACCCTAATCAGCATTATATCGAGCCCTACAAAACGTATCACAGAGTGTCCTGAGTAGGGAGGTTTAGGACAATGATATGCCAAAGTTAGGAACTTTAGGATATGTTAATTCATTACAGAACAAAGTCATATCTCCAGGAACTGATTAGTACATTAGACAATAAAGCTAGAAAAACCTATTGAAATGTTAATGGAGAAATTCAATTGGAATTTTCTCACCTTCCCATCTAAGCTTTTCAAGGCCTTTCGAGCATCATCTTCAGACTCGTAGGTGATAAAGCCGAACCCTTTGGGTCTCTGCGTTTCTGGGTCTCTAATAAGCCGAGCTAACCAAACCCACAACACAAATTTAGTATAGGAACAAAACAAGAAACCTAAACGAGCCAAACATACTCGATTACGTGTTTATACCTTCTTTGATTTGACCAAAAGGTGAGAACAATTGCTTCAGAGATTGATCTGTAGTGTAAGCAGATAACCCTGCAAGAGAAATTTCTAAGAAACCAGAGTATGTACACAGAAGTAGAATCTAATCGAAGATGATGAGAAAGTAATATCATACTGCTAACAAAGAGTTGAGCTGAGATTCTCTTTGCCATCTTTAACAGTAATCGAAACTGTTTCTAAGAACAAAACTTTTCTAGGTTAGAATCTCGAACAGAACGACGACGTTTTCAAAAGATTACAAGTCTCAAACGACGACGTTTTATAAGAATCAAGAAGCTAATTCAACAAACGATTCATTTGCGAGGAAGAAGATATAATTTAGCAAAAAGATTAAAGCTTTCATTGATATAAGAGAGATTAGATCTGGTTTGATTACATCGCAAACTAAAGAAAACGAAACAGAGATAAATCTAAGAGTCAATTTTACAACACATGAATCAATTCATCAAGATTCACAAATCAAGAACTGGTGAATTTGGTGACAGCCTTGGTTCCTTCAGAAACAGCGTGTTTTGCGAGCTCACCAGGAAGAACAAGTCTTACAGCAGTCTGAATCTCACGAGAAGTAATCGTAGGCTTCTTGTTATACCTAGCTAGCTTAGACGATTCCGAAGCAAGTTTCTCAAATATGTCGTTGATGAAACTGTTCATGATCCCCATAGCTTTGCTTGAGATACCAATATCTGGATGAACTTGTTTTAGAACCTTGAAGATGTAGATCTTGTATGTCTCCACACTCTTCTTCTTCATCTTCTTCTTCTTGTCGCCTCCTGCACCAGCTTCTTTTGGGAGTTTCTTTCCGGCTTTTGGTTTCTTCTCCGCCGGAGCTTTCTCGGCTTTTGATTTCTCTTCCACTGGTTTCTTCTCTGCCGGCTTCTTCTCTGCCTTTGGAGCCATTCTTCACAAGAATCAGTATCAGAGAAAGTTTCAGAGTTTAGAAGATAATCGTGAGATCAAGTTTGTGTGTTTATTCAATCAATTAGGTAGCTGATGTATATATACGACAATGAATTAGATACTGATTGGATAGTTCTTGTTTCACGAGGATTGTTGACGTGGTAACTATTGCTTACCGTTAGATTAGAATATATTTGGTTGTGCAGTGAACGGCTTAGATTTGTTATTAAAAATCTCACATGTTGGGCTCACTAAAAAAGCATTCAATGTTGATTACGTTGTAAATTTAAATGTCGTATTTGAGTAACAATTCAGGCTTCTTCGAAGACGGAACCGCACGGTGCGGTGCGGTTCTAATAGTAACGAAAATGTCTGTATATATATATATATATGTATGTATATGTTTTTGTTACTATTAGAACCACACCGCACTTTCTCGCAGTTGTCCCGCACGTTACCATTCGGAACCAAAGTAGTATTTACTAATTAAACACAATGTAGTTCACTTCTAAAATCATATGCAATATTGTGGAGATTAAATTCTGTTCTCTGAGATCATTATATTTTTGAGGTTATTTGTAACATAACATAATTTGATTATTATTATTATTAATTTTTTTGGTAAAATTTCAATGCTTTTGGAAAACTATTCTACTCTAAATTTTTGTTTGTTAAACCTTTCAATTTATTTGATCCAAAAGGGACTTTAGAAATATATAAAATAAAAAAAAAATAAGTTTGATTCAAAGAGAAACATTACATCATTGAGATTTCTTCTAAAATTTTTGGAATGATTGCCAATTTTAAAGAAGTTCGAAATTTCATTAGCTAATGTAACTTAATTTTTACTTAACATATGCAAGCCATAAAAACATGTTGCCAAAAGAAAAATGAAAGCCATAAAAACATATAATTTTTTTTTGAACCTAGATCCTAAAAAAGGAAATTTTAAAATCTCTTTGAATTTGAAAAGTCAATTTGATGATTTGTATTTTGTTGAAATTTTTAAGTGAAAACATTTAAAAAAAATGTTTGAGAAAAACAAACAAAGAACACAACTCCTTTAGACTACTTTTATGAGTAAGAGCAGGATTAACGCAGTATCTTAACCGTCTCTTAAGTTTATAAAAAAAATTATTTAATCAAAAGAGATAATCGTGGTCTAAGAGTCGTCTCTTAATTTGGAGACGCAAGAGACGGTTTTTAATGGCGATGTGTGTATTTCTTATTGGATCTCTTCCTTTCATTCTCTCTCTTCTCCTCGCTCTCTCTGTCGCCAACCTCCACAATCGAATTTGATGTTTCTCAGCTCAATCAACTCCTCTTCAACCATCTGTATCTCCTCAATTCCTCCCTCACCTCATTCTGGTGCCGCCTTCATTGCTTCCTTCGAAGACCCATCAACCACGCTCAAGCTTTGCACCTCAATCCCCGTCCATCTCTTCCGCGACACCGTGTGTGATGTAAGTCCCAGGATTATTCATTCAATAAGATTCAAGAGCTTTGTTTCAAGTAGTTGGTAATAACTGCTCGTTTAGAGTTAGATAATGGTAATAAAGGCTTGGTTAGATAAGTTTTGAATGCTCTTAGTTAGGTTTAAGTCTTGTCGATGTGGTTAGATAGGTGTTCAATGCATTTTTTCTTTGATCTTCAGCAAATAGCCGATGCTTCTTCTCCTTCCTTTCATGTTCATCTTTCATTCCTTCTTATCTTTGTCTCTTCTATACCCTTTTAAGCTGATTCATCTTTTTTTTTCATTCCTTCTTCTCTTTCTCTCTTCTATTCCCTTTTAATGGATATGTCCTTTACAAATCCATATTCTCAGCCCTCAAATTTTGTTGACTTGTTGAATAGTCAACAAGAAACTTGCCTTGATGATTCTTTCGGTTCATTCGAGCAAGTCCCTATTTTCTCTTCCCAGTCTACACCTCAGGAGCGAAGAGAAAGAAGATCTTGGACCCCCAGCGACGATTTGTTGCTCATCAGTTCCTGGCTCAACACCAGCAAAGACCCTATAGTTGGCAACGAGCAAAAAAATGGAGCATTCTGGAAGAGGATAGCAACCTACTATGCAGCAAGTCCAAAGTTTGCATCACGTGAACACCATGAAGCTAGCCACTATAAGTAAAGGTGGCACAAGATCAATGATTTGGTGTGCAAGTTCTGCGGTGCATATGAGTCTGCAACAAGAGAGAAGGCTAGTGGCCAGAATGAGAATGATGTGCTTAAGCTTGCTCACCAAATCTTCTTCAATGATCACAAGAAGAAGTTTACTCTTGAACAAACATGGAAGGAGTTGAGGAATGACCAGAAATGGTGTGAGCTTTCAACAACAAAGACTTATGCATCCTCTAAAAGGAGAAGGAGTGAACATGGTTCACAATCACCGGGCTCGCGTGCAGAGGAGATGAAGAGTGGCGAAGATGATCTTTCTAGCAATCGTCCTCCTGGTGTGAAGGCAGCAAAAGCCAGAGGGAAAAGAGAGAAGGCTGAAGACAACACGAAGACAACACTCTGTTTGAGTTTCAGAGGATGTGGGACATTAAAAAGAAGGACTTAACAATGAAAGAGAGACTGTCGAAGATGGGTCTTCTTGAGAGTCTAATTGCAAAAAAGAAACCAATGTCTGAGATTGAAAAAGCTCTAAAGAAGAAGCTTATTACAGACATGTTAAATAATTAGGGATCTCATCTCTTTTATTATAATCTGTGAAGTTGTGTTTGTTATTGTTGGTTTGTGTTTGTTTTTGTTTTACAACTTAAGTTGTTGTATGTTTTAAGTTAATTTTTTATGTTTGGATGTGTTTATGTGGCTTATTTATGTGGCTTTGGATTCTTATTGCTTAAATCGTGTTTGACAGCTTTACTCTGTAAAAATGTGGCTTTGGATTTGCTTATGTGGCTTTGTTTTTTTTATAGCTTTTCACAAGAAGATTTTTTATAGATTTTGGAATCTCGTTCTTGAATTTTGAGAGAGAGAGAGAGAGAGAGAGAGAGAGAGAGAGAGAGAGAGAGAGAGGAAGAAGAAGATGAGGGTGAATTGGGAGGTGGTGGCTCTGTTTACAGTATGCATTGTAGGATTTGAGGTTAGATTCATCCATGGAGCCACAGATGCATCAGACAGTGAGTTTCTTCTTAGTCTGAGATAATCTTCTTCACTTTTTCGCTTAACAGGGTTCTCCAAAGTCTCAAATCTTTACTTTTCCTCAAAATATTTTATTTCACGTCTTTAGATCTGTTTCGTCTCTTATTTGCTCTCTGCTTTCACCTTCAATCTCACTTTGAAGATTAGCAATACACAAATTAAGTTGATTGATCCTCTTCCGTCTCGTAACATCAGTTGATTGATCTCTTTCTTTGAATCAGATTGTGTAGATTCTCTAGATTTTGATTAAGTTCCATTCATGACGAAAAGACAATATTTTAAATCTTTTCTAAGAGTCAGAGGGTTGCCAATTCTGGTTTGTTCTTTGGCTTTCGTTGCTTTCTATGGAGTTTTCCATTTTGCAATTAGATAAGTCTTTCTATCCAAAAACTAAAACCAAGGGCTCTCAATTTCGAATTTTACTTCTTTAGCTGCTTAGGTCTGCACATAGGGATGTTGCTATAGGATTACAAGTTGAATTCACATCATCTTTGTCAAGTCTGATGTTTTGACTACTTTCTCTTATATTCCCATTGGTTTTATTCACTCCTGGGTTATTAGGTTTCATTTACTAATAGTTTCATGTTTGGTTTATTTGAATAGGTGTGGCCAGTTGAAGTTGATCTTAAATTCTTGGAACCGGTGGGAAAAGAGTTGAAATTGCTTGGAAAGGTAAAAGGTCAACTTCTTATTGCTTTGTGTCTGAATCAAGATGTATCCACTTGTACATACCTTGAATGATCCTGTTTCGTTCTCTGTGGTTGTTTGAGGCAATAATTTGAACTCTTAAAGATCTTGTTTGCCTGAGGTTAGATTGTTATGTGAAGTTATTCTAATTGGGAATTAGGTTATTGTATTCTATAACTCATCATATCATGACAATAGATCATGATTTCGACTGAGAAATGGAACAATTTTATCATATTTAGTAATTAAATGTGCACAGCACAGAGTATGAATGTATTGGTTACAGATGCACTTATACTTAGTATTCTGTTTTGTTAGACTTTAAGTTTATAATTGATGTTTTCAATCATCTTTGGCTGTAATTTAACAATTCGTCTCTCTGTTATTCCTTAAAATGCAGTATGGATAACGGGTTATATACGTGTCAATGTTCTACGCCTAGAGTTTTGGAATTGCGGGAGATTTGTCTAATCACCAGAACCTGTTAGAGGTAGAGAGATCCAATCTGAGCAAAGTTGAATATGGTGTGTGTGTGTTTGTATAGAGAATTTTACAAACATAATCTATATGCAATCAAATCATTGGATCAAAATGACAGTTTTAAGAATGTCTGTAAATGTTATCACCAATGTTCTTTAAGTTTTCTGTCATTCCTTATCAAAAAGAATGACGGAATATAGTCTTCTCGAGATACATTACTAGTAACGAATGTTTAAAAGCTCAGCTTTCTTACGGTTTGTAATCTCTCTTCATGGAAGAAACTTGATTTGGAAAGGCATCTGACATCGACACCAAGTCAATAATTCACTTTTGACACCAAGAATAATTAAACATGATAATTAAAATCAATTTTATCTTTTTGTCTGTTTTCTCTCCCACAACTTTCCTGTCGGCACATTCAAATGTGTCGGCACAATCAAACAAGAGTCATGGCCCTATCTTTGTCTTTTACACCACATGTACACATTGTATCATTCATCTTCCTCTTCTTCTACTTATATATTTTGCAAATCTATTGTCTACATTTTTTATCAAAGATCAAATCCACTTCTTTCTTCTCTCATTTTCCTTCTCTTATTCTTGATCAAGTCCACTTCTTTCATCAAAATCTAAAAACATTATGGCATCTTCTTCCCATAATACTTTTGAGGGTTCACTTGATGAAAATTTTAATCAACATTTTGATCAAATATTCGATCAAACGTTCGATAATCTATTCATTGATTATGGAGATCATGAGGAGGCAAGGGAGTAAAAAAAAAAAAGAGTTTTAATCGAAAGATATCGCGAAAAAGGCCACATACGTTTATGGAACTATTATTTCAGTGAAGCTCCGACATACCCTCCTAATTTATTTCGACGACGTTTTAGAATGAACAAGCCATTGTTCTTGCATATTGTTGATCGACTCTCCAATGAAGTTCGATTCTTTCGACATAAGAAAGATGCTCTCGGAAGGCCTGGTCTATCTGCACTCCAAAAGTGTACATCAGTTATTCGTCTCTTGGCATATTGGACTTCGGCTGATACGGTTTACGAATACCTCCGGCTCGGTGCAACTACTGCTCGTTCATGTTTGGAAAATTTTGTCGAAGGAATAATAAATTTGTTCGACGATGAGTACCTACGAAGACCCACACCGGAGGATCTTCAACGACTACTTGATATTGGAGAGCAACGCGGATTTACCAGGATGGTAGGAAGCATTGATTGTATGAATTGGGAGTGGAAAAATTGCCCCACCGCTTGGAAAGGGCAATATTTACGGGGTTCTGGAAAACCCACGATCGTTTTGGAGGCGGTAGCTTCATATGATCTCTGAATATAGCACGCGTTTTTTGGACCTCCATGTACCTTAAACGATATCAATGTTCTTGATCGCTCACCCGTTTTTTATGATATATTAAAAGGTCAAGCTCCGCAAGTGAATTTCTCTGTCAACGGAAAGGAGTATCATTTGGCTTACTATCTCACATATGGGATCTATCCGAAATGGGCAACTTTTATCCAATCTATTCCAATTCCACAGGGCCCAAAAGCATCTTTATTTGCTCTATATCAAGAAGCTACCCAGAAAGATGTCGAGCGTGTTTTTGGAGTCTTGCAAGCTCGATTTGCCATTGTTAAAAACCCTGCTCTTTTTTGGGATAAAGCAAAAATAGGAAAGATTATTAGAGCATGTATCATACTCCATAATATGATAGTAGAAGATGAACGAGATGAATACACTCAATTTGATGTTTCAGAATTCCAACAAGGAGAAGGAAACAGAAATGCACATGTGCATCTCACTTATTCTACAGATATGCCTACAAATCTCGCCAATATGTTGGGTGTTCGAACTAGAATTCGTGATAGACAACTGCATCAACAATTGAAAGCTAATTTGGTTCAGCAATGGCAAAAATTTGGACGTGATCAAGATAACAATTGAGCGTTCCTTTCCATTATTTGTTTCAAATCTATGTTTAAAATGTAATGTTTTTATGTCAATTATGTTTTATTCAAAAAATAAACTCTATTTCCAATAAAACATAATTCTTAAAAAAAAAATTTTAAGAACCCTTAATGAGGTTCTACCATTGGAGCCCAAAAAACAAAGGTTTCTTAACACAAGTTCTTAACTAAAATTATATAATTAAATATTACTTAAGGACCCCTAATGGGGTTCTACCATTGATCATGCTCTAAATGCAAACGTCGCCGGATTGATGATGACGTGGCATGATCTCTCTTATCTCTTTTTTTTTTCATATGCTGAAACTCCGGGCAGCTTTGTCTCCTTTTGCTCATTCTTGGGGCTTTCCTTTCATGGCATTTTGTTTCGGATTTTGGCTTAAGATTTTTAACTTCTCTTAAAATATTCTACATGTCAATTTTTGTAGGACGACGCTCCTTTTTGAGAAATCAGATGTATTTCCAGGAAGCGGCGCATTTATTTGGAGGGCGTTGAATTTCAACGAATTTGCGATTCTTGGCGCATCTGCTTTCTTTTCTATAAATAGGTCATTTTCGATTTTTTCAGTCGCTTTATTTGTTCTCTGCTTTTCTTCTTTTTAACATTCCAAACGAGAGACTCTTCCGACTTCCAACCGACTAAGTTTCCTTTCACAACGATCTCTTATCGTCTTAATCCGAGCATGAGCTTGTCATATTCGAAACCTTCTCAGTCGACGTGCCCAAAATGCAACTCCCGGACCATCCGTGACTACAAGCCTTCTGGCGTTAAGGTGTTGGGCTTCTTTATCATGTAGCTCGGAGAAAGGGACTTCGCGCAGGGATCCCAGATACCCCGGCAAGAACCCCTAAAGGGCTTTCACATGATAGAAATCCACAGGTTTATGTTAATACTCTCATAGATTTTGCCACAAAACAACGAAAGATGGACCGTCTTAGGACTCTTCCCCATGAAGAAATTACCCTTATATTAGGGATGAATCCAAGGCGAAAGGCATCGAGGGATGGATATAGTTAGGCCCTAACAAAATCAAGAAATTATACTGTTAAATCGGGTTATTGGACCGCGAGAGCCCTCTCTCGCCCTTCTTTTGACCACCCTTATGAGGGACCTAGTGTTTTGGCACTAAAGGCACAAATATGGAAATTAAAATTTATACCGAAATTAAAAAATTTCGTGTGGCAATGCTAATCAAGTCGTGTGGCCTCATGTCAAAACTTAAATTATCGCCATATTGGCAGAGACAAAGAATGTCCTTGATGTGGGACGAAATAGAAAACTATTAAATCATTTAGTTTTTGAATGCCTACCCGCGAAAAAAATATGGACCCTTTCACTCATTCCATCTTCAGCTGCGATGTGCCCTTACCCTTCCCTTTACAGTAACTTGGATTATTTGGATTGGAGGACCCTAGATTATGGAGCAAATTTGAAGAATTTGAGTTTATTCCCATGGATTATGTGGTACATTTGGAAGGCAAGAAAATGGAAATTATTCGAAAACATTGAAGAAATACCTTGTGATACATTGGGACTAGCGGTCCAAGAAGCGGATGTATGGCGAGCGGCGACAACGAGAGTGGAGAACGTTGATACCGAGCATGGGAGTCTGGAAGCCCCATATGCTCCTCAGGATTTACCAATATGTTTTCTAGATGGCTCTTGGCACGCCACCTCCCTTCAAAGTGGACAAGGTTGGATATTAGTTATCAATAAGCAGTTGTCACCGTTGTATATCACCCTTACACACTGAGTTAGAGGCTCTTTTGTGGGCAATGAAGAGCGTAGCATCGCTATCCTACACACAAGTATGCTTCAAGGCGGATTGCTCAAATTTTATATTCATGACTTCTCAACCCAAAGATTGGCCCACATTTGCCTCATAATTAGAGAACTTCTCATCTCTTCAAGAGAAATTTGGTTTTTTTAGTTTTATCTTTGTATCTCATAGGAACAACCCTCGAGCTGATCATCTTGCGAAATGTGCAAGAACTTGAGGGTTCCGTTTTTCTTTTGTAAATTCATCGACTCCAAATTGACTTCTCCAAAAAAGAAATCATAGATCACAAAATTAATATAATAATCATTTATCTTAATTCGAAGAAAAAAAAACTTTAGAATAGGTCCGCCTCAAATTATTTGTGAGTTGTGTTCAAAATTTTTATCAAAGATATATTTTAATTTTGTAAAAAGTTTTGTTTTCAAAACTAAATACAGGACAATATTTATAATAAAAATTGGAAAATAGGGATGGTTTGTATGGGCCCAATTATGTATGTAATATGGGCCTAATTGAACATGATTCTAACCCGATTCAATTATATTTTTGTAAAATTCTAATAAAAAGAACTCCAAGTGAAAGCGATAAAAGCGAAAACCCTAGTTTTGTTCCGTTTCTGTTTATCTGTTCTTCAAGGCAAAGCTAGAGACGTCGGAGCGGCCGCCACTTAGGCTTCAGGTTAGAAATCGCCGGAAATTTCAAAACTAGAATCCTCATAGACTTCTGTGGAACACGCGCGTAGCTAATTTACCCAAATTTGATGATTCTTTGGAGAGTCTAACTCCAAGCTTTTGTTTTCTGGGATTTGGTATCGTATTGTATACTATAGATGCTATTTCGGATTCTTTGTTTATGTCATTTGCATTGCGTCGTGGTGTGGATTTGGGATCATATTCGTGTAGAGATTCTTGTAAGCATGAGCTGAGCTCCTGTGTGTATCTTATTTCAATTAAAAGTACATTGCATCAGTGTTTATAAATGGTGTAGATGTTTCACAATGTTGGTACTGATGTTCACTTGTTCTGTAGTTAGTAAATTTCGTATCTTTTTGCAAGTTTTATTAAACTATATAAGATTCATTAAGTTCAGAGTTGTTGTTTTATGATTTTGCAGTTTTTGGATTTTTGAAGAATGGTGAGAATCAGTGTCCTCAATGATGCTCTTAAGAGTATGTACAATGCTGAGAAGAGGGGAAAGAGACAGGTTATGATCAGGCCTTCGTCTAAAGTTATCATCAAGTTCCTTATCGTCATGCAAAAGCACGGTATGGTAATTTTGCAGAGCTAGCTATGACTCCATTACTTGCTTTCCTGTATACAGTTTCAAGTGTAATGATGCTTCGTGTTCCATTCTTGGATTTTAGGTTACATCGGTGAGTTTGAGTATGTTGATGACCACAGGTCTGGTAAGATTGTTGTTGAGCTTAATGGAAGGCTGAACAAGTGTGGAGTTATCAGTCCTCGTTTTGATGTTGGTGTTAAGGAGATTGAAGGCTGGACTGCTCGTCTACTTCCTTCCAGACAGGTTAGTCTAGAGACTATAGCCTTTACTCTTTATTTGTGGTACCAATCAATTATGTTTTAGAACATAAGATCCGACTTAATACTACAAATGCACGCTCATATTGATCTGCTGCCTCGCTTTGCTGTTCCTTTGAGGGTGTACTTGGGTGTTAAGTCATCACTAGTAGAACATAATCTTACTTCTTTCAATTTCACAACTTCATTGAACACATCTCTGCGTGCAGTTTGGTTACATTGTTCTGACGACCTCAGCAGGAATCATGGATCACGAAGAAGCCAGGAGAAAGAATGTTGGTGGCAAGGTTCTTGGCTTCTTTTACTGAAACAGCATCTCGAGATCCATCTTATCGGGTTATATTTGGCTTCTCCTTATGTGGTGGGAGTAGTAATTCGATTGACCTCACTGTTAAAGTAGTAGTTTTTGTATGTGGTTACTCAAGATGCTTAAAAACTTGGAGATGAGTAGACAAATTTATTTCAGTTTTTGAATTCGTTAGACTTGCGATTCATGAAGCAAAATCATCTTTCTTGACTTGTCGTTAAATGTGGCATTTACTCATTTTTGGAGACGTGCTCTTCTTGTTTGTTTTTCTTTAAACATTTTTTTATAATGCTTTTCAATTAGAAAGTTCATTAAAAAATCAAATCTTCGATTGAACTGCTCAAACTTAAGAGATTTTAGATGTACCTTCCAGGGTCATATGAGCTAGAAATTTATACGATTCTATTGCATGTGGTAAGAATTTAGACTCTTCTTTGGAAACTTGCAATCATCCTCAAAACTTTAAAAGAAGACACGATGATGTAAAAGTTCTAACAAACAAAAATTGAATAGTTTTCCTTTCAAATGTTTCCAATAACTCTAAAAAACATAATGATCTATGTGAGTAGAATTAGTTCTCTACGATATCTCCTAAATAATAAGTGACAAGTCAGTTTGGTTCATAATGAAAGTTGGCCTCTCGGAGCTCTGATCATGAAAATTGGGGTGGTTAATCTCAAAAAGCCCTTTATTTGTACCATTTTTGTAAGCTTTATTTTTGGAAATATTGACGTTGATATAATGTTATCCCAAATTTAATATATTGTGAACGATTTATGCAAGGTTCAAAAAAAATTGGGAAATATTTATGTTCTAAAATATTTATCAATTTTCCCTTTTAATATTGATGAGAATTGCCCTTTAATATTTATATTTTCAGTTTTTATATATATATTTTTAAAAATAGGTTTTATCTCTGACCGAAAAAAAACAAATCCAAAAAATGAATTAACAAACAAAAACTCTGATAATTAATTCATTTGTACTTCTCTTTTTAATAGTATAGAGATAAGATCTTATAAATATTTTATATTACTAAGGATATTGTATAACATTTTTGTTTTATGGTTGCATTGCGAATTTGAGATAAAGCCATGAATTGATGTAGTCCAGCTAATTGATTTGGATTTAAAGTAATTAATAAATGGCCCATAAGGCTTCGTGCCTTCTATAGGCCCTCCAAAAGAATCCCTTCTCTCTCTTTTTGTGCGCACTTCTTCGGTTCCAAATTCTAACGTGCGCAGTGTATCCTATCGTGCACGCGAAGCAGAAGAAGGAGAAGTAAAATAGAAGAAGCCGGGAAAAATCAGAAGAGAGGGAAAAAGCTAAATCGGGACTGGCGCATTTTAGCCGTCCGCCATAACCTTCGCTCTTCGCTCCTCTCCGATTACATCGGTTTCTTCTCTCTCCGGTACATCTTCTTCTTTACGCAGCCGATTCATTTGATTTTTCCTCTTTTGTTTGATCTAATTCGATATCGATGAAACTAAGATTTACAGTTTCTGATCTTTGATTTTTGTTCCTTTAGATTCAATGGCTGCTCCACCTGCTAGAGCCAGAGCCGATTACGATTATCTCATAAAGCTTCTTCTGATTGGAGATAGCGGTATGTTGATCTGAAAACTCTTCGATGTTTTTTCTCGTGGATCCGTTGAAATTTTCTGAATCTATTCGTTTTTCTATTGAATCGATCTATTCACTGTGATGTTTTTTTTTTATTATTTTGTTTGTGAAGAGATCGTTGTGTGGACCTGGCGATACAGATTCGATTTCATGTTTGATCGTCCTTTGTATTTAGAGATCTCTGTAATCTAAGGGTTATTTTTTATGCAGGTGTTGGTAAAAGTTGTCTTCTTCTACGTTTCTCTGATGGATCTTTCACCACTAGCTTCATTACCACCATTGGGTTTGTGTTCTCTCTGTAATGGAGAAATTGAATTCAATGATGTATGTTTTGATTTTGTTCCTTGACGTTTTACAGAGTCTTGTTTCTCTCTTTTTTTGCCTTGATGCAGCATTGACTTTAAGATAAGAACGATTGAGCTTGATGGCAAACGTATCAAGCTTCAGATTTGGGACACAGCTGGTCAGGAACGGTTTCGGACTATCACTACTGGTGAGTTCATCTCTTTCATATGAATTTGTTTGCTGAATCAGTACTTAGAGCATTGACCATCTTATTATGAATAAAAATTTGATAGATTCTCAAGGAGATGAATAAACAGTTCTTAAGTGCCACTTACATGTGCTATAATCTCTTGTAAAGGGAATGTATTTTTGCAATGCCACTTGATTGATTTCCTTTGTTTGGCTGGTTACTTTGCTAGGTCTTGTATAGTTCATGTTTTTGGGCTATTTCAGAACTTTATTGTTCATCTTTTCATAGAAATCTGCTTGCTGATCACTGCATTCCCCATTCTAATAGAAGTCAAGTTAGAAAGATTGTCGAGATGAGATTAATGACAAACACGTAATATGTAGTGTTAGATAGCGACTTATAGGTAAAGGGGATGTATTTGTGCAATATGTTTCCGTTAAACCAGTTTAAATATTCTTTTTCTCCTGCATTTTCACAGCTTATTACCGCGGGGCAATGGGCATTTTGCTGGTGTATGATGTCACAGATGAGTCGTCCTTCAACAGTAAAACTCCCTCCATCAAGTCTTTCACTTACTGGTTTCTATAAAAACTCAACCGAAATGATCATCTCTTTTACACACAAGATTCTTATCGTAATTGCAGACATTAGGAACTGGATTCGTAATATCGAACAGCATGCTTCAGATAATGTTAACAAGATCTTGGTAGGGAACAAGGCTGACATGGATGAAAGCAAGAGGGTATGAATCACACCACCTTTATCCCTGTTCATTATTCACGACTGATCCTGCTTATAATAGCTTCTTGGTCCTGTCACAATTTTCAGGCGGTGCCTACAGCAAAGGGTCAGGCTCTTGCTGATGAGTACGGAATTAAGTTCTTCGAAACAGTAAGTCTAACAATGCTCTAGATCATCGAAACTAGATGGGGGTAGTGTACACGTTGCTTACATATCTAGCTATATATGTGTTGTTGCAGAGTGCCAAGACAAACCTAAACGTGGAAGAAGTTTTCTTCTCAATAGGGAGGGACATTAAGCAGAGGCTTTCAGACACTGACTCGAGGGCAGAGGTTTGTTACATCTCTCTTCTCTTTTACATCTTTGCGTTGTTACTCTGGTAACGGTCTGAAAGACGTATTGTTGTCTGTCGTCAATTGCAGCCTGCAACTATCAAGATAAGCCAAACGGACCAGGCAGCTGGAGCCGGGCAGGCCACACAGAAGTCTGCATGCTGTGGAACTTAGAAGCTGTGAAAAAGTCTTAAAAGTGAAGTTTAAGTCAAAAAAAAAAAATGTATGAGGTGAAGTGAAAAAACTAAGATATCGTTGGGTGCTTCTGTAATTGTTGTTTTATTCCAACATTTCTGATTCGTTCTACATTGTCTCCTTCCTATTTGTACGAAGGTTTAATCGAAACTTGTATTTTTCTTCTGTTGCTGATTTTTTTATGACGGTGACTGAATTGTTTATGTTGGTCATCACTTCTCGCTATATATCCTCTATTCTTATGTTTCTCTTGCTTCCTCTTTTATCAAGTCTTTTAAACATTACTTCTAAGAGTTGTAAACTTATCTTTGGCACAACCATAAGCGATATGTACACTGCCTGATTTATAATTACTCTTTACCAACCTCTCTTATGTTTTTGAGCACTAAGATTCCATTGATTTGCTCAAATACAAACATATGATATGATATGTATTATGTGAGAAAAAAACATATAACTTGTGTTAGGTTCTATTTTAGTTGCACCACTGCAGTAACTAAGCTGACCACACTAATATAATTGTAATTTCAACTCTACTTAATTAAACGATATGATAGTTCAACAACCTTCAAGGGTTAATAAAACGTGAAACCAAAAATTTTAGCAAACAACAAAAGTAATAATTGTATTCACATGATCGATCGGTAAGATAAGTTTGAGTTTGTTAATCTATAAAACTAAAACCCTAACGAACATGAAAGTGTCAATACATCGTTCTTCCCAACTCCAACTCCGTATTGACCAAACTCTCAACCGAAGGTAAGTCCAAATCCAAGCATGCAACTCTCTTCCCACTGCTCGAATTCTTCAAAGTCGTCAATGTTGCTGTCTCCGGCAAGAAAGAGCGTGTAACCAACTCGTTGGAGGCTTTTTCTTTCTCGTTCCTATGCTTCCTCATGTGACCACCAAGTGCTTGTCCCATCGGAAACTCCAAGCCACAAATCGGACAAGTATGAGTTTGAGACTTCGTTGTTTTAGGCTTCTTCTTATTAGGTGATCCAGGAAGTGATGTATCGTCACTGTTAGTAGGTTTGGTATGGCTTGCACGGTGGCCTCCTAAAGCTTGGAACGACGAGAACTCTTTAAGACAAGTCTTGCATCTGAAAACTCGTTTCTCTTTTAAAGCTCCTCCGCCGTCACCAACTCTCGATAACAACATCAAACAGTTCGCCGCCTTATCCACCGTCGGATCAATATTCTCTCTGCTCGCAACCATGATGTGACTGTGAAACTGAGCGACTTCTAGGGTTTTGTTTTTTTCTTTCTAGTGTAGGTGTTTAGTGTTTGTGTGACGTTTGTGATGGGATACTCTCTTATTTATAGTTTTTAAAAAGGAGATTTGGGTTAGGAAAAGACGTATGTTAATTGACCAAAGTACCCCTATCACGACTTGCTGCGTAAGTTAGTGAAAGTGGTACAGTATTTAGAAAATCAGCCGTACCGCGTAACACTTAGGAGACACTCGGAAAAATGGAAATAAATAAGCCGCCTTAATTTTTTTTTTGGGATTAAAGTAAATCTTTTCGATGTGGATAGAGCCAAATCTACTTGGCAAGATATCCATATTCATTGTTAAAAAAAAAAAAAGAAAAAAAAAAGGCAACTTATTTCCATATTCAGTCAATAAGTACATGTATGTAGAATTATTTTTGGCTGGATACTTAATATAGTTTGTTTATCGTTGTTAAACTCATTTACTAATAATTACATTTTTTTGGGTTAAACACTTTATAATCTCCCTGATAAATTAAATTTACCTAAGGTCATCATCTCATTCAAATTCAATCTAAGATTTTCTCACAGTAACGTTTGTGGCTACTGGCTAGCACATGCCACCGAGAATGGAACGAATAAAAAGTGTGAAAAACTTGAGAGTGGTTGTTCGGAAACTAGAGAGAAACGTTCAGAAGCAAAAGAGAAGAAAATAAGAAAAGGTGAGATCAGTGATGTGATGCGACATTTTTTATACACTTCCACGCGGTTCCTTCTTAGCACACACATAACATTAACATATCTCTTCGAAGTTTTTTTTATCAACAAAGTTGTATCTCTCATATTCATCTCCTAGTAGATAAGCATCATGTATAGCACAATATCTATATAAAATTATATATATTATCAATATATGCATATATATTCAGATTGTTGAAGTATATACATAGGCTTTTATAAGCATCTTTTACCTGATTATTTATATTTGCTAGTTTGGCTGTTTAATTTTAAACTTCCTTATTATTTTCGACTCTTTATTGGAATACAAATGCAATGATTCAATGATCTGTACTGTAGTTTGACGATAACGAATTTGAATGGTATTTCTTTTAATATTAGTCCATAACCTTAAGATAACGGGTGCAGAGAAAAAAAAAAAAAGAAAAACCTTAAGAACATCTATGAATCATAACTAAATTCTCATATTGTGAGATTATGATCCAAACTTGAAGACAAATTAAGTCAGCTTGAAGAAAAGTTGGAACTGAAGAACAACAAAGTTGAAGAAGCAACTAGGAAAGAACTAGTTGATTCAAAGAACGTTTCACTTTCCTAGGTGCAGTATGTTTGGTAAGCATACACGTGTAAATCAGGTTTGTGTTAACAAACAGAAAGGTGGAGAGAGAGAGAGTAGGACATAGATTTCATTAGAGTGGCGATTCGTTTCTTTACTTAAAGCATCTCTAATGTATTGCACTATTTTTTACTCTAAAATAGAGTTGGATTTCTCTCCAATGTATTACTCTATTTTTCACTCTAAAAATAATATTCCAAGTATATTCTTATTTTTTATTTTGTTACTAATTGCTAAATAATATACTTTATTAAACTTTAAAATTAACTCATAATTTTTTTTTCTTTCAAAACTTTTAAAAATTATGAAAATATTTAAAACTAACCATAAGAATAACAAAACAAAATAGATTTAAAATAACGAAACAAACTATTTATTAATATAAAAACACATTACGTCACATAAAAATAACAAAACAAAATAGATTTAAATTTATTGGCGGATCTCCCTCTCAACGACTAAGTGAACTAAAAAATTCAAATTGAAAAGAAAAATTAATGATGGAACATGTACACTTTAGAAGAAGGAAATAAGCTACTTTGGAGCAATTAAATAACACAAATGTACAAAGATAACACCATTGGGAGATTCAAAGTAAGAATTATGCATTGAAAGAATTTAAAGAAGAAAACAAATTTGTGTTCAAGACTTGAACTCGACACCGAATCCAAATTTTCGAGCATATGTTCAAAATGAACAAATAAGGATTTATCGAAAAAGGCCGAACAACAATAATATCAACAAAATCCGCCTCAACCTGATTCGTTTGGACTATATTTTAATAATTTGGGTGGATCCGGAAGCGATTTACCGGATTATTAACTCATAAATCAGTAATTGTTGTTGTTTTAAATTTATATTACGTATTTTAATTTCAGTTTTTAATGTTTTTAATTTATTTATTATCAGTTTATGGTTTTATGTCATTGTATTTTATATTTAAGAAGATATTATAAGATTCTGAAATTTTGTTTGTTAAATAAATTATTATAGCTCTTGAAATAAAATAACTTAAAATTACAAGGACTAGTTTATAAATAGAAAAGTTCAACTCTAAAATAGAGTGAAAAATATGATTAATCTATATTTGGAGTAAAAAATAGGTTTACACTATTTTTGTGTTGAAAATAGAGTAGGGTTGGAGCAGATTTTACTTTAAAATAATGTTTGGTGTAAGATTTAGAGTAGGATTGGAAATGCCTATGTATGCAATTCTAGGGAGAGAGATATCTAGGGTTAGCTTAGTCTCGTATCTGTTTAATCTTCTTCCATTGGTTCTTCCTGTTCTAGTTGACCACACTAATATTATAGTTTCAAGTTTCAACACTACTTTAACCATTCACAGCTCAACCATCAAGGGTTAATTTCAAGAAACCAAGAAAATTAGCAAACAGTAAAAGAAAACTCGGGTAATGTATCAAAATATTATTCACATCGATCGGTAAGATAAATGGATCAACAAAGACTACAAAATCAAGAAAAGGCTAATTAAAAACCTAACGAATATGAAGAAACAAAGAAAAAAATTCAAGAAATCGATCTTCCCAACTCCAACTTCCAATTGACCAAACCCTCCATCGAATCTAAGTCCAAATCCAAACACGCCACTCTCTTCCCACTACTTGATTTCTTCAAAGTCGTCACCGTCGTCGCCGCCTCTGGCAAGAAAGATCGTGTAACCAACGTGTCTGAGGCTTTCTCGTTCCTATGTCTCCTCATGTGACCACCAAGAGCTTGTCCCATCGGAAATTCCACGCCGCATATCGGACAAGGATGAGACGTCGTCGTCGCTTTAGTCTTCTTACTCAACAAGGATCCAAGAAGTGATGGATCGTGATCACTGTTAATGGGTTTCTTGTGGCTTGCACGGTGGCCTCCTAAAGCTTGGAACGACGAAAACTCTTTAAGACAAGTCTTGCATCTGAAAACTCGTTTCTCTCCTCCACCGCCGCATTCCCCAACTCTCGATAACAACATCAGACATGTCGCCGCCGTAACTTCCACTTTCTCGATTTCCTTACTTCTCGCAACCATTTTGAATTGACTGAGTGACTTCTAGGGTTTTGTTTTTCTCTATACGTTCAGATTTTTATTTTGTGTGTGTTGTGTGATGAGTATACTATATATAATAGAACTTGTGTGTTGTCTGATGGGATATACTACTATTTATAAATGAAAATGGGTTAGTAAAGACGTATATTAAATGACTAAAACACCCCATTGTGACTTGCTGCGTAAGTAAGCTGACGCGTCACGCGTAACACTTGAGGAGACTCGGAATAATGGAATCAGTCGTTATACGTTAGTTAAGAAAAGGGGAATGTTCTTGGTGCGTTCCTCCACAAAATACAATATTTGAAGTCTAGAAGAACAAGTTATTACTTCATTATCTTTTTTTTTCTTTTGGTCGTCGACGTTATTCTTATCTAATAACTTTACTCTTCAACTATAATCTTCTTCATGGATTTAGCAAATGAATTTACTTGCTAACTTATCCATACACAGTCTAGATACAATTAGAATTTTCGTGGTTGGATAGTCAATATTTATTCCTTAAACTTATCTACTAATATTTTAGTTACTCATCTATTGTTCATTTTTATATACTTAATACTTATATTAATTAAATCTTATGTGGTAATTCAGGCCGCATCTCGATTTAAATATTGGTAGTAGTTGATGTAAAGAATTTAACTTAAAAATTACGGACCGTGATTTTTATAAACTTTAAAGTCATGAATTGTTGGCTTATAAAACTAAAATAACATGAACAAAAAATTTAAAAAATGGTTAAAAAAATTAATAGAACTTTTAGGATTTTTAAACTTAAAAAGTGTAATCGATAAAAACAAACTTTAAAATAAGTAGTAGACTTGAAAGTGTTAAACTAAAGGTCTCTAGGTTCAACCTCATTTCTCTGCAGGGACTTGAAAATTCACCACTAGATCAAGCCCTGCTTGGCGTTTTCTATGAGTTTATTTTATTTTATTTTTTCGAGGAAGTTTCGGAATTATTTGGGCGTTGTGTATCCTTTGATACATACATTCTCAAGCAAAAGTACAAACTAGGATGTAGAACGTAATTCTTGTATCTGGACTTATCAAGACAACGAAAATACGCACCTACAACTTGATATGTGTTGTTATGTTTATATCTCCTGATGACCGATTGAATTACTATTGAGTTTGTTATTGAGTTTCTAAACCACGTATAAATTAACCTGCGCACGTCAATTCATTCAGCTCGTCATCTCATCCAATCTAAATAATGTATGAAAGGGGTGGTTGTACGGAAACTAGAGAGAAATGTTGGAAGCAAAGCAAAAGAAAATAAGAAAAAAGGAGAGAGTGATGTGATGCGACATTTTTTGATACATTTCCACGCGGTTCCTTCTTTAGAACACACATATCTCTTCGCTAAAATTTCTCTCTCGTCTTTATCCTCTAGTAGAGAAGCATCTATATAGCGTAATATCGGATCGGGGGTGTAGCTTCCTAAAAACTTTGCGTTAAGTCTGTAACCATCCGGTTTTAAAAAACAATGTTTAGTCCCCTAAAAAGTTTCATCTCGAGTTGTAACCCCTTCTCGTTGACTTTTTAAATGACTTTGATGACTGTACAGCTGACTAGACGCCACTGTGCAGCTGACGTGGCAGATAAAACAAAAAAAATAGAATTCATTAGGCCTCGATGTTCGGGTATTCGGGTTGGGTTCGGGTCGGATATGTTCGAGATTCGGGTTTTCGTGTTTAGAAATTTATGACCCGTTCGAGTATTTTTAAATTTCATGTCGGGTTCAGGTTCGGGTAATTTCATGTCGGATTTATCCAATTATTCTAAAATATAACATTTTGTATCCAAATCTAACCAAATTATTTGAAAACAACTAAAAAAAACTCGAGTATTTTTACGTAAATCTATCCAAAATTAACTAAAACACTCGAACCTGAACCCGACCCAAAATTTAAAAATACTCAAACGAGTCCTAAATTTCTAAACACAAAAACCTAAAATTACTAGATTCTTAAGCCGTTTAGAGCATATCTAATAATATATTAGTATCTAATAATATATTAGTTTTTAGGGGGATACATCCGACAATTCTCTTTAAATCTCTTTAGTGAAATTCAATTGCAAACAAAACTAACAATAACAACCTCTGATTAGCAACTCTTATTATAACCATAAAAATTTGGATATAAAATTTCTGATTTTTGAATATTTGGGTAAACCCGAACTTGAAAATACCCGAACCTAAACTCGAACCTGAACCTGACCTGAAATTTAAAAATACTCGAACGAATCCTAAATTTCTAAACACGAAAACCCAAACCCGAACATACCACCCAAACCCGATCCGAATACCCGAACGCCCAGACCTATTGAATTCTATTTTTCTGTTTTATTTGCCACGTAAGCTGCACAGTGGCGCCTAGTCAACTGCACAGTAGCGCCTAGTCAGCTGCACAATGGCATCTACTCAGCTGCACAGTCATCAAAATTAACCGAAAAGTCAACGAGAAGGGGTTACAACTCGAGATGAAACTTTTTAGGGGGCTAAACATTGATTTTTTAAAATGGGTGGTTACAAACTTAATGCAAAGTTTTTAGGGGGTTACACCCCGACGACCCGCGTAATATCTATATAAGATCATTAATATAAACACTTGATTGTTGAAGTTTACTACATCGAAGAGTTATACAAGCATCTTATTCTTACCTAATATAATAAGATATTTAGCTATGGTTACTTAATTATATTCGATCCATTATTGGAATCCCGAATCAATAATTCAATAGTATTTTTTTTTAATAACAACAATATATTAAAAGGTTAGTTCAAGTGAGCCAATCTAAAAAAAATACATAATGCGGAAGAACACAAACTTTTCGTGTTAACTTATTCGCTTTGACATTAGTTTGACGAGGTATTAATGATATTGAAAAGAAAAAAAACTTTATCACCCTCAACTAACTCTGGGTAGGGTGCCCAAAAGTTAGTTGGAGAAAAAATACAGGCCAATCAGCTAGAGAAAACACCATCTTCACCAATTTAGAGCAGTATGTGACGAAAGGTACCTCTCGCTTGTTTTTCTCAATCATACATTTCATTGTCCACACAAGTGTTTCTACTTCTGTGTGAAGTGAGGTCAAGCTCCTTCGAAATTTGAATGTTTGGTTATTTTACTATAGTTTATAACCTTAAGATAACATTTGGTAATCTTATATTTTTATCAAAATACCTTGGTACTTGGAAACATATATGAAAGGAAATTTCATGAGCAGGCATGAGTAGATTAAGAATTAAAAGAATTCATTATCCAAAAAGAATTTAGTGAATGACAAAGTATCATATCTGATTAAGTCAATGACCATTTGGTCAATTTAAAAGACAATTTAATTCTCTAAAACCAAGTAAAAACAATGAATTTTATTATTAAACGTGAAATTTTATGTTTAAAGATGGAATCTTACTAGAGATAATGAAGTCTTTTTTTTTCTTTATATTTAATTTCTCGTTAAACTAACATAAATTGGCATGAACTATTCGTGTTCAACCGCAGTGTAAACAAGATTTCCGCGACATGGCTTGATTAAGTCATTTGTATAATATAACGTGGTTGACAAAAAAAAAATTGGAATTCTATGTTAAAATGCTAAAACAATATATAGTATCAATTCTGATTATGTATAAACAATTTAAAACTAGATCAATTTATCTTTTAGACGTAGACTTCTATTTAATCATTGTTATTATAAAGCACAAGTCACCGGGCCAATCAAAATAGGCCACATAGAATTCTTTTTATAATTCAAATCTCATAAAAATCTAAAATAAAATTGTAATCGTTATACAAAACTTATGCAATCAAATGTCGACACATGGAAAGTTTATCAATATAACGAATCGTCTTTTGCCACATCATTTAACACTAGAATTGTTCTATACTATTGTTCCTCTTCCTCTCATTCTAGGTAGCACGGAGACGGCAAATTGCATAGTCCCATCCCCGAAACGTTTGGGGATAGGTACTTTAAAAAAAACTCCATGAATACGTTTTTAAGAGTAAAATTGAAATTTAGATATATTTTAACTTATTTTTTCCAAAAAAACTTAAAAAGAAAAGGAAATACCAAAGAAAAAGAAATATCATGGTTTATATAATTAGAGTTTAAAGATTTTTAATCTGTCTATCTCACGAATCTTATTATCTTATTGTTTTAAGCCTTCTTTTTTATTATCTTCATCACATATTCACATTCATAGGTTGATTTAGACGTAATTTGAATGTATGAGTATATTTTCTTATATTTATAAAATCTGCGGGTATTTTTTCTCATATTTTTTAGACTATGAGTGTCGTTTCTCGTTCCCGTTTTCGTCCCTGTTTCCCGACTCCGTTCCCGTTTCAGTGTAGCATAGCTCTCATTCACTTGCGCTGACTCTCTTTCTCAAATCCAAAGAAGACGCAAAACAGAATGGCTCTTTCAATTGTGTATACAGACATCTAACAAGAGCATTAGCATTTAGCAGAGGCAATTTAGCCTTATAACTATAACCAAAATTGTTCTTTATCTTTTCCTCTTCGAGGTAACACTTTCTTCTTCGTTCTTTAGCTTTTCGTGAATTCGTATACATCCTTAACAACTAGGATGGTACATTTTGCTAACAGTTGAGATTTCTCTTATTTGGTGGCAGAGAAGCTGCTTGGAACTTGATTCAACGAACCTTCAACTAAGAATGACGAAAAAACAATCTTTAATACCAATCCATGATCCTAAATCTGAATTTCAATGTTGCATTAGATAGTGAACGAAAATTGACATGGAGTTTATTATTTTAAAAATTGTGACAAGTTGTGTGACTTTTTTTTAGAAGAATAAAAAAAACATGTATTTCTTCAACATGATTATTTTCTGTTATAATTCTTAAACACGATTACTTAGGATAATGGTGAAAAAACAAGTTTGAGCAATGTTATTCTTCTACATCTTTATACCACAGTCTAAACTACACATAATTAAAAAAAAAAAAAAAAAAACTACACATAATTGACTAGATGCAATAGCTATTATTTGGACCAGAGTCTCTGGTAGTATAAAGTTTGATAATATATAGCAGTAATAGTTTTGTGTGTTTTGGTTTTATCTCAAGAGTGTCTTGAAATTTTTTTTAACAAAGGGTCATATTATAAATTTTTTAATATTAATTGACTTATAGTGTAAGTTTTAAAAATTTAGGAGGATCAAAAAGTAGATTTTATTTACTATTTTACTAAACTCTAATAAAAATATACTAATAATCATAAATATTTAATTAATTGGAGGTTCACATAACACTTCTTAATATAAGGTAGATCCCCGTGACTAGAAGGTTCGGGTTAAACCCCATACATTCCCTAGAGCGAGGCCCAGACCATGTAATTTAACTCTCATTTGGAGAGCAGACCCCGTGAATCGAACCCGTAACTTTGTAGATCTTTACATTATCGATAACTGAGAGATTTAACCATTAGACCAACTCATCGATAAGTATTATCAATTTCATCAATCCCATCCTTTTGTCATATTGAAGATTTCATCACTTTGGAGGCATGGAGTAATAGTCTCTAACTAATGACATGTTGTACATGAACTATTCTGATATTTCAGTCAAAGACGGAGAGCTGACCGATCAATCATTAATGGTACGAAATGTGAAATGTTTGATACATGCCAATTGCCAAGTGATAAAAAAAAACGTTTAATTCGATCTTGACCGTTCATCAAGTCTCTCAAATCTTATCAGGGGCCACATAAATCGTCCGTGAACTGAAGAGAAGAAAACAACAAAAATCTACATTTGCCAACAAGAAAAAACACAATCATTTGAACGAAGAGATAATTTTTTATATAGGAAAAGTGTCAAAACAATGACGAACTTTGATCGATATGACCAATTGAGACATGTATTCACGTATTTTCTATATTAAACACTTATTTATAGTTGATTTTTAAATAAGGCATGTATTTCACGTTGACCAGGCCAAATGAAGCATAAACGTTAACATTGATTTAACTCTGTTAGTTTGATCTGTCAGTTGACTTGACGTCGTGCTTTATTTGGCCTAGTCAACTTAAACTTTATGATTTAAATGAAAGTCAACTAAATTTTAGGTTTTATTTAGTTTATATATATATATATATATATTTGGCTTATATATATATATATATATATATATATTTAGGCAAGTCGCGAGTTTATGCCTTAAAATTGTGTTTAAAAAACGCATTATATATAGGACAATTCTCATAAATACCACAAAAACAAGTTTTAATTCCAAAATTAGCATTTCTACTTTTATTTTTCAAAAATACCACAAAATTGTTTTTTCAAAAATACCACAAAATTAAAACTAAACTTTAAACCCTCAAAACTAAATCCTAAACTTTCAAAAATAAACCTTAAACCCAAAATATTAAACCTTTAATCCAAAATGTTAAACTCAAACCCAAATATTTAAATTATAAACCCTTATAATTCATTTTTTTAGTTTTTGTAGTATTTTGAATCCCAAACCAGCTTCACAATATTACAAATAGCTAATGTTCCACTATACCTATATTCTTGGAAACTAGTCAAAATTCCAAAATACCACAAAAACTAAAAAATAAATTATAAAGGTTTATAATTTAAATATTTGGGTTTGAGTTTAATATTTTGGATTAAGAGTTTAGTTTTGAGGGTTTAAAGTTTAGTTTTAATTTTGTGGTATTTTTGGAAAAAATAATTTTGTGGTATTTATGAGAATTGTCCTATATATAATGCGTTTATTAAACACAAATTTGAGGCATAAACTCGCGACTTGTACAAATATATATATATAAGCTAAATATATATAAACTAAATATTATAGTAAAACTAAATAAAAAAAAATATAAGCTAAATATATATAAACTAAATATTATATTAAAACTAAATATATATATATATAGATAAGCTAAATATATATATATATATATATATATATATATAAATTAAATAAAACCTTAATTTTTAGTTGATTTTCATTTAAATCATGAAGTTTAAGTTGACAAAGCGAAATAAGACACGACATCAAGTTAACTAACATATCAAACTAACGGGTTTAAGTCAATGTTAACGTCATGCCTCATTTGGCCTGATCAACTTGAAATAAAACTATAAATAAGTGTTTAATTTGAGAAATACGTGAATACTTGCTTCAATTGATTGTATTAATCAATTTCGTGATTGTTTTGACACTTTTCTCATTTTTTATTTCAAACATACAAAAACGTTTCATTTAACCGTGTATTTCATTAACATAATTCTACGTAACTCTCTTATAATACAAAACCAAAAATTAAGATAACTGTAACATTTTCATTGTGACTTGTGAAACTATGAACACGTTGCAGCGGGATCCACTCGTGGCTCTCGCCATAGACATGTAGTCAAAGTTAGGTGTGGATATGATTCTAAGTGGACTCATTAAGTCAACTGTTAGTTATTTGAATTCTCAATTATAACATTACTCTTTTTGACTACTCGCCTCCTATATTTTTTTTTTCTTAGATCATCTTCCACCTATTAAAAAAAATATATTGTAATATAATACAATTATATAATTGAATTTTAATTTTAAAATAAAAATTTAATAAATTTAAAACAAACAATTGTCTCATAAATTTTTTATTAACATCTATTCTCAAATGAGAACTCCATCTCACTCTTTGTTATATTTATCTATTATTTTTAATTTTTGTATTGTAAAAACCACTATTAAGATCCTCCCATTAACGATGCTCGAAAAGCATCTTCATCTATTGAATTTTTAAATGAAATTCTTAATAATATAATATTAATATTTATAATATGATTTAGTTATATAATCAATTTTAAAGTTGAAAAAAATAATTAACCACTTATAAAAAGACAAGTGTGAAATGGAATTCATATGAATCTCTCAAATGAAAAATCCAGTATTTTAGATAAGAATCCCATTGCACTCTCTCTACTTTTTATATATTTTTCATTTTTTTTTTAATTTAAGAAACTTATATTTAAAAATGTTGTTAGAAGTGCTCTTTGTTTTTTTGGTCTGAATACTTTTAGAAAACTTTTATTCATAACTCTAGAAGTGCTCATAATTCTAAAAGAATACTTTTATTCATGTACGGAGAAATATGTTCAAACTACTTTATATATTAAAAATATAGAAATAACTTAAACCACAATTTACATAAGCTTACAACATTTTTGAGTGCTACAAAGAAAACAAAAAACTTTCAATTATGTAATAAAATCAAATTTAAACCTTTTATCAGAAAAAAGGTTTAAATCTACAAAACTCGTCATTTATGTCAGACAGTAATTTTGCACGAATGATTAAATTATATTAGAAGTAAGCGCCGGTCTTAAAATAACCGAAAGAGATAAACAAAAAATCTTATTTGCTGTCTCTCATTCTCAAATCTCTCTCTTCGTGTGTCTCTCTATACATTCAAACTCTTCTCTTCGACATTACTTCGTCTTCTTCCTCTAACTTCTTCACTTTGAGAAGAAGAACAAACCCAACAAAGCGTCAAGTTACAGTAAAATGGCGTTAATGAGTTCAAGAGCAACACAAGACAACTTCATTATGGTTCCAAGCAGATTGAATTATCACCAGTTAGACTCAAAACTCTCCGACAAACGAAAAGTCCCCGTCGTTTATTATCTCAGCCGTAATGGCCAACTCGATCACCCACACTTCATTGAAGTACCTCTCTCTTCTCATAACGGTCTCTATCTCAAAGGTAGTAATTAGTAAAAATCTCATCTTTTGCTCTGTTTTTTTCTTTTGTTGCTCTGTTTTAAACCAAACCAGAAAAAAAGTTTAAATTTTTAATATCATAAGTTTCGATTTTTATTTTTTACATTCTCAGATGTGATAAATCGATTGAATGATCTACGAGGCAAAGGAATGGCTTGTCTCTACTCTTGGTCCTCAAAAAGGTAAAGCTCTTTTCTCCACCGTCGGATCTGTAAATCTTTCTCACCGTTCCGATCTTTGTTTACTCTCTTCTAATCTCAGAACTTACAAGAACGGATTCGTATGGCATGATTTATCTGAAAAAGATTTCATTTTTCCCGTTCATGGCCAAGACTATGTCCTCAAAGGCTCTCAAATTCTTGACCTTGATAATAAATCCGGTAAAGAATCTAACTTTTCCGTCGTCACTCACCGGCGTAACCAGTCTTGGAGCTCTATTGATCAGTACAAAGTCTACAAAGCGTCTGATAAGTCAACGACTAGTAAGCTCGCGACGGATGCTTCAACTCAGACCGACGATCATCAGCGGAGGAAACATATAGCGAAAGATGTGAATGAGATCACTGAGCTGAGTAGAGAAGAGATTACTTCACCTCCACAATCAGATTCGAGTCCAGAAACCTTAGAATCATTGATGAAAGCAGATGGACGGTTGAGATTGTGTCCGGGAGATCAGGAATCATCGAATCGGACGGTTGAGAAGATGCGACCATCGGCTGTTCTGATGCAGCTAATATCGTGCGGTGCGATGTCGTTTAAGAAATGTGCGCCCACGTTAATGAATGGGAGCACAAGGAGTACGGTGGAACGAGTAACGGGGAATTATAGACTCGAGAGGGCAGAGAAGGAATTAAGGAGTTTTGGAAGGGTAAAACTGGAAGAGAAAGAGTATTTTAGTGGTAGCTTGATTGAAGAGAGTAAGAAGGAACTTGTTCCTGCTTTGATGAGGTCTTCTTCTTGCAATGCTGATAGGTAAACATTATCGAGTTAAAGCCGACATGCAATTCGCTTTGTTGTAGGTGAAACGGCACAATGTTTTTATTTGAAATCGCATTTTTAGTTGTACATATATGCCAACAATTGGTTGTTGTGTGAGTAGATGTAAGAGGTTGAATTGATATAAAGTGTAGAAGTACGTTTTGGCATTATTCTTTACCTGAAAGTCTCATGAGTTCTACATATCTTATTGAGTAAAAATTGGATTGAACAATAACATTATAAGTAGCTAACTAAGTCACATGAGTTTTTATTAAACTATAGAGTTGAGATGAATATTAATCAACTAATGCTGTCTTAGGAGTGTAAGGATGGGGTTGACGAAGGAGAAAGATGGGGAAGAGGTGGCTCGGGCTAGCTTTATTCCGAGAAACCTCAAGCCTGTGGTGGACAGCCATAACAAAGCTAAGGCAGGTGTTTGATAAAGCGACAGGAGTATAACTACTACAATGTAGCAAAATGGCATAGTGGTGTTTTTCTTTAATATTTTTTTTTGTTTGAGTAAACAAATACAAAGTATGAAAATGTTACATGCAAGTATGTTGTAGTTTGACGATTGGTGTTTTATTGAGGTCGATATGAATACGATTTGTTTTTGGGAATCTTTGGATTTCAATATTTTCTATGCATTTTTTTACTCTTTTCATTCCTTCAAGATTTCAATTTTTTTTTTTGGTCAAACTTTCAGGAATCCACAATCCACAATACACAATACATAAAAATTTCTAAGCAGTTTGACTATTTCCTTATGATATTGTATTGGAATTTTTATTTAAATTGTCTAATGTGGATTTGGGTAACATTTGTGTGGGTTGCCGGTTGGTAACACCAGAAATACTGATTTGTTTCGAGGGAGAGAGAGAGTAAATTTGCGCTACAACACAATCATGAAACTGTAAAACGATTAAGAATGGTTTTTCTCAAGTATTGTTTAACGTTCAAGCCGTACGACTAACCGAACAATAAAACACATGAATGAATGTTTGTTGTACGGTCTAAACTTTGATTTGGAAAAAAGGTTTACATTAGGTCATGGAATAACTCTAAACACGTTAAATCAAATCAAGATTTAGCGCTATTCCATGTTGGAAAAAATAAGGGAGTAAACAATAAGAAACTTGGATTATGATTGAATCGCGCACGAGAGCATTTTCCTTAAAAGTATTTCGATCCCTTTCAAAACCTTAGGTTACACGAAATCTCTTTTTAAGATAAGATAATTACCGTTTCACTTTTGTTCTAGGCTAAGAAACAAAAATAACAAGTAGAGTTTTTATTGTTGTGTTTATGTGTTCTCACAAGAATTTTCTCTCAAACTCTTTTCTTGTAAATCTCTCTTTCTTTCTTTTTCTCCTTCTCATTTGATGCACCAAAAACCAGAGTTTTATAGTGCCCCAATGGTTGTCACGAACGTTTGCAACTGTTCGTTAAAAATGTACTTATAGACCAATAGTTATAGGGGTCGATTGGTAAAGACTTTTACTACAGGCTGTTACTGTAAACTTTTGGCTGCAGAGAATTTGGCTGTAAGCACTGTAGCTGTAACTTTAAAATATTTGTTAAAGTTTGATTGGTAACAAAAAACTGTAAAAGCTGTGACTTTAAATATTTATAAAAGTTTGATTGGTAATAAAAACTGTAGAAGCTGTGACTTTTATTTTAAACTTATAATTTTTTTAATTATATCGATATAACAAAAAAAAATTATTGACAGTTACATTTAAGAAAAAAATTACAAATTTTTAGAAATAAACTAATAGATAAATATTTTAAACGAATAAATTTATTTATATTTATTATTTCATGCCAAAATTTAATAAAAAAAAAAATCATTAAGAAATGGGATACACTTAAAAAAACTTGGGTGACAGTCTATCAAAAATTAGTATGTTAGTGATAGTCTAAAAATAGTATATTATTTTAGTTCTAATTTTTTAATTTCGTTTTTACATTTTTTTTTAAATTAGTATGTTTATCGATTATTGATTTTTTATTGTTTTTGAATGATTCTTGATCCTATTATAAATAATTTTGTTTTTATTGTTTTGTGTATAATTTTTCTATTGATTATTATTGTTTTATCTTATTCTTACTATTAATCATTGTTAAAAAAAAAAAAAAGAATCGTACAGTTTTCTAAAAGCCATGTTTTTGTGGCTTTAAAAAATAGAAGCAAAAGAGGTTAGAGAGACTTTAGGGGCTGTTAGGACTTTAAAAATAAAAAATAAAGTAAAAGTGTGATTGGAGGAAATTTGGCTGTAAATACTTTTAAATGAAGTAAAAGTCTTTACAGTCGCACGCCAATCGACCCCACAATTGTTTAAAGGTGCTCTTACACCAATAGTTACAATGGTTTAAAGATGCACTTACACCAATAGTTACAATGGTTAAAAAGTGTCCATAAACTAATAGTCACAATGGTTTATAATATAACCATTTACACACTTAAATTTCCAACATTCCTCTCCCATTTAAATGTAATATTTTATTCACAATATAAAACACATAAACCAAACTCATGCATAAATGTAAATGTCGTAACGATTGAATTTACGTCTTAGTGAAATTACACATTCCAAATGCCCGAGAATCAAGATGTCCTACGGATTGAATCATTCAACTTATTTTGAGCACATGAAAATAATACACACACAAATTTCTACACTACTCTAAGTGTTTATACCTGACACTATTATTAGCCATGTGTCCAATCCGTTCATGAGTGCATACAAAACCAAGTCCATATTTTTTGAAGCGACTACACTTCACACTCGTATAGGTAGATATTTTACTCATGCACCCGCAATATGCATTTTTCAAAATATATATTAAGAAGTAGATTTCAACCTCCTTATTCTTGCGGGTTTAAGCACATACCTTGGGATGATATGAAACATGTGCTTCAATCTTTAAGTGAGGGCTTTTCAGATTGAATTCAGCCTCCAACGTCATATTAGAGGAGAATTGGATATCCCATCATTAAAGATTTCAAATAGACTTTAATCCCATCCCTTTAGCCGACTTTATCACCAAGTCCCTAGCTAATCCCTTTGTTAAATGATCAGCTAGATTTTGTTAAGATTGAACAAACTCTAAGGTAATCACCCCATGAGTGATCAACTCACGTACCACGCTATGTCTAACGCCCAGGTGTCGCGACACCGGTTTCGGCCACAATAGAATCTCATAGACTAAGTTTCTTAGCCACTCCGCCTCTTTTCCTACAGCCCCTAACTCTATGAATTCCGATTCCATAGTCAAAGTTGTAATACAAGTTTGTTTCTTAGGAGCCCATGAAATGGCACCTTCCCCAAGCAGAAACACCCAACCACTTGTAGAAGTATGATCTTCTATGTTGGTTATCCAACTTGCATCTAAATATCCTTATAAGACTGAAGAAAATCCAGCATACGATGAAGCATAATTTATGGTTCCTTTCAAGTACTTAAGCACTCGTCTTAAAGCTTGCCAATGTTGAGTTCTAGGATTACTAGTGTATCTACTCAACTTTCCTACCACATAAGTTATATCCGGTCTAGTGCTCATCATGACATACATTAAGCAGCCAATTACTTGCGAGTACTCAAGTTGTGATATTGCTTGTCTCATATTAGGCATACGTTTCACACTTGCATCCATGGGAGTGCTCATTGGAGAACAATTCTCACAATTGAACTTCTTAAGCACTTTCTCAATGTAATGAGATTTTCTTAAAGATAGTCCGTTATTCAAATGTTTGATCTGAATTCCAAGGATCACATCTGCCTCCCCCATGTCTTTTATCGCAAAACTTGATGACAAAAATGCTTTTGTAAGCTCCACTTGTCTAAGGTCAGTATCAAAGATCAACATGGCATCAACATATAAGCAAATGATCACTCCATTTCCGGACTCATCAAATTTGCTATATAAGCACTTTTCTGATTGATTCAACTTGAATCCATTTGACAAGACAACCTCATCAAATCTTTGATGCCACTGTTTAGATGCTTGCTTCATCCCATACAATGACTTTACCAACTTACACACCTTATGCTCATTACCGGGCATAATAAACCCTTCAGGTTGTTTCATATACACCTCTTCTTCCAAAACACCGTTCAAGAACGTTGTCTTGACATCCATTTGATAGATCACAAGGTTATGAATGGATTCCAAACCAATTAAGAACCTTATAGAAGAGATCCTAAAAACTGGAGGCATGTGTATCGAAATAATCGATACCTTTCTTTTGTTGAAAGCCTTGGATAACCAAACGTGCTTTAAACTTGTCGATTGTTCCGTCGACTTTCATCTTCTTTGTGAATATCTATTTGCAGCCCAAAGGCTTACAACCAGGTGGAAGATCCGTCAAGAACCATGTATTATTTCCCATGATGGAATCTATTTCATCATTTATGGTTTCTTTCCAAAAAGCAACGTCATTAGACGTCATAGTCTCACTAAAATTTCTAGGTACATTATCAATTTGATAACAATATGAGTATTAAAAACCAATCTCATCTTTTTATCCTTCAACAAAATAAATTTGGAAATCAAAACCAAATGATTTATAATCCTCCCTCGCTTACTTCTACGAAGCATTAGTGACTCGGTAGATGATACGATTGTACCATCTCCTTCCTTAGTTTCACTTGAACTAGAAACCAAATCTTTTGTTCTAGGCAAAGATGAGAAACGATTTTCATCAAATATTGCATCTCTTGATTCAATTACAGTGTGAACCGCTATAGAATTATTATGTTCTATGTCATAAAACCTATAAGCCTTGGACTGCTCGATATATCCAATGAAGATGCAATCAATACCTCTTTCTCCTAAAGTTTTAATCTTTGGTTAGGATATCTAACGACTGCCCTACAACCCCAAACTCGAAGATAATTCAAGTTTGGTTTCTTTTTGTACCAAAGCTCATATAGGGTAACATTGTTCCTTTTGTTAGGAACTCTATTTAATAAATAGCAAGCCGTCAACATGGCTTTACCCCAAAATCCGTCACTCAATCTCGAGTAGGACTACATGGAATTAACAATTCTCTTTAGAACTCGATTTTTTTTATCTCGGATACACCATCTTGTTGTGGTGTATACGGAGCCGTAGTCTCATGTATAATGCCTACGGACTGGAAAAATGCTGGATCATAATACTCACCACCTCTATTGGTGCATAATTTTATTATCAAGTCATTCTGTTGTAATTCAGCCTCAGTTTTATTAATCTTAAACTTATCTAGGGCATCATATTTAGCATGTAAAAAATACACATAAAATAACGAAAATAATCATCAATGAATGTGATGAAATATTTTTTGTTTCCTAAAGATGGTGTAGCATGCAAATCACATAGATCACTATGTATAAGTCCAAGCACCTCATAATTATTGTTAATGCTCTTAAACGGTTGTCTAACTATCTTAGTCAACATGCAAGTTCTACACTTCTCTATATTCATGTCCAGACTAGGTATTCATCCTTCTTTAGACATTTCAATTATTCGATTATAATGCACAATTTAGGTCACAATGAAGTATCATTTTTGCTAGAACATGTCATGTAAATAGAATTGACAACTTGATGTAAGAACGGAAGGTGGAAGCGTCAAAGGGGCTGGACTCAAGTCTCAACTCTCTTGGACAGCAGATGCGGGTGGTGAACGAATGAGAGTGGATGAGGGATGCTTGGAACAACGATCAATGAACGATGGTAATGGATGATCGAATGAAGCAATGATCGAATGGATGAATGGATCGAATAGATGGGAGATCGATTGATGAGATGAACGAATGAGGAAGTGGTAAACAACTGGAGGAATCGATGGTGAAGGTGGAAGTCGCCACACAAGGATGGAAATCTTGTGATAAGACTAATCAATCGGTCGCCTTGATATCACTCACAAGGAAAGCTATTGACTTAGGTTTTCAGAACTCTTTCTCAGAGAAACGATGAACGGCGTTATGTTATAGATTGGTGAAAATGATACACGACTGCTAAGGAACCTTATAAAGGGGCTCGTGCAGCTGATGCCTTCTTGGGCGAAACCCTAATACAAATGCTAATCTATAGTCCTAAAACAAAATGAAACAAAATGCATAAAATAAATAACGCCTAATACAAACTATGAAATAAAATAAACCTAAGCTTCTAATAAACCTGCAAAATGAGCAAACACAATATAATGTAAATAAAACACATACCTTAAGGTGGGCTGGACGATTTTTAGAAGCATGAGAAGGCTTGGTCAAATTCTTCATTGTTTCTTCATGGGCTGATCTCTGACAAGCTTAGACGGGCTGGATTGAGAAAAGCATCTTCAAGTCTTGGGCTACTTGAGTCTTGGTCGAATTCTTCATCTCTTGGACTAGGAAGCCTTGAACTGCCTTGTTGAATAATCCCCTTAGTCTTCTAGTTCCCGAACGAGTTCTTGGTGGCTCTCTCATTGCAGTTATGTCTTGAATAACAGGAGCATCTTCAAATTCTTTTATAGTAATCTCTTCTTCAGTCTCGATGTCCTCATCATTCCCTCCCTCTTCAAAAGGTTCTGACCTCAGAACTTCATCACCTGCATGATAAGGAAGCAAGTCAGATACATTGAACACTGGGGAAATGGTTAACTCACCTGGGAGGTCCAGTGTGTCGGCATTGTTGTTGATCTTCTCTAGTACTCAGAATGGGCCAGCTCCTCTGGGTGATAACTTCTTCTTCCTCTAGTTTGGGAACCTCTCTGGTCGCATGTGAATCCAAACCCAATCTTCGGGATTGAAGATGAGCTCTTTGTGTCCTTTGTCTGCAGACTCCTTGTACTTGGCTGTCTTCTGCTCAATGTTCTCCTTCACTTTCTGGTGCAGCTTCTTGATAATCTCTGCCTTGACTTCTCCATCCTGGTTTGTAACATCTAATGGCGGCAATGGAACAAGATCTAAAGGTGTATCTGGCTTAAAACCATAGACAATCTCAAAAAAGGACAGCTTTGTTGCAGAGTGGTTAGCGTGATTATAAGCAAACTCAACGAAAGGAATACAATCTAACCAGTTCCGAAAGTTCTTACCAACCGTGGCTCTCAATAGAGTTGAGAGTGTTCTGTTGACTACCTTAGTTTGCCCATCTATCTGGGGATGGCACGTCGTTGAAAAGAGCAGCTTGGTGCCCAGCTTCCTCCATAGAACTCTCCAGAAGTGGCTTAGAAACTTGGTGTCACGGTCTGAAACTATGGTTCTTGGAATCTCATGCAATCGAACTACTTATCTGAAGAAGAGGCTTGCTGTTTGAGTGGCGTCATTAGTCTTAGCACAAGGAATGAAATGCGCCATCTTTGAAAACTTGTCCACTACAACAAAAATAGAATCCTTTCCTCGGATTTTGGGTAAGCCTAAAACGAAATCCATACTAATATCTACCCAAGGCATAGTAGGAATAGGAAGTGGCATGTATAAACCATGGGGATGTGACCTGGATTTAGCTTTCAGACATGTCACACACTTAGCACAGAATCGCTCCACATCCTTCTTAAGGTGGGGCCAGAAGAAATGCTCCACAAGCACACTTAGAGTTTTATCAACTCTAAAGTGTCCCATAAGTCCACCTCCATGTGCTTCCTTGATCAGCAAGTCTCGCATGGATCCCTGAGGAATGCACAAACGTTTCTCTCTAAACAAATAATCATCATGTATATAATAACAACATGTGGGTGTTTGGGTGGAGTTTTTATAGATGGAGCTGAAGTCTGGATCTTCTTTGTAGGCGTCCTTCAGGTGCTTGAATCCTAGAACTTTAGCTTCCAATGTCGAGATCAGTAGATGTCTCATGGATAGTGCATCTGCTACAACGTTCTCTTTACCCTTCTTGTACTTGATGATATATGGAAACGATTCCACATACTCCAAGTGTAGTCTGACCTCTCAAATACTTCAATGTCTCATGATCAGTGTGGATGACAAACTCCTTGGATAAAAGATAATGCTTCCACGTTTCCAACGATCTGACCAAGGCATAGAGCTCCTTGTCATAGGTTGGGTAGTTCAGACTAGCTCCACTTAGTTTCTCGCTGAAGTAGGCTACTGGACGTCCTCCTTGAGTGAGCACAGCTCCAATACCTAGTCCTGAAGCATCACATTCAACCTCAAAAGTTTTGTCAAAGTTAGGCAAAAGTAAAACATGTGCATTTGTTAAAAGAGTTTTAAGGCTTTTGAAGGCCTCTTCCTGGGCTGGTCCCCATTTGAAGGCAATGTCCTTCTTGATCACGGCTGTGAGAGGGGCAGCTACTGTGCTAAAGTCTTTAATAAATCGCCTATAGAAACTTGCTAGTCTGTGGAAGCTCCTCACGTGACCTATGCTGGTTGGTGTAGGCCAGTCTTGTATAGCTTTGATCTTCTCTTGATCCACCTGTAATCCCTGAGAACTTACAACAAAACCTAGGAAAACTACCTCATCAGTGCAGAAGGAACACTTCTTAAGGTTCCCATACAGGCCTTCCTTTCGAAGTGTATCCAAAACAGTCTCAAGATGCAGTAAATGTTCTTCAATTGATTTGCTGTAAATAAGTATATCATCAAAGTACACTACTACAAACTTACTGATATATGACCTTAAGACATGGTTCATTAACCTCATGAATGTGCTGGGGGCGTTGATGAGACCAAATGGCATGACCATCCACTCGTATAGACCTTGCTTGGTTTTGAAGGCTGTCTTCCATTCGTCTCCTTCCTTCATTCTAACTTGATGATATCCGCTCCTGAGATCAATTTTAGAAAACACATTAGAACCAGATAGTTCATCAAGCATGTCATCTAACCTGGGAATGGGATGGCGGTATTTGATGGTGATGTTGTTGATTACACGGCAGTCCACACACATCCTCCAAGTCCCATCCTTCTTGGGCACTAGTAGAATTGGAACGGCACAGGGACTAAGACTCTCTCTTATGTAGCCTTTCTCCATTAAGTCCTGAACCTGTCTCTCCAATTCCTTTGCCTCTGTTGGATTCACCCTGTAAGCTGGTCTGTTAGGCAATGGCGCACCGGGGACTAGATCAATCTGATGCTCGATCCCTCTTATGGGTGGTAATCCAGGTTGTATCTCTTCAGGAAATACATCCTTGAACCTGTCAAGTATGGAAGTGATTTCTGGGGGAAGAATTATTTCCTGTGCTCCTGTAAGACAGACATCTCTAAACACCATTAGTAGCACCGTTTCTTTATGATCCAAAGCTTTATAAATAGTACTAGGTGTAATGTAGAGGTTAGTCTTACTTACCTTAGCCTCAGCAGCAAACTTAGACTGCATATAATGTATCTCTTGAGGAGGTAATGGGGTAAGCTGAAACTTGCGTTTCTGAAACGTGAGGGAGTGGGTGTTGGTGCGACCATTGTGCAAGACTTCTCAGTCAAACTACCATGGGCGGCCAAGCAGAAGGTGTCCTACTTGCATGGGAACTACATCGCACAGAACCTCATCCTCATACTTACCTATTCTGAAAGGTACTTTAACTTGCTCCTGGATTCTGATCTCGGTGTTGGAATCTAACCACCTTAGTCGGTATGGTCGTGGATGGGGGCTTCTCTTCAATCCTAGCTTATCAACAAGAACTCGACTTGCAGCGTTAGTACAAGAACCTCCATCTATTATAAGACTACATACCTTGTTCTGGACTGAACAACGAGTAAAGAATAAATTCTCTCTCTGGAGGGTGTCTGGATCACTCATTGCACTTAGAGCCTTGCTGATAACTAGCATGTCACCTGTCTCTGGGTAAGCTATCTCCTCCTCTGTATCAGCAACTTCTAAGGTCTCCTTCTCGTCTTGGGATTCATACCCTCCCTCTTGTGTAAGGATCATAACTCGCTGGTTGGGGCACTCCCTTGCATAGTGTCCTTTTCCCTGACACTTAAAACAAGTTATGTCTCTAGCTCGAGGATTAGGAACAGAAGACTTACCTGGTTCCTGACGGTTGTTTCTAGGCGCCTCATAGGCTGGTCTCCTCTCCTGAACATTCGTTGCCACAGCTTTGCCTTTGTCAATGCTACTGGGTTGGGGTGCGTTCCATTGGTTTCTAGGGGCAGGTGCACTCCATTGGTTGGGTCTAGAGCGACTGGTTGCTGCAGCCTTCTTCTTGATTCCCTGTTCTGCCTGCACAGCTACATGTAATAACTCGTTAAGATCATGACAAGGTTGGCGTTCTACCTTTCTTGCTATGCGATCATTGAGTCCATCAATGAAATGACCCATGAGCACTTCTTCACTCTCATCTAATGCCATTCTGTTTCTGAGGTGCTCAAACTCTTCAAAGTACTCCTCCACACTCTTAGTCTTTTGGAAGAGTTGTCTGAATTGTTGCTGCATCTCTCGGTGGTAGTGGGGTGGAACAAAACGCCTCCTGAAGTTGAACTTCATGGCTGTCCAAGTGGTGATTTGTTCGAAGTTGTTTCTCCTTCGGTCCTGGGTTTCTCGATCCCACCAGGATAAGGCGTGGTCTGTGAGCTAAGCTGAAGCAAGGGCTATCTTCTTCTGGTCATTGTACTCATAGTAGTCGAAGATATACTCCATGCACCTCTCCCAGTCCAGGTAAGCTTGTGAATTAACTCTACCTACAAAGGTAGGAACAGTTAGTTTCAAATCTTTATATCCACGGTTTTCTTCCCTTTCTGGTCGTTGATGATGGGCATGCTGGTTTCTTCTCCTTGCTCTGGCGTCAATGGTGTGGTCACTCTCCTCGTCGTCAGCTTGCTCTTCCTCTCGGGGAAGCTCTAATCGCCCAACTCGTTGCTCGATTCTTCCAATCTGAGCTGCCAGGTCATTCTTCATGTTTTGAAGGGCTTCTAGCAGGGCAGTGTTGGGGTCGGTATCCACTCCTGCCATGGTTAACCTAGTCCTGCACACTCTCGAAAAAGCGATCAATGGACTCGGGAACAAAAGGTGTAAACTCAGAAAAATAAATCTGAAAATAATAACTAAACCTATGATTATAAAAATTTAATACAAACCGACTAAACCACACAAATAAAAAAAATTAAAAGACTAAATCAACTAATTAAACAAAAATCAAAATTAATTAAACTAAACAACCAAAATCAAATTAAACCAGAAGAATAAACTAAACCAAACGAATTTGAATTAACTTAAGCTAACACAAAATCGGAACTAATCCTAACAATAAGATTTCGAAACTAAACCTATCAACTCGTCAAAGACCTAGACCTAAACAACACAAACGAAAGAACAGATCAACGAAACTAGCAAAGAACTCGAACTAAGACTAAGCAACAAGAAGCAATAAACAATCGATCAAAAATTAAACCTAACAAATAATCGACTAACAAACTAACACATCGAATGCAACCTAAACAGACCTAGACAAAACGCTAACAAAACAACAAACGAAAACAAGAGAAAAGAACTAAACGATCAAGCACACAAAACAGATCAAACTAACACAAATCGAAACCTAAACAGATTAAGCAATGACTAGAACTAAACAAGATAACGAACAGATCAAAAGGACTAGATAACAAACAGATGCAAACAAGACAAATCAAGTAAACGAACAAGTGAAACCAATCAAACAAACGAAAGCAAAGGGGAAGACGGGTTGGGCGAGCCTGGTATAGGAGCTTTAGCTCTGATACCAAATGATGTAAGAACGGAAGGTGGAAGCGTCAAAGGGGCTGGACTCAAGTCTCAACTCTCTTGGACAGCAGATGCGGGTGGTGAACGAATGAGAGTGGATGAGGGATGCTTAGAACAACGATCAATGAACGATGGTAATGGATGATCGAATGAAGCAATGATCGAATGGATGAATGGATCGAATAGATGGGAGATCGATTGATGAGATGAACGAATGAGGAAGTGGTAAACGACTAGAGGAATCGATGGTGAAGGTGGAAGTCGCCACACAAGGATGGAAATCTTGTGATAAGACTAATCAATCGGTCGCCTTGATATCACTCACAAGGAAAGCTATTGACTTAGGTTTTCAGAACTCTTTATCATAGAAACGATGAACGGCGTTATGTTATAGATTGGTGAAAATGATACACGACTGCTAAGGAACCTTATAAAGGGGCTCGTGCAGCTGATGCCTTCTTGGGCGAAACCCTAATACAAATGCTAATCTATAGTCCTAAAACATAATGAAATAAAATGCATAAAATAAATAACGCCTAATACATACTATAAAATAAAATAAACCTAAGCTTCTAATAAACCTGCAAAATGAGCAAACACAATATAATGTAAATAAAACACATACCTTAAGGTGGGCTGGTCGATTTTTAGAAGCATGAGAAGGTTTGATTCTTCATTGTTTCTTCATGGGCTGATCTCTGACAAGCTTAGACGGGCTGGATTTAGAAAAGCATCTTCAAGTCTTGGGCTGCTTGAGTCTTGGTCGAATTCTTCATCTCTTGGACTAGGAAGCCTTGAACTGCCTTGTTGAATAATCCCCTTAGTCTTCTAGTTCCCGAACGAGTTCTTGGCGGCTCTCTCATTGCAGCAATGTCTTGAATAACAGGAGCATCTTCAAAGTCTTCTATAGGAATCTCGTCTTCAGTCTCGATGTCCTCATCACAACTTTATTAATATTAAGCATAAACATGCCATTACAGAAATATCCAAATCCAACAAAGACACCACACTTCGATAAGATATACTTATCCGACTCATACACTTGTTTGAATCCACACTTATTTAAAACACTTCCGGAGACTAAGTTTTTCCTAATTCCGGAGACTAAGTTTTTCCTAATTTTGGGTACATAAAGTACATCATCAAGATCAAGAGTCTTCCTGGAACTAAACTCTAACACCAGTTTTCCACGGCCTAGGATAGGCGCAGTTGACTCGTTGCCCATATAAAGTAGGAATCCATCTTGAACCAGCTTACACGTCTTAAACCAGCCACGTTCCTTGCAAAAATGTGTTGTTGCACCCGAGTCAATCCACCACGTCACCTCATCATCCTGCACATAAAATGCCTCAACAATTTTTGATACATAATTCACCTTTGAATATCATAAAAAATGGAAAGCTGACCTTGTTGAGAGACCGGACCTTGGTCCTTAGACACTTACCCCGAACGGTTTTGTCCCATTCTATTCTTATCCTTTGTAGCCCGATAATCACGTCTCAAGTGACCAGGCTTGTTACATAACCAACAAACGTACTTAAGCCTTTTGTTCGATCCACCGTTAGTGTTAGTTTGGGAAGAGCGTATTTTTCCTTTATTGTTCATCTTAGAACTCCTACTTTCTTCCATCATATTGATTGAAGAAGTTCCAGCCTCTTTGGGTTTTACTCAATCTTGCGCCCTTAGAGAATCCTCTATGCGCAAATGGCTACCGAGTTGTACAAGAGACAACTCTTCCTTTTTGTGTTTCAACATGTGTTTAAAATCCTTCCAAGAAGGTGGTAACTTGTCGATTATACTCGACACCGATATGGATTCATCCATCTTGATGTTGTGTTGGGCAAACTGCCCTAGGATGCGAAGCAATTCATTGTATTGCTCCATAACCGGCCTAGAATCGGATATCTTGTAATTATTAAAATTACTCACAAGGAACTTCTTACAACACTACAAGAAAACATGCGATTTGCGACAGAAATATTCCGTCGCAAAAACGCGGCGGCATTGCGATGAAATTGCGAGGAAACTGGTTTCCGTCGCAAAGTCCTCGCAAATTTGCGAGGAACATATCCCTCGCTAATTGCGAGTAACTTGCGACGAAATAGCCTCCTATTTGCGATGAATTTGCGACGAAAATTTAAAATCACAAATTTGCGAGGGAATTGCGAAGATTTTGCACGGGTAAATTGTTTCCGTCGCAATTTCCTCGCAAAATTGCGACGGATTTGCGACTTTATTGCATGGTTAGTAAAAATGGGTAGAAAAATAGGTGAAACACGTTTTAAATATTGTACCTAATTATTGCGAGGGCAGGTTTCCTCGTAAATACGTCACAAATTAGACGCAATTCCATAGCAATTCTCTCGCAAAATTTTACAAAAAAACTATAAATACCGTAACGTGAGATCTCTCATTTCACAACAAAAAAAAACCGAGAAAATACTTAAAAAAAAATAATTGATATATCGTTTTGTGAGAGATAAGAAAGAATGGCGTCGCAGAATGAAGCATATGCATTACGAAGTTGGATGTATAATCAAAAAGATCCAGAGAGAAGAGAAGTGACGAAAGAGTATCGTGTCGGGTTGCGAGCATTCATCCACCAGGCCACTAACAACCCATATGCGAAGGGTGACGGTAACATATTCTGTCCATGTAAAACTTGCAAGAACACTCAATATTTGGATATTGATATTGTGAAGAGGCATCTATATAATAGAGGATTTATGCCAAACTATTATATCTGGTTTTCACATGGGGAGGGTTATAGTCTTGGTGCCGGAAGTAAGAGTACGGGTGACGGTGTTGATCAACCGAATTATAATGATAATTATAATTATGGCCAAAATATGATTGAAGATTATGAAAGGGATCAACAGCGGAATAGGTTCATGATATGGTTCTGATGCATTTCATGAATCTATTCCTGCATTTGCTGATGATACTAGGAAAGAACCCAATGTTGATGCACAACATTTTTATGATATGTTAGACTCTGCAGATCAACCTATCTATGAGGATGTAGAGAGGGGTTTACTAAACTTTCATTGGCCATTAGGATGATGACAATTAAAAGTGATAATACCTAACTGAGAATTGCATGGACGCATGGGCTGAGCTTTTTAAAGAGTATTTGTCAGAAGATAATATTCTGCAGGGAGTTACTATGAAATACATAAATTAGTTGCAGTCTGGGGCTACCTTCGGAAATTATCGATGTTTGCATTGACAATTGCATGATTTTTGGAAAGACGATTATAAGCTACGGGAATGTCGATTTTGGGAAGCCAAGATATCAACACTACCGGAAGGAGCCGTGTCCCATATCAACGTATGTGGTACTTGTCCATCACTGATAGATTGAAACGGTTATACCAATCGGAAGGACATCGGCGGCAATGAGATGGCATGCAGAACATACAACGAATGATGGGGAGATTACGCATCCGTCAGATGCAAAGGCGTGGAAACACTTTTAGACGGTACATTCTGACTTTGCTAACAGGAGTAGGAATGTCTATCTTGGCTTATGCACTGATGGATTTAGTCCATGCAGAACATACAACGAATGATGGGAGATTACGCATCCGTCAGATGCAAAGGCGTGGAACACTTTTAGACGGTACATTCTGACTTTGCTAACGAGAGTAGGAATGTCTATCTTGGCTTATGCACTGATGGATTTAGTCCATTTAGTTTGTCTGGGAGACAATATTCTTTATGGCCTGTGATATTGACGCCATACAATCTGCCACCAGAAATGTGCATGCAAAGGGAAGTCTTGTTTATGAGTATACTGGTACCGGGTCCTAAGCATCCAAAACGATCCCTTGATGTATTTCTGCAACCCTTGATTCATGAGTTGAAACAATTATGGTATACAGGTGTACGCACATTTGATTATTCACAGGAACGGAATTTTACAATGCGGGCAGTGCTATTGTGACCATTAGTGACTTCCCAGCGTATGGGATGTTATCGGATGGACTACACACGGAAGGTAATCTTTTCCATATTGCATGGATCGATCAGATCCTTTCAACTGAAGCATGAAGGAAGTCGTGCTGGTTTGATTGTCATCGTCTCTTTCTTCCTTGCATCATCCGTATCGGAAGAACAAGAAGTTGTTCAAAAGAACAAGGTTGTGCGTATTCCTCCCCCAGTTTATATGTTAGGGAATGATTTGTTTGAGCAGATTGATTATTATGGTGCTCAGGAAACATGTAAGCGTGGGGAAATTGGCACACTACAGCGAACATGCCTGACGGATATGGGAGTTCTCACAATTGGCACAAAATGAGTATCTTTTGGGAATTCCATATTGGAAAGATCACCTATTACGGCACAACCTTGATGTGATGCACATCGAGAAAATTCTTTTCGATAACATCATGAATACGATTTTGAATGTGCAAGGAACGGGAAAGAGTAAAGACAACTTCAAACATCATTGTCCCTCCAGCTGTTGTGAATGTTGGAACGCTGTGGTTAATCGTGCTAGGACGATTGTGAGTATAACAGGCATGATCAGTTCTATGCCAATCGAGCAGCGATTCGTGTTCTGCGTTTCAGAGGAATGACTTTGAGTTGAAACCTGCATACTTCACTCTTGTGGGTCAACATTTTTCATGGTCTTCCTCATGAACACCCTATGGATCACATTGAGAGGTTTGAGGACTTGGTCACTAGCATCAAGTACAATGGAGTGTCCTATGATTTCCTCTTCTGTAAGCTTTTCCCATACTCTCTTGCTGGGGATGCAGCTTACTGGCTGAAGCAGTTGCCTCCGGGATCGCTGAGCACCTGGGAAGAGACGAAGAACGCATTTCTTAACAACTTCTACTACGATGTGAGATCCGAGGAGTTGTGGAACAAGATCTCCCAATTCTCTCAGGGAGCAACAGAGGCATTTAAGGCTGCTTCGGTGAGATTCAGATCCTATCAGAGAGATTGTCCACATCACGGGCTCTCACAGGTTCAGTTGCTGGGTATTTTCTTCAAAGGGATTGATTGGAGGTATCAGATGGCTCTGGATGCTGCGAGCAATGGTAATTTCAACACGAGATATCCTGAGTATGCTTATGTGCTGATTGTGAATTTGGCTTCTAGCAATAGCTCCAAGAATGCAGACTTTGAGCGGAAGAAGCAGGCTGAGAATTTGGATGGATCGAAGATTGCTGAGGTTCAAGCCAAGCTGGATTCGATGCACAATCTCCTGATGGGTAAGATGGAGAAGGCTGTACACTTTGCTGATGAGGTCAGGAATTTTGAAAAAAATGAAGTGGAAGACGTTAACTACATTGGTGGTGCTGGTTTTCAAGGTCAGAGATTTCAATACGAGCAGAACAACAAACTAGTTGGTTTTGGAACAAATCAGTATCTACAGAAACCGATGCAGAGCAGCGCCTACAGGAGTTCATCTTACCAGACTCCGCCGCCCAAGACTCAGGAAAGCAAGGTTGAATCCATGCTTGAAAATATTCTTGAGGGACAGCAGAAGATGACAGTGAATTTTAATGGGAAGATGGATGAAATGTACACAGATCTGAATGGGAAAATCGAACCTCTTAGCATTCATCAGAAGATGCTGGAAACTCAATATTCTCAGACATCAGCAGCTGTCAAGAGAAAGACGGTTCAATCACAGCATGACTACGTCAATGCAATCACCATAGGACGTGATTTTGAATCTGATACGTTAGTGTCGACCGACACCAACCTAGTGTCGACCGACACCAACCTAGTGTCGACCGACACCAACCAAGTGTCGACCGACACCAACCCAGTATCGACCAACACCACTACCAGTGTCGATCGACACCAACCTGCAGAAACGACACAGATGAGTAGTATCGATCGACACCCCCTGCAGACTGAGTTAAAATTTTCAAAAAAAACCCAGGATTGTCGAGGAAAGAGTCTACGTGCCCAAGATACCTTTTCCTCGACCTTCTAGGAGGACAAAGAAGGAAGTGGAAGACTGCAGATGCAAAGCAATGATAGAAAAGTTGATTGTTGAGCTTCCTGTTGTCGATGCTATCAAGACTTCACCAGCTCTCAGAAGGTATGCTAAGAGGATGGTTACCAATGGTGTGAGTCCTGAGGAAGCAGCTCTGCTCACAAAGGACATAAGTTAAATTCTCCTGAAAAAGACAGTTTCAAGGAAAAAGAGGAAGATGAAAATCTCTGAACATGTCAGTGCTATGATTCAGAGTAGGATTCCAGAGAAGCTACCTGATCCAAGAAGCTTTGTACTAGAATGTTCCATCTCAACTAAAAGGTTCCCTCATTCTCTCTGTGATCTTGGCTCTAGCATTAACCTGATGCCTCTCTCTGTTGCTGAAAGCCTTGGGATGACCGATTTCGTTCCAACAAAGATCTCTCTCCTCTTAGCTGATAGATCCAAAAGGATTCCAGAAGGTGTCTTAGAAGATGTTCCACTAATGATCGAAGGTTGTATGATTCCCACAGACTTTGTGATTTTGGAATATGTTGAAGAACCTCAGGATCCTCTTATTTTGGGAAGATCATTTTTGGCAACAGCTGGCGCCATCATTGATGTGAGAAAGGGACGGATAGAGCTTGATTTGGGTGATGAAGTCATGAGCTTTAACATGGACAAGCTGAGGAGGATATCTACCATTGATGGACAGACATTTTCTGTAGATATTTCCATTGATAAGGACCCAAACACAGAGCTTTCAGAAGACATTACTGCTGGGTATGTCAAGGTGTTGGATGCTACTGATGTGCTTAAGGATTGGAGTGAGGAGTGTCTTTTCAGTACTAGGCTCGAGGAAGAGGCTCCAATTAATGTCAGACTGCTGGAAAATGATGTCTTTACAATAGAGGCAAGGATTGCAGAGCTAAACTACAGAAAAGTGGTAAAATTCGAGTTTCAGACCTTGCGTCAGTCAACGCAGCATTATGCCTGCCATCTGATTCCAAGCAAAAACTCCCACCTCTCACACGCCAGACACCTCAGAGAAAGCAAAGGTACGCACCTTCTTTTTCTAATTCCAAACCACCTAATATCATCAATCATATGTTTCCATCTACTTCACACTTGAGCAAGCCGCGAGATTCTCGTCGAGCGCTTGTTGTTTCTTTTGATGACTGTGCAGGAAAACGAAGTATCCCACCCAATCTTCCATCCCGCCTTGATGCTGTTCCTCACTTCCTTGGTAGACCACATGCAGAAAATGCTTACACACCACCTTGGATGAGACGTTTGTCACAGATGCATTCAGTGTCTCTCTGCGAACCACCCGACGCCTGAGCCCTGACACGGTCAAGCTAATGACATTAAACAAGCGCTTAGTGGAAGGCAACCCACTGGTGAGTCTGTATATAAGTTTTAATTTTTATTTTATTTCTCATTTTGTGTCTTGTGTCTGCACGAGAAACAGGTCCAAACGAGCAGTATCGATCGACACTAGTCAGTGTTGATCGATACCACATCCACAGATAAGGAGCCTTCGTTGACAAACACCTGGTATCGCTCGATACAAGACTGTATCGGTCGATACTGACCATCACACGAATGGTAACTTCTTTGCGTTTCATTCGCAGTCTGTTCCTTTGATTTCTTTTACCAAATCTAGACTAGATAACACTAGGGACAGTGTTGTTTAAGTCTGGAGGAGGTAGTCGCTGACATTGTGTTTGTTTTTCTTAGAGTCAGTCGTTTTTGAGTCAAAATTTGTTTTATTGAGTCAAACCCAGTTGGAGATTATGATCTTTTTCTTGAATCTATTGTTCTTACCTTGCTTTTGAGTGACCAGTGTTACAGAATCAGTTCTAGATCGACTAATGAAAAATCCAAAGACTGAAAAGTTGACTAGAAGACACCCATGTCTCCAGCAGAGTCCTTCCAAAGCCTGAGCCAAATTATTGCACTTTATCGTTGTGGTTAGTATTTATAGAACTTGATTCATCATTCATATCTGACAAAGAAACCCATGTGTTTGAAAATAATGGTATACCTCTCCCTTGACAGACGTAGGTAAATAAGATGCATAAAAGATGAGATGATTTCTGCCGAGTAGAGGGCTAGAAAAATTTCCAGTGATCCTATTATTCTACTTGGATAAGGAATGATCACACAAAGGTTGGAAGCGAGGGGTAGGAACATTTCCCGGGACCCCATTATTCGTCTAAAGCCTTTGATACATTGAGAGGGGAGAACCAGAGATTCGGTGGTAAACACCATCAATACTCGCGTCTCAAACCTTGATTTGCATATGCGAAGCTAAAAAAATAAAAATAAAGAGAACATAAAAAGAGATAAGTCTGGGGGAGAGGAAAACAATACCAAAAGTGTGTAATTTGGGTGGTTCTTTTGTCAAGATATTGTATGGGAAAGAATCTAGAAGGTTCTTGAACATTGATTACAGCGATGAAACTGGCGATGAAAGTTTGGTTGGATGATGTTGTGAAATAATGTGTGTAGTCTGGAAAGCTGCAATTGTCTACGGAGAAGTACATGGTGGTAAGATCTGAAACTGATTAGGTGATATCTGGAAAGCTTGGGAAAAGGGTCATTGCGATATTTCAAGAACAGGTGAGTCTCCGTATTTTCAAACCTCTTCCTTTGGTTTGGTTTTCTGTTTGCTTGAGGGCAAGCAAAGGCTAAATCTGGAGAAGTTGATATATCATGGTTTTTACCCGTTTTAAGCCATGATATAGGTCTTGTTTTTAGAGTCCTTCTAGTGTTTTGTAGTCTTTTTGAGTCTTTTCAGGTTTTGGCACGTTTGGAGCATAATTGGAGATATTGGAGCATTCTGGAGCTTTTTGGCATCCGTTGAATAATTTCTCACCGTTGGATTGAGCTCAAATTTGGATACAAGACAGATCAATGGATTAGCTTTCATTTGGAAGTGGTTTGAGGCCATTCTAATGGTGCGATCAAAAGTTATGCCAGTTTTCATGAAGACAGTCCAGTCTGGCGAGCACAGAGTCCTGGTGTCGACCGACACCAACCCAGTATCGATCGACACCCATTCAGTGTCGATCGACACCAACATCTGGAAGAAACACGACTAAGAATCTTAGTATCGATCGATACCACTATTGGTGTCGGTCGATACCGATAGTCAGAACGCGAAGAAACATAAGATTTCCTTATTTTTCCAATGAACTCCAAAGCGTGTAATAGATATAAAATTAGGTTTTTCAGCCTCCAAAAGGAGACATTGATTATGGGAGATAGAGTATTCTTGCAATTGAGTTTTGGGAGAAGAATCTTGAACCCTCTTTGTTTTCTTACTCTATTTTACTTTATGATATCTATTATATTCATGATGTTTGCTTCATTCACCATGTCTGAGTAGATTCTTTGTTAGGTTTAGGGTTATTCAAAGGTGTTTGATGAATTGTTAGGTTGATCTAAGTTGATAGGAGAGATTCAATAGAGTTCTTCATCTAGACTTGTGATTACTGCTGATTCTAGCTTCATGACCTAGAATCTGATCTTAGGTTGTTTGATTGGCACGAAAGTGTGATTGATTGCCTGAACTAGTGTTAGATGAGCAAAAGACCAAAAAATAAAAAAAAAAAAAAAGAAAAAAAAAAAAAAAAAAAAAAAAAAAAAAAAAAAAAATAAAAAAAAAAAAAAAAAAAAAAAAAAAAAAAAAAAAATAAAATAGCTATTCGCGAAAGAAATTTGGTTTAGGATTTTGTGAACAATTGAACCTGATCATTAATGCTTGTTTGAATTCATAGGATTTGCAAAGAAATTTGGAATTCTAGGTTTAGACATAGATAATCTTCGCAGCGACGGTTGGTTGATTTTACATTTGTGTTTCAAGTTCAAGAACAGTGCTTAATATCCTCCTGACATTCTATTTGATCTGCAATTCTGATTTACTGGAGAATTTCCCTAGGCTTAGCGTTTTCATCCATTGATTTTACAACCAGTTTTTAATCGTTTGTTTTTTCAATTACATTGATTTTGATTAGCTTAATTCATATTCTATAATCTATTGAGTGATTTCTTGAGTCTTTGTGGTTCGACCCCTATATACTGCAGTTACTGCTTTAGTACTTTTAGGGTATTATATTTGAGCATATCAGTCACGAACGTTTGCAACTGTTCGTTAAAAATGTACATATAGACCAATAGTTAGTTCTTATACCAATAATTACAATGGTTTCAAGATGCACTTACACCAATAGTTACAATGGTTAAAAAATATCCATAAATTAATAGTTATAATGGTTTATAATATAACCATTTACACACTTAAATTTCCAACATTCCATGATAACCTATTCTAGAATATGCGAGCATATTGCGAGGGGAAAAAATGTTTTTGGGAGGCGAAGGAATGCATATTAGGAGAAAGAAGGAAATAGAGTGAACTAATCTTATTTCAAGAAACGTGTCTCGAAGCTAAGTTATAAGGTTGAGTCGAGATATATTTTTTACCAAAAATAATTATGAAAGAAAACTACAAATTTATATGTATAAAGCGTAACCCCTAATGATTATAGATAAAAACTAAAATATGAACATATTTTAAGAGGAGGTCGTGACCCAAAAAAAGAACATATTAAGAGGAGACAAAAAAAAAAACAGATGAGTTGTTGGGCCGCACTCGCATTAGCCCATTAGCTAAAGAGTATACAATATCATAGAACTACAAAGAAAACAATTTTAGTCGACAATGAATGAATCAATGATAAATAATTATGGTCGACAATGTACGGTATAATCTCTATAAATTAATATTTTATAAACTAATATATCAATAAACTAATACATTTATTCGGTCTTAAATTAGTTTTCCAGGTCAATTAATATATTAATAAATTAAATTTGATAAAATAATAAAATATTATTGTTCTAACAATATTAATTTATATAAATTTTACAATATTTTGCTTCAAAATTTTCATATAGTATCAAATCTACTTATGTTTTGCTCTTCCTTTTATTTCCACCTGAAAATATAAATTCTAAACTTATTTATACACGAAATTTAATTTTAATATTTGTATACACAGAGAGATTAGTTTTATCAGTTTACGATTTAAATGCTATATCAAACCACTTAAATCAGATATAGCAAACAGATACCAAACCACTTACATCATACCTTATTTTTAATTTAGAAAGTGTTTATAGCCAAACCAAGAACTTTAAGAAAAAAAAAAATGAAAAAGCTGCATCCCCGTTCTTCATCTTTATAATTATTTCCCTTCTAATTCCAGATTTTTCTATAAAAATTAAAGAACCATAGACAATCTCCATTGCGTTATCGTAGCATATGGTTATATATAGAAACGAGTATACACATTACACATAATGTATCGTAAGCGTTACCCATGTATATAAAGTTGCATATTTGTAGTAATTAAATAACAAAAGTTGCATACTTGTTAAATAGATAATTCAATTAATTAAGAATAGGACTTGTCGTAAATGTAAATGACTTCTTTTATATATGCGGCTGTACATGATGGCTGATGAAATCGTTATCTCCACCCGATGGCATAAAGCTAGTGATTGCTTAATTGGACAACACTTTTGTTTTTGTTTTCTAATGGAATAATAATTAGTGAGGAAAATAGAATAATCTATTATATAAAGAGAGAGTTATATCTCACAAGAGTATGACACCTTAGCACTCCTCCTTATGTTTCATCATATTTTATAAAATATTAAAAATAATATTATTAAATAATATTAATCACTTCAAATTTCAAAAACTTTAAAACTTATAATTATTGTTACAAAGTCAAACGTTTTGTTTACTTAATTCATAAGTATTTATCCGAGAATCAAAGCGACATCAACCTTTTTTCACCATTGAATCGTTATTCAACAACATGAATGGCGAAAAAAGATTTTTTCGGATTCCTTTCTTATAAAAACAAAAAAAATATTCAGACTATAAAATAGAAGGTGAAAAGCATTAAAAAAATATGAGCTCTGTCAATTTGATCATAGGAGATCGAAACTGCTTTTGGTTTTCTTTTTGCTTTATTTTTCGTGATTTGACGATAAGTCGGTAATATGATTCTCAGATTGTTTTTTTGTGTGATAGGAGTATTGTTAAACCATTTTTTCAAGTTGAAAATAGATTTTTATATAGTTCATGAGTAAAAATTGAGAGTTTTGGTTTCCATGATTTTGTTTCAAAATGTTGAATGATTTTGTTTCAAAATGTTGAATGATTTTGTTTCGTTTGTAGAGAACAACTTCATCTCTAGTGATTGGCTAATTCGTGGCTATAGTGCGATCGTTTCTTGACTTTAAGTTCCTTGTAATCATGTGATGTTTAATAAATGGCAAGCTCAGAGGTCGTGATCAGAGAATTTTGAGTAAGTCATGGAGTTATACAATCACTAGTTCAATCCTCCGATGAGTTTTGAGATCATTTGATGTCTATGATTTGTTTTTATTGTTTTGTCTGAACACTTATTGTATCCAAGGTATGCTTTATATATACTCTACATTTTGTGGCACAGTGTTGAAAGTAGACAAAAGTATCATTAGTGTCACATTTATTCTATACTTGAAAATATTTTTCGCCTTAGCTCTAAACTGATGGATGATGTTGGTTTGTCACGGAAAGTTGTAAGATATGAGAATGTGGATTGTCTAATGTGAATTGTCTAATGTGAAATCACGCTCACTCTTTTTTATCTTATGAAGGAAATTAATTAATAAAAATAGGTTTTACCATTGGCCATAAGGGTATTTCTCTAAGATGTCATGCATGACTATAGATTTTAAACATATATAGGGTACTAAACATGATTGGGTGTTATGTGCCTAATGATTACGTATAGACTGAGTTTATCTTAGAATTGAGAACATCACTCTCACCATACATAAGGTACGTTTATATACATAAGGTACATTTATATAAATTCTTGTGTTTTATGCTCCGAGTCAAGTTTTTTATCACCATTTATTTTTCTTTTTGACATATCTTAGCTATGTTAGAAAAAAAGGCTAGACAATTTTTTAGAGTTAGAGGAAAAATTAACAAGAACTAGAGATATGAGTGGAAGAGACGTAGACATAGAGGCCAAAAATGCATAAACCATGTGAGATTGATCATGACGTCCAAAAGTCCTAGATGGTTTTGGAATAGAAATGATACAAACAAATCTCAAGCAAATAATGTTGAACATGTTTTTAGCGAATATAGGTCCAAGATATGACATAATTAATTTCATTCTTGACTTTTTGCGTCATCTAAGCATAACTTAGATATAGTTTAAATTACAAAATCTATTGAAAGTATTAGCGAATCAGTGTACATATTAATTCTAAACAATTTTATTACATTTCCAAAGTTTACATCTTTTTACTTATACCAATATTTCTACAACTAAAAATAATATTAAAAAACAAGTTATATATTAACTCGCATGTACACTATTATGAAGAGAGCGTAATGTATAGAAGGATGATGAAAGTGTAACCTCTTCATATAAGAAAGACAAGTATATTTACTTGGCGAATAATCACTATTATCCACAATAAAGACCTATTTTCCGGGGAAAAAACCATTAAATCTGAGAAATTCGAACCAAACTAAGATAATCGGAAATCATTCAAGCTACATAATTTTTTTTTTTTTTTCTGACAGTGTTTTTTCATGTCTTTTGAAAAAAAAAACAGTTTAGCTCCTTATAAATCATCACATGACTTAAAGATCAAGTAACGGCGGCAACATATGCGTGAAAAAGAAGAAGCAACTAGAGAATAAAAATCTACGGCCACAAATGTTGATTGAGCATCATTCTGACACTTTTAAAAACTCCATTTTTATTTTTTATTTTATAGAAATATAAATTTTTAAATTTGAATTGCATGAATATTACCATTTGTATATTTGTTTTTTTTTTTGTTAAAGGGTATTCAAATTAAACCATGAGAAATCAAATGTTTTACAAGCATACCAAAAAAGAGAAAGTCATATTTAACATTTAAAAAGTATTCATAATTATCATGTAAAAACTATGTATTGAAATATATCCAAATTAATAAATTTAGCATTTTAAATATTAGTATCTTCACAAATTTTAAAAAATAAAAATTATAATAAAAAAATAAAAGAAGAAAATCATACAAAAGTATCCTGCCTATATATACATGTATTATTTTTAGTAATTAGTGTAAAATAGAGTCTGTCTTTAAGACTTGTTCCACGATAAGGCAAAGTGACGATTGCAGAAATTTGTCTAAATTACGAAGAGAGGAATAATCCAAATGTCAAAGACTCAAAGATGCAATCATTTTCTTTTGCTTAAGACAAGAGTTTACTCTTTTGCACGAAGATGTTAGAATTTTTAAAGGCACCGATTCTATTTTCCATAGACTATGGATCTAATGCTTTTTTTTTTCTTTTCTTTTTGCAGTCATGTACCAATTGACATAATATAAAGGAAATAACTATAAAAGCCATACAAATTTGCTTGCAGATTCTTCACAAAAATTATAAACAACTTTTAGTATATATATACGTAACTGCAGTATGTGTCTCTATTTAAATTACAATACTTTTTTTTTTTTTAACGTCTTCCATTAATATTCAAATTGTAAAAGGGGGATACAGAAATCGATATAACCAGTTCGGAGGAAAAGAATACGAATTAAAAGATGAAGAAGATGAATTTGCTTTCCGAGCAAGATGATCAGCAGCCGAGTTTTTCTCCCTGTTAACAAAGCCTAACGAGCAAAATGGTAGGGTCGATGTCCAGAATCGGATGTCAAAAAGAAGAGCCCCCAAATCGATATGGTCACCATTGGTATTAATTAACCGAACGAGTTCCTGATTATCACTTTCGAACCATATATAACGAAATCCCTTTGCCCACATCATTTGTAGAACATGTAAAAATCCCAGAGCTTCTGCTTGTATAACTGACGAAGCTGGAGGTAATTTTGCGTTGCCAGCCATAATGAATTTTCCAGTTGAATCCCGGAGTATCCATCCTGTGTTCGTATATGAGCGGTCCCGTGAATAGCCGCTATCAAAATTACATTTGAGCCAATCCAAAGGAGGTGGACACCATTGTTTACATCTATGAACTGACCTACAATGATTGTTAGAGGCTTCATTACCCCGTTGCACCCCCTCTTCTTGAAACGTTAGAAGCCATTCCTTTGCCTCTTGAACACATCTATCAAACACCCACTGCGGATCGCGATTTTTCTTTTGGAAAATAAATTCTGTTCTTGACTTCCAAATGCGCCACATCATCCAAAAAGGAAGAACAGTGAGTTCCGAAATCAGAGATGAAGATGAAAGATCTTTCATCTTTATTAGATTATGGAAATTGGCTTCGAAATCGTTGTTGAAAACAGTCTGCCACCCAAGATGAGCCTGCAGCATCTTCCATAAGACCTGAGCAAAACAGAGTATGTGTCTCTATTTAAATTACAATACTTTTTATAGTAGAATTTATCTTAAAACTCAACCAAAACTTTATCGTAGCAATTCTATTTATTTTTATTTTTTTTCAAATCCTTTTTGATGCGGTGATATGGATCACTAGGTAAGACCACGATCCATGACACAATATGAATTCGATCCATTTATCTCTATGCATTTTAGAATCATTAATTTATCCTACTTACAAACCACAAAAATAAGCAAAAATAGATAGTCACTTCATTTTCGGAATCTAATTTCATCTTTTAGTAGCAATACATATATTTCTTATGCTTATTAAGATGGTAGCCGTATATGATTATCGTTTAATAAATCATATATTTCTTATGCTTATATCCACAGAGTTTAAATCATATATTTCTTATACTATGTACTCACTACATATATGATGACTGGTCTCAAAGCTGCGACGATGACTTCCCAGCATAGTAAAAAGCATAAAGTTTCATTTGTTCTTCTCTTTCCCCTATAATAATCAGGTCATCGTTGGCATGGTGCAAAAAGTGCATCACCGAATCCAGCCAGATTTCAAAATTTAAACTATTTTTCTAATCCAAATCTTAAATTTTGTCTTTCTATTTTTTATTAAAATTAATTTAATAAAATCTAAACTATAAAACATATATATTAATTTATAATTTTACTTCAAAACATATAAAAAATGTTATTATTCACTTGTACTCTTTTCATTTAGGAGTTTGTTTTCATCAATACATCGGATTTAACTGAGACGGCTCTGATAATAATATTTGGACAAAAAAGGTAAACAAAGGGACTTCGCCACGAAGAAATAATATCATGCTTATCTAACCTTTATAGACGGATATTATTAAGCAATCTTTGTTTTCTGTAATATTAATATGACTATATATAGATAATGTAATCTTATTAAACTAGATTATTCCATAAGGGAATATCACATATCATTGCATACGTAGGATTTATGTGGATGTGTGCTTTACTGCTTCATATGCCTCCAGGGCGTGCTCATGCTCATAAGAATATCCACCGCATCGATCCTCTTTGTCTTTTATAACGACTACGGCTCTTTTTTTGCATTACCCAAACCTTTGCAAAAAATACAAAATATTATTTATGAGTTATGAATACATATCTATGTATGCTTACATATGCATGCACATGTCACATATGATATGTGTGTAATGAAAATACTCGGTACATGGAGATTGAAAACACATGCAACGCAAGCATGTTTCCATGTGTACGTATGGACGGACGACATCTTAAACAAATACTCTAAAACCATTTGAAATCAAAAGAGAAATGATTGCAAAAATAGAAGTCAACAGAACACAGTAAAGTATTCGCATATATATCATATGTATGATTGATCTTAAACCATTTGAATTCAAAAAAGAAATGATCCCACAACTAAGGTATGCAAATGAAGAAGTCTTTCTACCCTCTACTAGCGGCTTAACAAATGAATCAAAATATTTAGTCGTATTCCGGATCACTGGCTGGCTGGTCCGAACCAGTTTCACATATTTTGAATAATTTTTATTTTTCTATGAGCAACGGTGATTAAGAGTATAGGTATTATTAAATTGGCGTGTGGGAGTCACGAGACAAAGAGGAGGAAAAAATAATATATATTTTTAGTGGAGTTGGACCATAGAGGGGTGTATTGGTGACGTCCACGTCCCTCAATCTCATTTCTTAATTTGGCTCCACTATAAAGAATTGGTGATCGATTCCAAATCCTCTCCGTTCGTTTTGTTTAGAATCTCAAGTAAATTCGCATTAGATTTCTAAAAGATAAAAAGAATATAAAGTTAGACACGATGATCAAACCCAACTAACAATAGAATAGATTTGTTTATCAATCATCTCCTAATCATATTCTTCCAAATGTATTGGTATAATTGCCTCCGTTAACCATCTCCTTAAGTGGTCAAATCCAACAAATAATCATGCCTCACTTCAAATACAGTTAGCTTTCAGAGTGTGGTGTTGTGTAGAATATATTTTAGACAAAAGGACAATTTTAGGAATCCCAAAGTAACACGCATGAATGATAAACCCTTAGAACCCGAATCTAATTGAGCATTATAAATAAAAAGCAGTTACACATGGCCCATTATGAAATATATTAATATAATTAAACCAAACAATTTGCGAATTTAAATCATTTTCTATAAAAAAATTTGTATAAAAAATTTTCATTATGTGTTATTTGTGGACCGTTTTTACAAAAAAATTCAAGGCGTGTTGTTGTTTACTAGAATACTAAAATAGTCTATTTCGTTGATGGTTTACTACATTCACTCCGCAATATCTATTCAAAGCCAATCTCGATTATTTGTTCACTTTTGTGTTGACGATTTTATAATTCTATTTAAAAATTTTCTGGATTCAAAATTTGAAACATGACTCCACCCTTAAAAAAGAAACCCAAAATATCCCATCTTGCCTTTGAAAGAAAGGTTTCTATATGGTATTACTAAGGCTCTAAAGGAGTTCCAACAACTCTCACTACTAGCTATGAACATGCATAAAACTGCCCTTTACCGTACAGGTTTAAACTCCTAGGAATCTAATTCCTTAGGTTTCCAACACGGTTCATTACCTATAAGGCAGCTTCAAAATATCATACGCGCTAGTCAGCGATTATACCAGGTTTAAACGGGGATAACTTTTTTTTATATCAATTTTAGTGTTTTTTAAGAAAATTAGTGTTATGAACCTATGATACAAATATACAATTGATAATTTGTTCAAACTTTATAAAACGAAACCATGAAAGAAGTTAAAAACTTTTATCAATAAATTTGCAAATTTTACTTCACATCAAAATGATAGAAATGTGGAGATAGTATGGTCTTGATCTTGATCAACAGCCCACAATGGCTTGAATTATTGACATTACTCTTTGCATCTGCCCAAACGCACGCCAAGATTTCATCAACAGCCCACATAAAAATTTATGCTTTTTATTCCAATCTCACAACCAAATACCTAAACACACAAGCATCGAGACATTTCTGCAATGCTCAAACTCTGATATTCTTCCCACATGATCTGATCAATGTGTTTAAAGTGCTTTGTTGAATCTCTTTTCATTGATTAACGTCAAATTTGAATGAATTCAAAATAAATCTGAAACTCATCATAACAATCAAAGAGAACATGCACAAATTTTCCAAATAAGTATAATCTAGAATCATAAGGGGAAGAGTGAAGAAGACAAAGAAAAGGGATGCAATTTTATCACTTTTTTTTCAAAAAATTTGGTTTTGATTATTAAAACTCTTAATCAAAAGAAGGTTTGACATAAGTGATTGGTATCGGTTTGAGTGGTTTTTTATTGGGTTTAGTTCGTAAACCGATTAAATCCATATCTATGGGAAAATAGGTGAAAACTATGGATTTAAGGAGATATAGATTGAAAAGTATTTTTTCGAGGACATCTAACATGTGGTCATAAATTGAACTATATCTAGTGTGAAGTGAAACTTTTCGTAAAAAAATATACCGTTTTCCTGAAACCAAATGAAATATTTGAAATCATCAGCATGTATAAGTAACTTTTTGGATAGTCAAGATAAAAGGAAAACGAAAGAACAAATTTTCAATAAAAAATCAACAGTTCAAGCTAATATTTCCAATAACTTAAGAAACTTATTTCATATAAGAACCATCTCTCTCCATTCCTATGAAGCTTATAAACAAAAACAAAACTTGAGATCTAGCTCTAGCTCTAGCTCAATTCAAAGATGGTTTAGGGCCTCTTTTGAAATTCTTTATAATAGTTAAGACCCTTAATTAGTACTTCTATTTCTCTGGCTTAAATAACAGGGGAATTTAGTAAAGATACTTTTTTTTTTTTGCTTTTGGCTCTGAACTATTGACAATGACATAGGAGATGGTGCACTAGCAAATATGGAGTATAAGAAAGAGTTCTTATTACCACACGCACCCACCATAAAATAAAGACAAAAACTAATGGCTGTGTTACGTCAGTACATCAATTACCTGTTTTCACAATACATGTTTGTTTACCCCATATATTCATAACCAAAGGCCCGAAATATCAACTGTGCAGAATATGCCAATATAACTTATATCATGTAGGAGCCATGTTCATTTCATTTCCCGAAGTTAGAACCTGAAATACATAAGGAAAACTTAAGTTCTATCTAAGTTTAATGAATCTTCTATGCCAATAAGAGAGAAGCAAATACATAGTCTATGCTTCTTATGTGCATGCACACACAGAGTCATGACTATCTTAAGATGGCACGGCACCCTAATTTTGCTCATGAATCTTCAAGAATCCCTATGCCATATACACATATAACTTAAAAGTTCCACAATTTGATTTTGCGCGCGCGTGTGTTTGGACAATATTAAGCCGCAGGCCCAAGACAAAAAAGATTACAACCAAAGACTCAAGATCTTAAAAAGGTATCTAATTTCTATCTCAGGTACTGTTACTAGATACAAAAACTCACTTATCAGGCCCCCATAACAATTCGACTTCTAAAGCTGTCCAAGCTTTTGTCTGTTTCTTCTTCTATCTTTTCCTTTTCTCAGATCCAACAGTTGCAACCAATATAACCCTTAATAAAGTCAAGAGACACTTCTCTCACATCCCCACAAAAAAAAAAAGTGAAGAAAATTGATTAAGAGTAGTTTTTCTAGTATAAATAACAAGACACTATAGAAAAACATACCTTCTTCTTTTTGGATTAATTAAAGAGATTTTCTGATGCTGTTGATATCCACATTCGGGATAGTGCCAGCCAAAATATATAAGAAAGAGTTCTTATTATCACACACGGCACAAAAGATTAAAAAAAAGAGGCATAATTAATGGGAGTGTTACATCAGTAACACCAATCACCTCCCCCTCTTTAACGATCAAGTTTCTAATATAATGGCCTTGTGACATCACAATAAAGAGACCCTACATTATCAATAGGATAATCCCTCAAACATATGGACACTAAAGATTGGGATAAAAAAAAAAGAGAAATCATTAGAGTTTTAATATTGTGAGTGTAATATCGCATAGACACAGCACAGTGTTGAAAGATTAGCTTATATATATATATATTGGCCAAAGGATGCCAAGGTGAACCAAGCTGAGAAAGAACTTTTAAGTAACAAGAGAGATAAAAGAGATAGAGATGAAAATGATGCAAGAAGAAAACCGAAAAGGTCCATGGACAGAACAAGAGGACATGATTCTGGTAAATTTTGTTCACTTATTTGGAGATCGACGATGGGATTTTATAGCAAAAGTATCAGGTTTGAAGGTGGAGGGAGAAAAATAAGAAAAGGTAAGGAGCCTCCATTAACGTGCTAGTTTTGGTTGTAGGTTTGAACAGAACAGGAAAGAGTTGCAGGCTAAGGTGGGTTAATTACCTGCATCCTGGTCTCAAACGTGTCAAGATGACACCTCAAGAAGAGCGCCTCGTCCTTGAGCTTCACGCAAAGTGGGGAAACAGGTCTGATCCATCATCTGAGAAAGAAACAAAAAGATCACATACTCTTGTAACAGTATTTTCATATGTATGTATATATGTAGGTGGTCAAAAATAGCCCGGAAAATGCCGGGACGAACAGATAACGAGATAAAGAACTACTGGAGAACTCATATGAGGAAGAAAGCTCAAGAAAAGAAGCGTCCTGTGTCTCCAACTTCTTCATTTTCCAACTGCAGCTACTCATCTATGACCACTACCACCACCAATACTCAAGATACATCGTGCCACTCGCGTAAATCTTCAGGGAAAGTGAGCTTTTACGACACTGGAGGATCTCGATCCTCAGAGGATATGATGAATCAAGAAACCGAGGACGTATACTCAATGGATGACATATGGAGAGAGATTGATCACTCTGCAGTAAACATAATAAAACCGGTTAAAGACATATACTCAGAACAAAGCCATTGCTTAAGTTACCCAACTCTGGCTTCTCCAACATGGGAAAGCTCATTGGATTCTATATGGAACATGGATGCAGATAAAAGTAAGATGTGTTCCTTTGCAAATGATCAGTTTCCTTTCTGTTTCCAACACAGTAGATCGCCATGGTCGTCAGGTTAAAATTAAGATTTAATTCATTGAGATAAATCTGTTATATATATGTTATATAACTTATAAATACATATATATACAATAAAACCTAACGACTGTAATAGTTTTGTTAACAAAAACGTCCCAAGTCTGGACTCTGTAATCATCCCATGTGTAGTAAGTTACCAGCCTAAGTTTGTGTCTAGAAGGAATAAGAATAAATTCTTCTGATGCCCCTTTTTTTTATTTGTTTGTCAATGTATAATACAAGTCAAGACTCTAATTCTAAAGTAAACTACACTTCTATTTTCTAAATTTTTTATATGTTTTTTTGTGTGGAAATGAATGTTAAATTTATTCAAACCAAACCAAAGTCTTTTCTACAATAAATGTTACTCTGTTTGATATGTTACTTTAAGAGTCTTTCTTTTTGGTGATAATCTCACATCTCTCTTTAATATATCAACAAATTACTAAGAGTCTTTAATGAAGTTATACTTCTCATCAAACCATTGTTGAAAATTCCCATGAATTAAGATACTCCCTCGGTTTCAATTTAAATATAGTTTAAGGAAGTGCATTTACTAAGAAAACAATTAAATCTCATGTTTTACCTCTAATTAATATGTTTAATAATTTTTTCACTGGTCAAAACATTAAAACAATATAGATAAAACTATAAATTTTATAAAACATTTGTATTGAAAATCTCAAATAACACTTAAATTAAAACGAAATTTTAAAATTTGCAACTACAAATAAAATGAAACAAAGAGAGTAATAAGCAAACTTGGACAAGAAAATTATGAAGCAACTCGCTGATTCTCACCCAAAAAAAAATACCTTTTCTTAATCAAATGCAAATGCGTGTTGACATAATTATTATATAGAAATATGAATCAAAAATCACAACCATTCAAAACTTATTGATGAATCCGTAAACTCCAGAAAGAGAACCCTAATCAGACCATCACGACACAATCAAATATGTATAATCTTGGTGTTTGGTTGCAGTAAGGGCGATGATCCCAAAATCGTAGCCAAAACGAAGTCGTATGTCAACATGGCCGAGATTTTGAAAATTTCGAGTTGACATTGTTTATTTTCGCGCGCGCCATATTTTGTTCATAATTAAATAATCAAAAATATGAAAAGAAGAATTGGTCAAGCCTCAAAGATCCGACGGTGGTGGACGCTGATCCGCCGTAAATGCTCCAAGTGGCCGGAAGTATGTCGTCTTGTCTAAACATACCTAAGATCCATATGAGATCCGTTCTGATCTATCTAAGAATGTAGGATACATACAATGGTCGGGTACACATCATGATAGTAAAATCTCAAATCCGGATATTATGAATTTAAGGTCCTGACATCTGGATCTGGACTTTAAACATTTTCAAAATTTAAAAATTTAAGTTTATTCTTGTAGATTAAATCTTATGAGCATGAACTTAAGTTGGTTTATGTGTCTCTTGGATTTAATCCAAAAGGATGTGACAACATTATTTCAGGTTACCCTGATTTTTTTATAGATATCTGAAATTGAAACTTAGATATCCAATAGCCACACATCCGGATTCAGATAGTTGTTATATCGAACATATTAATGGTAAAATTTACAATACTCTGAGAATTAACACGATTTTGTTGTTGTAATCGATAATTTGAAATATAATGTATAATATAAATTAATGCGGAAAATGTATGAAAACATTTTACATCTATATATTTTTGTAACGATGTTGTTTATTTTGACTTTGAACATCTTATAAATTAGATATGATTTTCTATCATTTTTTGTGATAGAGCTTTAAATACTGCTCTTATAAATGAGTACAAAACCTAATCACCAAAAAAATTATAAATGCAAAAATATGTGTTCAAATGTCAACATGATAGGAATAATAAAGTTAATATTAGTAGTGCATCATATAATTTTTTGGGAAAGAATGCATTTTTTTATAGATATTAGAACTCAATATTATATAATAATCTGCCAAAGTATTAGAAATAGATAACGCGGCAAAATAACTGATTTTCAAACTATAACCGTTTATGGAAAACAACTATAGTACTAAGAGTATTAATGGGAAGTTTTTTAATGGGATTCTTAAGTAATATTTAAATAATTAAACTTTGTTAAGAAACTATGATTTTTTGTCTTACAATGGTAAGAACCCCGTTAGGGGTTCTTAATTTTTTTTTTTTTTTTTGTAAATAGAGTTTTTTATTTAAATTAAACATAATTGATATAAAAATATTTTAAACATAGATTTCAAAATAAAAAAACGATAAACATTTCAAATAAGCATCGAAGCTCAGTTGTTATCTTGATGACGTCCAAATTTTTGCCATATATGCTCAACCAAATCAGTTTTCAATTGTTGATGCGCTTGTCTATCACAAATCTCACGAATTCTAGTGAGATTTGTAGGCATATCTGTAGAGTACGTGAGATCGACATCTGAACTTCTGTTTCTTTCTCCTTGTTGAAATCCTGAAACATCAAATTGAGTGTATCCATCTCGTTCGTCTTCTACTATCATATTGTGGAGTATGATACATGCTCTCATAATCTTTCCTATTTTTACTTTATTCCAAAATAGAGTTGGGTTTTTAACAATGGCGAATCGAACTTGCAAAACTCCAAAAGCACGCTCGACATCTTTTCGGGTAGCTTCTTGATGTTGAGCAAATAAAAATGCTTTGGGGCCCTGCGGAATTGGAATAGATTGGATAAAAGTTGTCCATTTAGGATAAATACCATTTTTGAGATAGTAAACCATATGATACTCCCTTCCGTTGACAAAGAAATTCACTTGCGGAGCTTGATCTTTTATTATATCATCGAAAACGGGTGAGCGATCAAGAACATTGATATCGTTTAAAGTACCTGGAGGTCCAAAAAAATGCATGTCATATCCAGAAATCATATGAAGCTACGACCTCTAAAACGATTGTGGGTTTTCCAGAACCACGTGAATATTGCCCTTTCCAAGCAGTGGGGCAATTTTTCCACTCCCAATGCATACAATCGATGCTTCCAATCATCCCAGGAAATCCACGTTGGTCTCCAATATGAAGTAGTCGTTGAAGATCCTTCAGTGTGGGTCTTCTTAAGTACTCATCGCCGAACAAATATATTATTCCTTCGACAAAATTTTGCAAACATGAACGAGCAGTAGTTTCACCGAGCCGGAGGTATTCGTCAACCGTATCAGCCCCACCACCATATGCTAAGAGATGAATTGCTTCTGTACATTTTTGAAGTGCCGAGAGACCAGACCTTCCGAAAGCGTCTTTTTTTGTCGGAAAAATGGCACTTCATTGGAGAGTCGTCAACAATATGTAAGAACAATGGCTTGTTCATTCTAAAACGTCGTCGGAATAAATTAGCAGGATATGTTGGAGCCTCACTGAAATAATCGTTCCATAAACGTATGTGAACTTTTCGAGATTTCTTTCAATAAATCGTCGTTTTTTCTTTGACTCCCTTGCCTGCTGATGCTCACCATAATCAATAAACAGATTCTTAAATGTTTGATCGAATCGTTGATCAAACTTTTGATCTAAACTTTCATCAATTGATCCGTCAAACGGATTATGGAAAGAAGATGCCATATGTGTAGAATTTTTTTTTTTAGATTTTGATATAAAAAGGTGGATTTGATCAATGAGAGAAGAAGAGAAGGAGAGAAGAAACAAGTAAGAAAGAGTAGAAGAAGTAGAAGGAGAGAAGAAACAAGTCTTGTGAAAAGAAGAAGGAGAATGAGAGAAGAAGGAGAAGAAGAGGAATAAAGAAGGAGAGAAGAAGGAGAAGAAGAGAAATAAAGAAGGAGAGAAGAAGGAGTAGGAGAGAAATAATTTACGAAAGAAACAAAACCAAAACAAACAAAGAAAAAAAAAACAAAAGGACATGATTATAATGTCTTGTGAAGTGTTGTTTGTTTGTGCCGTCATGTTTCATGTTTGCTTGTGCCAACAACAATAATTAGTTTCTTTTGTTTATTGAATATTCAGAATAAAATTGCGAGGATCCTTGTTAAATGAGTACACTTGCGAGGAACCATATGACAAATACAAAAGTAATAAAGATGTTCATATTGGCTTAGAATTGTTGTAGCTCGGCTAAAAAAGTCCATGATTTTATAAATGGAAGCCGGTTTGGTTTACATTTCAATGTGTCACATACTTGTTATAGACCGGATCGGATCGGTTTAAGATATGATAAATACAAAAACCATATGACAAAAACAAAAACCATATGACAAATACAAAAGAAAAACTGAAAGAAAAATATACCCAAAACATTACAAGGATTTAGCTCATAAGGGAGAGTACTTTTTGATTTCTTCACTCGGCTCTGGATTGCCAGCTCGAGAAGAGAGGATGATACCAACAATGAGACCGTACAGAGCAAGTGCTTCAGCAAAGATGAGAATCAGAATCATTCCTACAAACAACTTTGGTTGTTGCGCATTCGCTCTGCATCACACAAAGACACAAGATTACAACGACAAGCATCTTCTCTCTAAAATTCGAATTAGATACAAATACATGGCAACAATATCAGGAGCTATGGCTATATCATATACCCTTAGATTCTCACATCCAAAAAGATTCAATCATTATAGCTCTTAATAACAAACTAACACACCAATTGCTAACACCAAAGTAAAAAGGGTATGTAAGTTCACTCATGTAGAAAGCTCTTATGATATCGAATCACTTGTTTAAATTCATCACACAATCATAAAATTGTGAATCTTAATCACTCATATCTTAATCCTCTTCCCAACTTACTCTGCAAATTACCAAAAGCATCAAACCTAGGTGATGTAAAAGAATAGCAGTGATAGTTATATACAAACATACAAACTTAAACATAGTTTTTAAACTAAAACAGAACAAAAAAATCCACTAAGCTTTGAAGCTGACCTACGGTTTCTCACTAATGGAACCAGTGACTGCACCTCATCTGCCATTAATGGTCTGTAATCAGCTTCTGCTTGAACACACATTAATTGTCTCTGTCAGCCAATTGAGGCAAAGCCTAGAGAAAAGGAAAAGAGAAGTTATTAGAGCAAAAGACAAGAAGAAATGACATAAGAGCAGTTTCTGATCCGACTTTGGCCAATCCGAAATCTGAAACTTTGGCATTGAAGTTTCTGTCCAGCAAAATATTGCTGCTCTTAAAGTCTCTATGAATCACTGGGGGTGATACTTGTGCATGGAGATATTCCAAGCCTTTTACAGCTTCCAAAGCTATTCTCGTTCGAGTTTCCCAATCTAATCTTGGTGGGACAGAACCATATCCTATATGCAAGAAAAAGAACTATCAAATACACAATAAGAACTCCAGATGCTATGTTCACCAATTAGTAACTATAATACATTATCTAGGATTCAAGTTCTTGTAGACCACCATTTGCCATAAATTCATACACAAGCAGTTTGTGACTATTGTCTGAGCAATAACCAAGAAGTACCAAAAGATTTAGAACAGTCACACAATCATATTGAGGCTCACTAGACCAAACAAGACTAACAAGCCATCATTATGGTCACTGGAGCATGAAACATAGATTACACAAATTATAGATTACACAAACATTGACATCAATTTCAGAACATACAAAAACACAAATTTAAACAGAATTTTTAAACATGAAACATAACATGAAACATAGAAACTTCTAATAACTAGTTCACACTAATTAGCCAACATGTATTCAATAAGCTTCTTCTTTAAAGCTTCTTCACACTCAGATAGTGGCTCTTTTTTGGCAATGAGACTTTCAAGTAGATTCATCTTGGAGAGTCTTTCTTTCATTGCCAAATCTTTCTCTTGAATGGACCACATGTTCTGAAACTCGGACATAGCCTTCCCCTCTACTGCAGTTCTCTTACCAGATGCTTTTTTTGCTGCCTTAACACCATGAGGACGGTTGGTTCCTTGCTCACCTTCTTTGGTAAATGCGTGAGAGCTTGATGATTGTGCACCATCCTCACACCTTCTCCTTTTATAGCTTTCATCAGTTTTGCTTCTAACTGCTTCACACCATTTCTGGTCATTCCGAAGCTCCTGCCAAGCATGGTGAAGGTTGAATTTCTTCTTATAGTCGTTGTAGAAGATCTCATGAGCCAGTTTTAGAACATCTTCTTCATTCTGACCACTAGTTTTCTCTCTTGTTGCAGCCTCATAAGATCCACAAAACTTGCAAACAAGGTCATTAATCTTCTGCCACCGTTGCTTACAGTGAGTTGACTCTGGCATTTCACCTCCTGCAACCTTGGGACTAGCTGCAAAGTAGGCTGCAATACGTTTCCAGAAGGCACCTGATTTCTGCTCATTGCCTACCACAGGATCTTTGCTCGTGTTTAACCAGGCACTCATGAGGACTACATCATCTATGGTACTCCAAATCCTTCTTCCTCTACGCTCTGCAGCCTTGTCTTCACCGAAGCTTGATGCTTAAGTACATAGAGTACTGAAAACTGGGAGTTGTGATGAGCCGAGTTCTACATTATGGGAAAAACTATCTTGTTGACTGTTCAACAGGTCAACAAAATGACTATATGGATTTGTAGAATCCATATTAGAAATGAATTCAAAGAAGAGAGAAAGAGAAGATGAAATATGTTTAGAAGATGAATGGTAAGAGAAGAAGGAATGTGTTTAGAAGATGCTAAGATAAAGGAAATTAAATGGTTTTAGAAGATGATAAGAAAGAGTAAAAAAACTTGAGTTGACATCTATCTAACCCATTTATTACAGTCCTAATCTAAAACTAAAACAATCATTCATCACTAACCATAACCTAACACTATCAAACATTTACTAACAGTAACAAGCAATCAATAAAGAGGAAACAAATGGAGCAAAAAAACATACTCATAAATATCTTCTAGTGACAGAACTTGCAATTGACCGTTAAGTCTGACTTTGTACAAAGACTTCTTCTGTGAAGTCTGCGAAAAAAGGCGGTTATTTTTGCAATTGACCGGAACGAAGACTTTTTATCGAGACTTCATCTGAGAAGTCTGCGTGAAAAAGGGGTTAGTTTTGCATTTGACCAAAATTCCGAAACATTGAATATTGGTAGACTTCTCGTATGAAGTCTACAACCATCGGTAATTCTGGAATTAAAAAATAAATTTTTTTGGTCAATTGCAAAAGTAACCCTTTTTCTAAATAGACTTCTCAGACGAAGTCTCATGTAAAAGTCTAACTCTGGTCAATTGTAAAACTATACCCTACTTTATGGGTAGACTTCGCCGAAGAAGTCTCTAAAGGTAAAAAGACTTCATCGAGGAAGTCTAATTACGTAATAGACTTCCTAGATGAAGTCTATTACCAAAAAAACTTCCTAGATGAAGTCTACTAAAAAAGTCAAAATTGTGGTCAATTGCAAAACTAGACCCCAAACTGTTATAGACTTCTCTGACAAAGTCTCCTTGTGTAGCAGACTTCGCCTGTGAAGTCTGCTCAAAAAGTCAAAATCTGGTCAATTGCAAAATTAGACCCGTGCTTCAGACTTCACGGGCGAAGTCTGCTTCAGATAGCAAAGCAGACTTCATTGAAGAAGTCTACTAAGAGACTTCGCCTATGAAGTCTCTAATAATAATTTTAGTAAAAATGCAATTTTAGCCTATTTGTAATTAGTTTTTTTCTTGTCCTAACATGTGTGTTACGTATGACTTTCTAGAATTATAGAATTCTAAACGGTAAGCTTACGCATAACATATATTTAATAGGACTATTTTTCGGAAGCTATTATCCCTGATTTAGCCTAGAAATTAAACGTCAACCGGGACAGACAGTAATATCATGATAACCAAAGCCAGACACAATTTTCACTCGAAGAAGACTTCACTGAAAGGCAAGAAACTCTATAGAAAGGTCCTCACCTAATCAGATGTGCAGTAAAGAAAGCGAGTGTAGACCTACTAGTTCTATATCTACTTTCTGCTCTTCTTTTCGGTGTGCGGTAACGATGTGTTACGATGGACTTTTGATGGTTTAGAAATTTGAACTATCTTAATCGCATAATGTATTTTATAATTTTTTCTTAACTTATTAGGTGTTTAGGTCTATAAACTTAGACTTCACAGAGGATGTTTGGACATATTAGACTTCGTTCGAGAAGTTTCTTGCACTAATCTTTTTAAAAAATGGATTTGTATCATATATAATTTGCATTTTCGAGAATTGTTAAATTTTACAGTATTATTTATTGTTTTTATTATGAATCTTCACATCCTTCAAAAGTTCTCTACTCATGCTAATCTTTAAAATCAATTTTCATGAATCTAATAACTTATTCCGGAAGCGAGACGTCTCACGCTTTGAAGATCTACATGTCAACAAAGAACTAACAACGATAATGTGTAGTACCAAATGTTTTTGCAGAAGATATCATGTTACTTGCATTCATATAAAATAGAAAATGGGTCGATTGAGAAGAACACTAAAAGTACGGTATTTATTAGAGGTAGAATCATCCCAAAAGGGGAGAGCATAAAGTTTTCTTGAAGATCTTGAAGTTATACAACACCACTGATGAAAACTCATTGAGACTAGGCAAAGCAGCTAATACCGAGACTGGACAAAACGAGAACTTCGTCGAGTAATAACATACTTGGTTGCCGAATTCACATAGATACAACTAACCGGACAATAACAATATAGCTCACTACACAACACACTATCCAGCAATGTCACATCAAAAAATTAAGAATAACAAGAAGCCCAGGATCCTGTTGAAAGTTAAGTGTAGAAATATCGCAATGCTATATTCTCTCTATCTCTACATATAAGCAATGACAATCGACAGGATAATCGCATAGACTGAGAAAATAAATTTAACAGAAAGAATTCAATTCTCAGGAATGTAAGATAAAAGTATAGTATCATAGAGAAGGTAAGAGATTGTAAGCTATAAGTACTTAAATGTGGAAAGAATTAACGAAGTCAAAACACGGACAGATAGGAGAACAAATAGAGAATTTAGGAAATATGTGAATGAGAACGGAGAATTTACTACAATAGGCTGGAATCAAGTAAAGAAGTATGATCCCTGAGGATTATACTGGTTCATGGGAGAAAGTTGAGGAGTAGGATTGTGTAGTGAAGAATGAGTGATGAAATAAATACAGTGTCTTGTTGCGGAATATGGCTTTGTCTTGAACAGGCAGAGTTCGCAACAATGACATTGTCAGACTGGAATCTACAGACGCGAGTTTTCTACAAAAGAGCAGTGCAGCTTGTATCCGAAGATACAGGATTGACGGCTATAAATGCATCAAAAATCAACGAATATAAAATATCAAAGTGCAATAAAATCTACAAAATCTGTTCGATACCAGTGTGCAAGTAGTGAAAAGGAATGATAGGAAGGAATATAGAGCAGGCTCGTGAAACGACACCAAAAAGAGTATGGGATACTTAGACAAAAAAGAATACAATACTAGCAAATATGAGCAGACCGATTCTACTGCACAACGTCACTTATCTAACCGAACGCATATCATTGCAAAAACAGAGTCTCCTATGATAAGAAGGAAATCAAATCGATTGAGTAAAGTCGCTAAGATGAAATTAGACATGACACAATAAAATACAAAATAATAGCAATGAATCAAACTACATTAAACTATAAAGAATTTGCACAACAACATGGTGAAGGGGAAACAACAGAAAAGATAATAAATGGCAAGAGCTAACGAATCATAATCTCGATAAACACCACTCGGGGACATAACAATCCAGAGAACTGTCCACTGAATCTTTTATTGAATTTAAAACAGAATCAAAAATCTGCTTTAATGGAACTCTTGAAAGCATTCTGACCATTAACGTATGTTCATAAAATAGATTATGGATAGTTTGATGGTACATGGGTGTCATGACGTACCCAGGGAAGAATATACAATGGAGTTAAGCTACAGCGTACACGGGCCGGAACGAAAGAAATTACCAACAATATTTCCTAATAAGCTAGCTAATCTATAGACTACATAAAACTAAAGAATAATACAATTTAAAGGCAATGGTTCTCCACCAGATTGAAGTAATAGAATGGTTAAAAAAAACACAGAAAATCAAATATCGTCGTTGTCATAGATGATACACGAAACAAAGAGCCGCGCTCAGATTAAGAATGCCAATATGAAAAACGTTATGACGCACAATGGGCCAACAGAAGAAATGTTTCTAATCCTACCAGAATATTTCATTCACGATGAGTTACAGGAAAGCAACTATCATATAACGATGGTCAGAAGATTTATGCATATATGCATATACGCATTATATTAATAATGAACAGCCTTACTGAGAATTGCACCCGATCTGCCGAAGTGGACGTGTGTACTAGTGAAAAGAAAACGCAAGATTGAAATAGCCGCGCTCACTTTCAGAGAACATGAAAATACAACATAACACAATCCGAGACAACTTGACAAGTCGTCATACACTCTAATAAGCCAGAACGAACGCCATAACTCTGCTCATATAGTGCATACAATAAAACTAAAGATAGGGTTTTTAAAGGACGAAAAACTCTACGATGATGTCGTGCGAGAATGACGCTAACATAAGCAAGGATTTAAATATATTGCTAACTATTCTTACATTGTTTGACTGGACCAAGAAAACTGTTCCAGACACCAAAGCAAGGAAGACTAAGCTGTTTGTTGAGATATATCCAGTGAGAGGAGACATAGAGATGTATCGTTCGATTACAAACATCGAACATAAGTAAGAATGAGTTCAAGTCGAATGTTAAGTTGCAGAAAAAATAACTTGCATACATGCATCCCTCTACTGACGCGTCAATACACAAAGAAATATGTACTACGAATAATAGCGCAGGCCAGCTACTCAGTGATTCCCTCATCATGAATCTTAACGTACATATAAAAAAAAGACAAAGCCTGAGTATGCACAAAGGTACTTACCCCTCCACTCACCAGCTCCTCCTGAGATGGCAAAAAGAAGTACAAAAGATGCCAAACGTGGGCTTAGAAAATCGCACAGAAAAAGAACCTTACAATTCAAAAACCCGAGACCTACAAGCAAAATTTAGTTAATCGAAATGGAAGTGGCATGTCGTGAATTGTGAACGTGTACTCGCGCGTAAGTGTAAAGTTAAAAATGCAACGCTTGGACCAATCCGAAGATAGTAATAATATACTGGTGATATCAGCAAGCACTTCAGATGAAAATCCAGAAATATATGAAGGAATACTCTTCACCCAAAGGGATGCACAACCAAAGACTTGGTCCCAGATACAATCACCAACCTCTAAAGCAAGTTCAACAATTATCCTTAGAAAATGTTTGAGAGTAGTGAACAATCCAATGCGCTAAGAGCAAGAAGATAAGCTAACACATGAAGCCGTCGCGCTAGCGTATGCGCTACGTGCGAGATGATCAGCGACAGAATTAGCCATTAGAAGTAGATTGAAGCAGCCTAAATTTCCAAATACAATTTACAATAAGCATATGGATACCAACAGGCCCACATCGACCAAGCTTATAACCCGCAAAAAATTACCCAAGATAATACGAATACACGTGATTATCTCAGCTCCAGAAAGTCGATACATAAAAACTCTATCAACAATACAACAACAAGATAAAACCGGGTAATTGGCATTGCCAAACTCGATATTAAAGAAGATCTTCACTGACATTCACCAACTAGGCCCTCAAATCTCATGCTAATTAGATAGATAAAGACCATACGATAGTTGACTACAAGCGAAACTTGAAAGCTAAATAGATAGAGACCAACACAATATAAGAGCACCAAATAGAACGACATGTGCTAAAAAAACAAAAAAAACTTAATAAAAAAAAGAAAGATAATAATAGGAAGAGACGATCGAAAAGAAGGAAGAAGTCAAAAACGCTCAATAATCCCACATAATACCTATAGCCTAGGCACCCCTACTAGCTTAAGACAGACATAGGTGATCCAAATTAAGAAAGACATAGAACTTCTCACATAGACTACTGGGACATAGGCGTACATGGATAAATGCACTAGATAAAAACTTCTGAGCATAACAAGGTGAATAGGATCGCTCCTTAAATTTCGATATTCAGCAATATAATCACAGAAGAAGCCAATATACAAATTATCAATGTAAAAAGAAAAAACGGAAAATTAGAAGAATCAAGATGTGAACGAGATGACGGACTCGCGGTCGAAAGAGATGGGTCATTACTTCCTATATTGAAGCTCTTCCAAAAACAATAAAAAGTAAAAAAAGAGACACAAAGACAAAGAACTAAAACTGAATAATTAATAAATTAGAGTGAAGCATAATCGCAGGTAGCCGATGCAGATAGTGAATTAATCTGCAAGATATTCCCAGAAGCAAAAGAAAGAAAATAGAAGAAAGATGTGAGTGTAGAAACAAAAGAACAAAAAAAGAAGAAAACAGTTACAGAGAAAAGATAGAAAAGAGAGTGGTCGAGTTGTGTTGTATTGTCAGTATAATGCGACACGAGCATGAAGTTAGGGAAGAGTCTGTTAGGTAGAATAACATTTAAAGCATCCATCGAGGAAACGTCAGTGTCGATAGATAGAAAAGGTGAAGTATTCCCCGACCAGAAGAACGAAGAATAATACGTAACTAACTAAGGTAAATGATGGATAAGATGAGGAGTATGATATGCGTGGCGCGATTTAAGTTACACGGTACTTTGGTAGTTTCGCGAGAAAGAGAAAAGAGCGATGAGAGAATTTCTATTTTATAAGATTAAAATTTTTTTTTAACAAACGTCTTGAATCAGCCCTGAACACTAATGCTTCACACGTGTATATTTTTTATAATTAATTATGAATAGAGATAATACGATATACCGTACAACGAATCTAATGCAGACCGCAAAAAAGTCTATAGAAGTCTGCGTGTAGAATCTGGTCATGGAGAGTTAAGTCTGTATTTTCAACTCTTCATTTGGAGACTCGCGTTACAGACTTTCGTATATTTAAGCTGTAAATGTTTATGCCAAACGGAAATGTACATTTACAACTGTAAATGTTTTCCCCAAAATTCCCCCCCCAAAATTAGATAAATTCGGTGACTTACAGAAGAAGTCGGTAAGAGACTTCGCCAAAACAAGTCTCTCATAGAAGTCTGCGATAGAGTCTGGTCATGAAGTCTATAGTCTGTCATTTTCAGACTTCATTTGGAGACTTCGCTTACAGACTTGTATACTTACACTGTATAAGTTCTGTTTAGTAAATTTTTGTTTTTTCTTTTTCCACCAAAATTTTTCCCCCCAAAATTAAATAAATCGTGACTTACATGAGAAAAGTGGGTTGCTCGTTGATCTGCGTGTGAAGTTTCATATTATTCATATAAAAACTAGAAGTCATAATCTGCTATAATATACAAAAGCATTAAAGAACAAGCCAGAAACGCTACAATTTTTTTTTTTTTAAAGTCATGCCTGAATAATGTATGTGTACTCTCCGTCTCCGTTAGTTTCCCATCTATAATCTTTTTATTTTCCATCTATAAATTCATTCCACCTCATATCATTCTTTCTTTTCACTGCTTTTATCTCAGAAACAACAAAACTCACAACAAGAAAAACAAAAACCCGGATGGATGCTTACAACCTTTCTAGCACGAAGCAAAATGAAAGAGACTTGTTAGGTCCGCGCCTACTCTTACTCCGTCTCAATGTAGGTCCCTACTGGTCCTACGTATTAGTAGATGAAGCGGTAAGAGATATCACTTACATGTAGAACATGCAGTCACATGGATCTGACAATACAATACTTTGGTGATCTTTCTTTTATGCAAGAACTAAGATGGAGTTGATGATTACTCCAGAACATGTGCCAGCGTTCTCTGGATTGGAGAAGTATGAAGGGCACTGGATTGAAATACATAATGCAGAGTATAGCCAGGATTCGCAGTGTTCCGTGCAACATCTTATTTCAAACTTACAATCCAGTCTACCCAGTATACAAAGACTGGAATCATAAAAATCGATCCTTTGAACACGAGCACTACTTAGATTTTTATAGTAGTATGACCAAATACGTGACATCAAAACAAAAACGAAACGTTGCTATAGTATGCATGCAAATTTCTTAACCCATAATTTAATTGCATGTAACTTATTTAATTAAAGGAGAACACACTTATGAGTAGATACTATGGGCAATGCTCTGCAACACATGCCCCTTCGCGAAAAGTCCACTGCCGTACATTTTCAAAGAGTGTGTTTCACATCAAAGATGCCAGTAAGTTAAACCAAACAATATAATACCATGACGAAGCTCACCGTATTGAATTTACAACCAACCTTTATTAATCATAATAAGGGACAATATGTTAAAGTGTGTGGGCAACCGGTGAACACGCTTATAACTTTTGGAAGGCCTTAGAACAGGAGGGTGGAGCGGTGATCGTGGTGCTTAAATTATGGAGGATAAATCAGTTCGCACGTAAGGTGTTATTACTACAGTTTAACATATCGAGATTGATCTCGACATACCAATCTAATTCCCAAGTGGTGATGATGACACTTGGCAAAAACTGAAGGCTTATCGGACATTGTTCGACCCAGCGATGGAAAAGGTTGAAGATTTGAGAGACGACTTCTTGATGTTTGATATGATAGCAAGATACAGGGCAATTGTCCCTAGATAGGGAATTTATCTATCTAAATCTATGTTTAGGAACATAAGTTTATTTATAATATATTAAACTTTGTTTTGGATTTATTTGAATTTCATACGATAACAAAATCGTAAGACTTCACATGCGAAGTCTACCGTGAGACTTCACCCGAAACTCAAAAAGTCTGTAAGCCCTAAACTCTAAAATTCGAACGTTTAATTCACTCTTTGTAAACAAATACTAACATTTGACATCAAAATAGTATAATATGTTCAAAATCTAACAATTATACGAAGGATCGCCATTTTATATCAAAAACATATCAATCTAAGTGTAACCTATATGCCTCACATGATTTACCTCAAATGGCTTAGTTTGATGAATTTTTTTTTAAACCTATTCGATCTGATTTAAAATAATTTATCTTTCAAAAATTTTGATTGAAATAATTTTTTATCATTTTTTTATTAAAATTTCACATTTAATTACGGTTCCAGATTTCATGGTCGAAGTCTGAACCGTAATTAAACCGTAGATTTAAATTTGGAAAATAATAAAAAATAATCTCAATGCAATTTCTTCTAAAGAAAATAAGATTATCCCAAATATGAACTTTATAAATTAAAATTTCAGAAACTTTCATAAAATTAAAGTTGATTATGTTCTATGCAAATGATTATACCACTTCCTATAGAGGAAGTCTGTGCTGGAAGTCTACTGGAGAGTTCTCTAACTAGGTGTTCTGTATGAATACGAAGTCTCTTGGTGAAGTTTACTCGTGAAGTCTACTCGTGAAGTCTACTTTTAGAAATCTCTAGGTGTTCTCACTGTTCTGTATGATCAGTTCTACTGGAGAAGTCTCTAATTGGGAATTCTGTATGAATACGAAGTTTTTTTGTGAAGTCTACTCGTGAAGTCTCTAAGTGTTCTGTATGACCAGTTCTTTTTGTATTTTTGCGGTTTTCGAACTTTGTATTTGATTTACAAAATCAAGGTTCTGAAAGATAATTAACATAATAAGAGAAATTAAAGATAATTAACATAATAAGAGAAATTAAAGATAATTAACATAATAAAAAATCAAAGGTTCCGAAAGATAATTAACATTATAAGAGAAATTAAAGATAATTAACATAATAAGAAATCAAAGGTTCCGAAAGATAATTAACATAATAAGAGAAATTAAATATAATAAAGTTCCAATCCATTTCAAAAGAAATTAAAAATAAATATTGTGTTTTGCTGTCTAAGATGAAGATGAAGATCCCGATGAAGATGAAGATGAAGATGAAGATGAAGATGATAATGCATTATCGTACTCCTTCTTCACCAGGTCGGCAAAATTTTGCATTGGCATCTCAGGGTCTTGATTAGTAAGTGTGAGTTTCATCTGATTCTTCTTCTTCATCTTCATCGGGATCTTCATCTTCATCTGGATCTTCATCTTCATCTTCATCTTCATCGTCATCGTCATCGTCATCTAGAATCAATACTCTCTTCACCGACCGCCTACTACTCATCTGATATGCGAAGACAGAAACAGAATAGCTTTGAAGATATGAATAGACGGTTGCGATTCCCAGATCTGCGAATCAAATAAAAGATGGGATTAGAGTTTGGAGTTTTCCCGCAGAGAGGAAGAATATCGATAACTTACGGCGAAAGAGGAGAAAAAGTGTCGGCGTTTAGAGATTTCAGGCGACGTTTGGTGATTCGGAGGAGGAAAAGAGCGATAGAGATTTTTTAATTTTTTTACCCAGATTAACTATTGCAATTTCAGTTTTATCTTGTTTAGTAAATGTAAATTTTCCCCCAAAATTTTTTGCGAAACATTTCAAAATTTTGGATTCATTTGAATTTCATCAGACTTCTCTATAAAGAAATCTACGATAACAAAATCTTACAGACTTCACATGCGAAGTCTACCGTGAGACTTCACCTGAAACTCGAGAAGTCTGTAAGCCTAAACTCTAAAATTCGAATGTTTATTTCACTCTTTGTTAACAAATACTAACATTTGACATCAAAATAGTATAATATATTAAAAATCTAACAACTATACGAAGGATCACCATTTTATATCAAAAACATATCAATCTAAGTCTAACCCTAAAGATATATGCATGGATTCTTACCCATTGGTAACCTCTAACCTATATGCCTCACATGGTTTACATCAAATGGCTTAGTTTTATGATTTTTTTTTTTTAAACCTATTCGATTTGATTTAAAATAATTTATCTTTCAAAAATTTTGATCGAAATTTTTTCTTTTCATTTTTAATTAAAATTTCACATTTAATTACGGTTCAGACTTCATGGTCGAAGTCTGCGACTGTTTATGGTATTTAGAACATAATCAACCTTACATGCTTAAAATTTATGAAAGTTTCAGAAATTTTAATTTATAAAGTTCATTTTTTAGATAATCTTATTTTCTTTAGAAAAAATTGCATTGAAAATATTTTTTATTATTTTCTTAATTTAAATCTAAAGTTTAATTACGGTTCATACTTCATGGATGTCATGAACGAAGTCTACTGTGAGACTTCGTTCAAGAAGTCTACTTCGGGCGGAGGTTAGAACTGTAATTGCGGTTTCTGTTTTTTTGTTTGCAAATAAGATGGTTAATGTAATTTCCATACCCCAAAAATCTAGTTTTGCATTATTTTCAATTTGGGGTCTAGTTTTGCATTCAAACTCAATTTTGAATCTAGTTTTAGCAATTCGCCCAAAAAAGTAATATTTTTTATTACACTTCTTTCATATTTGTTGAAATTATATATATAATTTGTTGATTTCTATAATTGGATAGAGTATAATGGATGGCTATGGCCAATTCTCACAATTATTGAAAGAAATTAAGAAAAACACGTATAAGAAATTACGCGTGTTTGTGTAGATTTCCTAAACACTTTTACGCTGATCTGTTTATGTTTGATACTATAAGAGCATCATCAATGGTAGAACCCCATTAAGGATTCTTAAGTAATATTTAATTATATAATTTTAGTTAAAAACTTTTGTTAAGAAACCTTTGCTTTTTTAGCTCTAATGATAGAACCTCATTAGGGGTTCTTAAAATCGAAAGATTGAAGCAGAAAAACACAAGACAATAGCTTACCATTCGATTCCAATCATCGGAGCCAACTTCTCCATTGGCTTTAGCTTTAAGCTTAGAGATGTTCCCACTCTTGAAACGAAACACCTTCTCTTATAATTGAAACTCCGAAAAGAAGATAATCAAATACAAGCAAGTCAAATACATATGAAGCAGTGAAGTGCAGAACAATAGATAAACCTTGGAAATATCACCAATACACAGATAAAGACAACAAGAAAGAAACCAATCCACATTCATCAAGGCACATATGGCATAACTGGAACAGGTAGCATCAGATTCAAAATCAATATCCAGCTGAAAAAAATCGAACGTGCCCATTTCGATTTCATGATTCTAAGATAAACCACTCATAAAAGTAAAGATTTTCACGAACTTACCCATAAATTTCCAGGACTCTAAGAAGTACCCACAAAGAAATTATCCAACTTTGTAATGACTAGTAATCAAAGATCGAGAATCCGAAGTCTAGGCATCGAAATGACTCTGATTAAGATCTCATGTCTTATTACTACTCAACCTGACCTCTATGGCAATAGGGAGCAAAGAAAACAAGTAGCTCAAAACAATCGTATCAAAGCAAAAGCAGATTCCAGAGATTTTACCCAGAAATTTCCAGAAGAAGAAGAACCCAAAAGGTTGCTGTTTAGGAGAATATTCACATGAGAAGAATCGACACTCGAAAAAATGGGATCTTCCTAATCAAATGGTTAATAAGGAGAGAGGTAGAGATGTTATCAGTGCTTCGTTGTAGCTGCCGCCATCAAAAGGAGATAGAGAGTCGACGAACGAGAAAGTTGTGTGAAAATAATCGCTCCGAAAGAGGGGCAGTGACTTTGGTTCTCGATTCGACACAACTCAACTCACTATACCAATATTTGGTCCTTCCGTTTCTTTGATCTCCTTTTCTTCCATGCATTTCCATAAACTCAAATAGTCAAATTCAATCATCAAAATCGATCCAAGTTCCATTATCCGAGAAACCCACAAAATAAAACTGAAAATTAGAGGATGAGGAGGAGAAACGAAGCTTGGGTTTGTTGGTGATGACGACGATCGAGAGAAGAAACGATTTCCATGGTAATGGTAAGAAAATTGGAGAAGGAAGCGGCAACCGAGAGAAATGAAAAAAAGAGAGAGTTTGACACGTCGTTTCTTTTTTTTTTTTTTTATTTAAGAATCGTTTCTTAGTTTAATAAGTTTTTTTGATTTATTTTTATTACAAAAAAATTTAACTCTGTTTAAGAGCCCGCGTTAATGATGCTCTTACTCTTAACTAGAAAAGATAAGAAATAATAATAATGACTCTAACTGTTTTAGGTAGTTTGCTAATTTACAATTTTTTTTTTTTTACAACAACATTATATTATATTAGAAAGACTCATATGAGCCAATCCGAGGGAACATTGTTTACAAATGTCGTGATTCGCGGAGCAACACGAACAGTTCGTGCCAATTTATCCGCTTTTTCGTTGTATCTGCGAGAAATTGAAATAATGGAGAAAGAGGAGAAAAATCCTTTATCATGCTCGATTTCATCTAGGTAAATCGCGAAGGCTGGCCATTCTCTTGGGAAAGACACCATCTTCACCAGGTCCGCACAATCTGTCATGAATTCAACATGCTTCCTTTTCTCTCTAGTCATACACTTCATAGCCCAAACCAGTACTTCCACTTCAGTATGCAGGGCCGAGAGACTTCGTCGGAGATTGGCCGCGCCCATCGTTGTCGATGCACCGTTGGGATGTATACAAAACCATCCTATACCTGAGAAAACATTGCTCCCTTTCCAAGACCCATCAATGAAACATCTGTAACCATAATTATTATCCTCTCTTCGCACCAGAATTCCAGTTTTCTGGCATTCCGAGCCCTTCTCACTTTACAATTATTAACAGAAAATCTTTATAAGAGAATAAATAAAGTGAAGTCTCTTAAACATTTTTCTACAGAGAAAGCAAAATGGATTCGGCTAATCACAGACGATATCGTCAAATGAAGTTCAAAGATCTCTCGAACCCGCCTCTTAAAAAGCCCAAATATTCACCTTCGAGGAACGTCATAGTCATTTCCGATTCATCAAGCAACAAGATGATCCCTCCTCTTCCCCAAAACCCTACTTTGGTTGTAAATCTATCTCCGACCATTCTTCACGGACGAGGTTGTTCGAAGAACAAGAGAAAGATAGGAGTTACACCGAAGCCTTTGAAGAAGAGTGGTAACAGTAGCTGCAGTATCAAAGTGATTTCACTAAGCACAGCTGTTCAGAAACCTTCCGCTGTAGTAACCCACGGCGGACTAGTAAAAATGTCTTCGCGTTCGGTCAAATCTCGGTTGCTTGGGAAAGGGGGTTACGGTTCTGTTTATCTAGCGACATGTAAGAACGAAGAGAGAGCGATCAAAAGTGCAAAAATTTTACGTGCTTCGACTCTCTTGGACGAAGGAAGGATCCTAAGACGTTTGCAATCTCCCTTCGTGGTTTGGTGTTTCGGCGATGAGATTGTACGCGAAGGGACTGATCATCATTACAACTTGATTCTTGAGTATTGCTCTGGCCAAAGTCTAGCAGATTTGATCAGTAATAATCACGGAGGGTTAATGGAGTTTGATGTAAAGCTGTTCGCTAGAGGTGTTGTGTCTGGTCTGAAATATATTCACGACAGAAACATTATTCATTGTGACATTAAACCAGACAATCTCTTACTCAGCCCTGTTGATCGCCGGTTAAGACGTAACGGGTATTTAACCAAGACTGCGGATTTTGGTTTAGCAATGGAGAAAGGGTCGGTGGAGTATGGAAATGGATCAGGTCATAGGAGAGGTACTAGGAGGTATATGGCTCCGGAGCTAATAACCCATGGTATTGTGGACTTTAGTGTTGACATTTGGGCGTTTGGATGTTCGGTTTTGGAGATGTTAACCGGGAAACTAGTTTGGGAAGAGCATGGTGATTTAGCTAAAGAAGATTGGGTCAAACTAATCGGTCACACTGATCTCATTCCTCATATACCGAGGGAGTTATTATCTGCAGTAGCATATGATTTTCTGAGGAGATCCTTAGTTAAGGAGCCTGGTTCAAGGTGGGGGATCGGTGCACTCATGAACCATCCCTTTATCCGTTTGGATGTAGTATATGGGATGATCAATAATCAGGAGCCTTTTGAATTTCCTTTAATTAGTGAAAAATGAATATTAACATTTAAGTGGACGTACTATATATGTACAAATGTAAAAGACTCTCTTGTTGAACAGAAAAATGTAAAACGTTTTGTGGCGTTAGAATGTAATATATCCTCTCAGGTTCAATGTTTTAATATGCTTCTTCTATTGGTTGTTGGTCTAATTTAGGCATGTAAGCTCCATTGATATGGCTCTTTTCTTCTCTCCTTTTTATGTTTTCTTCTCTTTTTGTTGTTTCTCTCGTTCAAGTTTGATTCCCATGCAACTCTTTATGTAATTAATTCCAAGCAAACCCTCTAACAAAAAAAAAGATCGTATTTATCACACTGAATCCAAACCCAATAGTTCTATACCAATAGGAACTGCAATCTTCAATGTCCTAATACATGGCAGAACAGTTAAATATGGCAACCCCCACACTGTAATGAAATCACTTGGATTTTTGGGTTTCCCACTTATCATTATCAACTTCACTCATTTAGTATTTTTAACTCATGTCATGAAAACTCATAGATTCGAAATTGAAGTACAAATAAATACTCTCAATATAATTTTAGTACGAGTTAGAATTATGTTACTTGTTATACGATTATTACCGAACAATGGATGCATGTCGTTGACTATTACAATTATTGAAAGCAATTACCAAAATAAACCATATATTCGGAGATTTCACGTGTGCTTGTGCGTACATGATTATCTAAACCAGACGGAAAATAACACTTTTACCCTGATCCGTTAATACTTAAAAAATCTAACTAAATTCACAATTAGATAAGCAATTACACACAAAACAAAACAAGTAAGGAAGGGTTACGACGGAGGAGCGAGGAAGTCGTCTTGGGTCAAATCTCAGTTCCATGGAAGAGGCACTGACGGTTCTGTTTTTTAAGCGACAAGTAAGAACGGGAATGACAACCATTATGGCTATTAAATCACCAGCCACATCACGAGCTTTAAGCCTTTAAGCTTCATGGAGGAGGAAAGAATCTTAACGCGTCTCTTATCTCCTTTTGTTGTTCGTTATTACGGCCACGAGATCTCTCATGAGGAGACTATGTTCGGTGGCGAGAGAGCTAAACTTTTTTTTGATAAGTATGTGAATATCATTTAAACAAATGAAAGTTGAGGTTTTACAATGAGCAAGACTTTGGAAGTATGGTCCCATACTCAAAAATAGAGAAAAAACATGGAAGCATAAACGATCGAGAGAACTAATATTCTTTATACCATCAACGATGCTTTTGGTAGGAGATGATAGTAATGTCGATATAAGAGACCCTCCTATGTGTAAATAGGCAAGATGGAATAACAATACAAGAGAAGAGGAACCCTCAGATTGACTTTGAAGCGCGAAGGGAATCCGTTCAACGTGAACCCAAGATGACAAGAAAGTGGAGCAACACGAGCTTTAAAGCAGCAGACAATGTTGTCTTCTACCAAGATCCCCGATGTCAATAGCACGGACTAAGCAACATCTTATCCTCTAAAAGCATAGTAGCACCTCCTAGATGCAGAGAACAATCATAGAGAAAGCATACCAAGGCAGCAAGGAACTTGAAGTCTAAAAACATAACACACTCGCTCGACATGGCCAGAGATGCGTGGAGTTGATAGAAGGGTCGATCAAAGGCAGCCCTCAATCCTATGAGCAAGCCTACATAATCTTCTAGCCAAAATGCACAAGTGTCCTGCAAAAGCACATCAAGTCTAGGACCAAACAAGTTTACAGCTAAAACCATCACTTTTGGCTTTGGAGATGGTCTGAGTTGCTAGGCTAAAAGATGATCCAAGGGAAACAAGAGAAGCCGGCTCTAGCAACCTACGAGCCACACTAACAACCTCAAAGAAAAAGACCCCTAGTGAAGGTTATAACTCTTAATCGGAAAGGCCGGAACAAGCTTACCTAATTGCTAACTGTTATTACCAAAACTCAAACCACTGCCAGAGGACATCACGTACTCACCTTGAGTTGTAACAAAGCAGAGAGCCCGACGACGCAACCACATGGCAGGAGACAAGCAACAGAATGGGAAGACAAGTAGCAAAGCGGAGGGATGAGTGAGAGCTTACCATCCCTGACGGAGCCAGAAGCTTCGCCGAGCAGCCACCTGAGGAAGATCCGCCATCACCTGAGTGGCCACCGCCACCTGACAGTCACCGGGAAGCAATGCCACCAAAATCAGATTGAGGTCCAAAGTGGTTAGTTTGGAAAGTTTAGAATAACTTTTATAACAAAGTCCTATATTGGAAGAATGAAATATTTTCCACTAGTATATATAGTGTTACACTTATGAGAATGTTCACTACCTATGTAGGAAGGGGAGACTATGGTGTAGGAGTTGGAGAACACATTATGCAAAAACACACACGCAGGCGCTCCGTCGACGCTGCCGGGCTTGGGCTCAGTCTTGGGTCATGGTGATGTGGGCCACAAATATTATTCTTTTTGGAGAAAATTTTTATGCAATTTTGCTATGTGTTTTGGCCCATCTAGAATTAAAATTTTGCATAATGAAAACGATTAAATGCATGGATGAGATCGAGCTGAGTCTCAACGACGTCCGCGAATCTCTCCAACTGTCGAGTCGTGCGCCTCAAGACCGAGTCTCACGCCTCGCTCCAACGTTCCTTGATTTCTGTGAACGTGCTGATTTTGCGGATCACACAACCTCTCTTGATGCTTTAAAATTATGCCTCTCTCGTTCACTTTTCTCTATCGTTCTAAAACGCGAAAGTTTTATTAATTTTTAGATTTTGGTTATTGGATCGGTTTGGTTCAGCAGACAATAACCGATCGGTTTTCTCGGTTTAAAGGGAACACATATAAAAACTAAAAACCCTAGATCTAAATCATTTTTCTCCCTCGCTAAAAAAACAAAAAGTCTTCTTCTCCCTTCTTCTCCTTCTCACTTATGATCTCTCACTTCTTCAACCCTCTTCAACCTTCTTCCTTTTTTATTTTCCTTCTTCCTTCTTCGACCTTTTTCCCCTTCTTCCTTCTTTTCTTATCTTCGTCTTCTCCACTGCCGCGAGATCGATTCTCTCCGGCGTCAATCCATCTCTCCGCCGTCGTTCTTCTTCACTCCGTCGCCCTTGTTCTTCTTCACTTCATCATCGTCTTCACTCCGTCGCCGTTGTTCTTCTTCACTTCGTCGTCGTCTTCACTCCGTTGTCATCCTCACATATTCTAGTTCATCAAAATCGAAGAAGTTCATCAACGTTCCACATCTCGAAACTTTTTCTTCTCTCAAATCTGAAGTGGGCTTTGGTTTTTTAAAGCCCATTGTTTTTTAAAATAACGGGCCCATTACAAAAATAATGATATTAGATTTCACATTTGGTTGCTTTTAGCCCATAACTAAATTCGGTTAACCGAATTAAAACCGAATTAACGGAAAGAAAATCTAATTCGGTTCAAAATAACCGAAATACAGAAAATTCGGTTTTTCTTGGAACAAATTAATTACTCGAGAACCGACCCAAATAAACCAAGTTCTAAACCAAACCGACACGAATATTTATTCGGTTCAAATCGGCATATTTTTTAATTACCAAATAAACCAAAAAACCGAAAAAACCGAAAAAACCAAACCGAATAATCCGTAAAAAACGAAAACCCAGGGCTAGTCTTATTTCAATCTAAAATCCGTTTTATGCTTATCGCCTTAAACGGATTTACAAAACGCGAGCAGTTTTTTAAAAAACGATTTCAAAACGTTTTAAAAATTGATACAAAAAGGTTTTGCGAACGCTCTCTAACGATTCTGTAGAAGTTTTTTCAAACGATATATACAACACATAGATTTAAAAGCGATTTACGCGAAAGTCTTTTGGTAGTTTCTCGAAATAATTTCATATCTGATTATCTGATCCTCGAGATCAAAGAATACAGTTTACGTGAATGCTTTTTAGCAGTTTCACAAAACGTTAAAGCGGTTTTAAGAACGTCTTTTGGCGATATCCACAGATTTAATTTAGCGAATTAATCGCTATTATTAAAACCGCAAAAATTAATTTAGCAAATTAATCTAACAAAATAATTGTGCTTATTAAACGAATTTATTTAAATTCTGAAAATTAATTTATATTAATTGTACAAATTATTTGAATTTATTAATATTAATTCTGCAAATTAATTTATTGAATTAATTGAGCAAATTAATAATTATTTTAATTATTAACATTATTTGTTTGTTTGTACAGAAAAATGTCTAGCGGTGCTGAAATCTACATAGCTGAGACTACTGTGGTTAACGGAAATGATGAGTCGACAATCCAAACCGGAAATGGTCAGCCACTTGCTCCTCCAAAACTAACCGAGGTGCAAGTCCAGTCCATGCCGACCCATGTGGTGTTGCCGGAGATGTTCGACAGAAAAACTTTGACTCGTGGCAGCAGAAAAGGCACATAATCATGTGCACGTTGAACTTCCAGAAATATCACACGGAGAACAAACCTTTTCTGGCTGTTGACAACACATATTCACATATGGTGACAAGCGTTGAAGCGTGGGTCCACGCGGATTTCCTGGAGGAACTGTTGTTTAAGGTTTAGCGCAACACTCCTACTTCCAAGGCTCTCTAGCAAGCTCTAGATCTGGAAAAGGAGTATCGATCGTACAATGCACGCGGAGAAAGCAGTCACAAGGAAGTTTCTTAGGTACCAAATGGTAGACTCAAAGCCCATCATGGAGCAAGTACATGAGTTACAGATGATCATGCAAGAGATAACAGATGAAGGAATGAAGGTATACGATACCTTTTATGTGAATGCCATCATCGATAAGCTACCCCCCAGTTGGAATAATTTCCAATCCTATCTCGAGTTCAAGCAGAAGCCTATTTCTTTGCTCAACTTTATCGCCAGGCTGCTAAACCAGTCAACTGAGCGCGAAAAGAGATCACGAATCGCCATTGATCACGACGCTAATGTTGCTGGGTCTAAGAGGAAGGGAAAACCCAAGGTTGTGTACAACAACAAAGCTGATGTGCCTTTCAAGGCCGTGCCAAACAAGGTGACACCTCAACCTTCCGTCGCCTTCAAGAAGCAAGGTGAATAGAAGAAATTCGCTGGAAAATGAAACTATTGTGACAAGCTTGTTCACAAATCGGCGGATGGTCGCAACACGGCCAGGAGTAGCAAGAGCCAGGCCCATTTGACCGAAGAAGACCTATGTGCGGTGGTCACTGAAGCAAATGTGGTCATGAATGACAAAAACCCGTTAGAGTGGTGGTATGACACAGGTGCTACTGCTCACATCTACATTGACAGAGACACATTCAACACTTATCAGAAGTGCAAGTCCAAAAAGAGTCTGATGATGGGAAATGTGTCTTGCTCCAAGATTGATGGCACCGAGGAGGTGGTCCTGAATATGAATTATGGGATGACCATCACTCTCTCGAACATGAAGCAAGTTCCAGACATGAGGAAGAACTTGATCTCCAGGACTCTGCTGAGCAGCATGGGTTCTCAACCAACCTTGAGGCTGACAAATTGGTGATTAGGAAAAATAGAGTGTTTATTGGTAGAGAATTTGTTAAGGGAGTACTTATCAAAATATGTGTTCAACATGTTGTCTAGAACGCTTATGTAGCTTCGAGCTCTAAGGTTTCTATCAACAAAAATTCAGTTGCTTATTTGGTTGAGTCATTTGATATTTGGCATGAACGTTTAGGACATGTGAATTATAAATTTATGCAACGATTAATTAATTTGAACCTAATCCCGAAATGCAAAATAAACAAAGAAAAATGTGAAATTTGCGTACAAGCAAAACTCACAAAACCCCCATCTCCTTGTGTTGAAAGAACTATCGAACCTCTCGCATTAATACACACAGATCTATGTGATTTAACGTTTGTACAAAGTAGAAGCGGTAAAAAATATTTTGTGATTTTCATAGATGATTGTACAAAATACTGCTATGTATACTTGCTACATAGTAAAGATGAAGTCTTGGAGAAATTCAAAGAATATAAAATCGAAGTTGAAAACCAACTCTCGAAAATTATAAAAATAGTTAGAAGTGATAGAGGAGGCAAATATAACGGTTTGTTTAATGCATTTTGTCAAGAAAAAGGCATTATTCACCAAACAACAACTCCCGATTCACCAGAATCAAACGGAGTTGCGAAAAGAAAAAACTGAACTCTGAAACAAATGATGAATGTTATGTTGTAGGAATCTGTGCTACCTTAGAATCTATGGGGGGAAGCGTTCCTCACCACAAATCATATCCTCAACAAAATACCGCACAAAGTATCTGACAATACGTCGCATGAACTTTGGAAATGTACAATATCTTCTTACAAATACCTTAAAGTGTGGGGGGTGTCTAGCAAAAGTCACAGTACTGTCTCCTAAGAAGGTCACAATTGGACCTAAAACCGTATATTGTATTTTTATCAGATATGCGGATAACATTAGTGCTTACTAGTTTCTAGTACACAAATCAGATATTCCGGGTATCCATGTAAATACAATTAAGGAATCAAGAATGTGTCTTTCTTTGAACACATATTTCCTTGTAAGGATAAACAAAGTTCAAAACGAACGCGTGGTGAAAGAGACGCAAACGTCTCTTCCGACATTGCTAGTACGTTAGGAATCTCTGTACATAAAGCGGAAGACGAACCTAGACGCAGTAAAAGAGCACGTAAGGAAAATCATTTGGTGAATATTTCTTGATGGTTCTTCTCGCAGAGAACGAACCAAGAACTTACACTGAAGCCATGACTACACTAGACGGACCTTTATGTAAGGAAGCCCTCAATAGTGAGATCAATTCCATAATGCAAAATCGTACGTGGGATATAACCGATCTAGCAGAAGGGTTTAAAGCACTAGGGTGTAAATGGATTTTCAAAACAAAATTGAAAACCGATGGCTAAATTGATAGGTACAAGGCAAGACTTGTGGTGAAGGGATTCCGACAAAATGAAGGTCAGGATTTCTTTGACACCTATTCTCCGGTAACGAGAATAACTTCAACTAGAATGCTTATCGGAATTACAGCGTTAAGAGACCTGGAAATATATCTAATGGATGTAAAAATAGCTTTTCTAAATGGAGATTTAGAAGATGAAATATATATGAAACAACTTGAAGGGTTTGTAGTTCCAGGATAATAACATAAAGTATGTAGACTTGTAAAATCATTGTATGGACTAAAACACGTTCCAAAAAATTGGCATGAAAAATTTGACAGAGTAATGATGACAAATGGATTCAGCATTAATAAATGTGACAAATGCATATATATCAAAAGTACTCCAAGCGGATATATTTTGTTATGTTTGTACGTTGATGATATGCTTATCATTGGCATTAATAAAGATATAATCTAGCAAACCAAAAACATGCTTCATGGACAATATGATATGAAAGACATGGATCTTGGAGATGTCATTCTAGGAATTCAAATCACTAGAACTTCTGACGGAATTATTTTGACACAAGTTCATTATGTCGAAAAAATTCTTGAGAGATTCAAGAACTATTCAAGTGAGACCGCAAAAACTCATGTGGATGCTCAATTTCATTTAACTAAAAATTCAGGTGAAGTAGTATCACAGATAAAGTATGCACGGGTAATCAGAAGTCTGATGTACCTAACAAATTGTACTAGACTCGATTTGGCGCATGCAGTACTAAGTTGGTACACCAGTAATCCCGGTCACAAACACTAGAAAACCATAACAAGAGTATTAAATTACTTAAGATACAAAAAAGTTATGGGATGCACTATGGTAAGTGACCCATAATTTTGGAAGGATACAGTGACATTAACTGGATATTTGACTCCAAAAATTCGAAATCAACAAGTGGATATGTATTTATTCTAGGAGGTGCAGCGGTATCATGGAAATCTGCGAAAACAAACTCCATTGGCCATATCAACCATGGAGTCTGAGTTTATAGCTTTAGACAAAGCCGTAGAAGAAGCAGAATGGTTTCAAAGTTTTTTGGAAGATATTCCAATTTGGGAGAAACTAGTGTCGGCACTATGTGTACACTGTGATAGTCAATCGACTATAGCCCGAGCATTGAATACTCTCTATAATGGTAAATCTCGTGATATGAGAAGACGAAATAAAACCATTAGACACTTGATCTCTAGTGGCGTAACTACACTAGATTATATTAAATCAGCTGATAACCTAGCGGATCCATTTACCAAAGGTTTTGCTCGAGATCAAGTTGTAAAATCATCAAGAGGAATGAGTTTAAAGCCTATAAATTAAGAGGATGTTTGATGGAAACCCCACCTAGATGAGTGGAGATCCCCAAGATTTAGGTTTAAAGGAAAAACTTAATTGAATAGAATCTGTCTGGAGCACTATAAGACTAATCACTTCCTAGGATGATAAACAGTGCTTCTTGTATGTGTAAAGGATAAGCAATGCTTTTAATGATTTGAGTCCATAGCTTTGAAATATCAGTGAAGTTCTTACATGAGACTTCTGAAAACAAATTCTAGTGGCAAATCACTCTATGTTCACTCATGAAATCCAGGAAATGTTCAAGGCCAAAATGAACACAATAGAGAACTTGGTTTTACGAGATAAAGAAGTTGGGTTGTACATGTTGTCTCTGTTTACATAAAAATCTTGGTGGTTCAAGACATCACGTTCACCTATTGACCAAGTAAACCCGACAAATATTAACAATGAGTGGTTCAAGGCTGAAACATTGTTACCATCTCAGACACAAATTATTTTTTGCATATACTCTTGAAAGTCGAGTCTATCAAGTCTGTTAAGTTTTTAGGTTAATGAGTCAGAAAAACTTTTCTTATGTTTAGAGTCAATTCTATTCATGTGGAGGATTCTTGGAACTTCAATTTGTGACAAGTGGGTCCGGTTAACTTTCCAGCAACTTTTCCGGTGAGGTCTGTCATCAAAATGAATGGATCTTGGAGTCATTGGATTCTTTGTAATGAGCATTATAACTTAGTGTAGTTACATGTAAAAATTGAAGTAAAACTGAATGAGAAATTGAAGTCAAAAGTGGTTAGCTTGGAAAACTTATAATAACATTTATAACAAAGTCCCACATTGGATGAATGAAATAGTTCCCACTAGTATATATAGTGTTACACTTATAAGAGTGTTCACTAGCTATGTGGGAAGCGGAGACTATGGTGTAGGAGTTGGAGGTCCATAATACAAAAACACACACGTGCGACTGCCGCTAGGCCGGGCCGAGCTCTGGCTCGGGTCATTGGATTTGGTGAAAATGGTTTTTAAACCCACAAAGATTTTTTTTTTTGGGAAAATTTTTATGCAATCTTGGGTCTCACGTCTCGCTCCAACGTTCCTCGATTTCCGCACAACGTTCCTCGCTCACGTCTCACTTCTTCTGACGTTTTAAAATTAAGCCTCTCTCGTTATCTTTTTTCTATCGTTCTAAAATACAAAAATTCCATAAACTCTCCCTCACATTTCTTGAGCAAAAACGTAAGTGTCTCAAGAGTATATCTTAGGATTTATAGTTCGTAGATTCCGTTTTCAAGTGTTGCGAAACCGGTCTCGCCGTAGTTGTCCTTTGAGATTCATCTTCTCACAAACCGCCATAGTGCGGGAGATAATTTGAATTAAGGAAAAAGATCATATCTTGCATCTACAGATTTTTTCTTTAATCGGTTTCATACTCGTTTCTTGTTTTCTAGATTTTTGCGGTCTAACAACCACCACCATCCAAGCCACAGCTCCGTCATCTCATCTCGTCAAATCGTCCTTGTAGAACCGCCTTAGTAACACGCATGAGCAAAAGGAGCCCTCTCACAGCCACGGCGAGGAGCGCTGGTGACCGGAGAGGCGAATCAAAGTGAAGATTTTTAGGTTTAGGAGAGAAATTTGGAGGCGCGTGACGCCCACGCGCAAGCTTCTCTGCAGCTGTGACTTCAATCGGCGAGAGAACTAAATACAGTTTGATACTTGAGTATTGCTCCAGCCAAAGCCTTGCTGACTTTATCGAGAATAACGAAGAAAGATGTGAAAGTGTTTGCCAGAAATATCCTCGACATGCCTCGACGACATCCATAGAGAAAGCATCATTCATTGCGACATAACACCAGACAATATCTTACTAACCCCTGTCGATAACCGGATAAGACCTAACGAGTATGTCAAAGAGATTGGGGATTTAGGTTTAGCATTGGAGAAAGGGTCAGGCGAGTATGGAAACAGATCGGGTCATACGAGAGGCACAACTAGATACATGTCTCTGAAGCTTATAAGTAAAAGAATTGTGGATTACGCTGTTGACACCTTGGGCTTTCGGATAAGCATGATTTTGGAGATGTTAACCGACTAAGTAAGTTATGGAACCGTCTGTTCAGGTGTTTGGGGTGTTGGTTAGCAAGATTCCAAGAGTGGCACGGTCATAACTAATGAGAACTCGGGTCAGTTCCAAAATTTACCAAATCAACGTTGTGGAGAAAACGTAATGATTCCGGTCTGTGTAATAAAAGCCATCATTTGTAGCTCTGTGTCATAAGCTGTTTGATAGTGTCACTTTTTAGCTTGTTTGTTCTTTTAAGGTTTGAGTTGTCCTTGTGTTCATTCTCGACCACTGTACATGCTACATGAACTGTCCTCGGTAAGTGAAAATATCTACTGGGTAGTCTATGATGATAGTTAAGGTTAGAGATGTTAGGATGGGTTTGGAAACTCATTTAATAAATGGATACATTGTTTAAATTCAGACCCATTTAAACTCATTTAAGGAAAAAAATTAAATAGGGTTAAATGGGTTTCCTTATTTAAACTCATTTATTAAATGGGTACCCATCTAACCTATTTATAAGATTTCTCTAAGGATTTTCTTTTTACATTAACAATTAAAATTAGTTTATAAATTTCAAAAAAATATTAAATAAAAATAATAAAATTAACAATTAAAATTATTTCATAAATTTCAAAAAAATATTAAATAAAAATAATAAAATTAACAATTAAAATTAGTTTATAAATTTCAAAAATAGGGTAAATAAAAATAATAAAATCATTACATTTAATACCAAAATTTTTTCCGCAATAAACACGATTCCACAATTTTCCGAAGTAAATACGGTTTCACATTTTTATGCGAAAAACAGCGAGTTAAAATTTTTCCGTAAAAAACGTGATTTCGCAATTTTTTGGCCAAAATCGTGAGTCCGTATTTTTCCCGCCAAAAACGTGTTTCCGCAATTTTCCCGCATAAAACGTGATTCTGTAATCTTCTCAAAAAATTTTAGTTTCATAATTTCCCGCCAAAAACGTGATTCTGTAATTTTTCCGCCAAAAACTTGTTTCCGCATTTTTCCGGCGAAAAACGTGATTCTGCAATTTTCCCGCCAAAAACGTGTTTTCGCAATTTTCTTGCCAAAAACGTGATTTCGTAATCTTCTAAAAAAATCTAGTTTCATAATTTTCCCGCTAAAAAAGTGATTCCATAATTTTCCCGCCAAAAACTTGTTTCCGTATTTTTTCGGCCAAAAACATAATTCTGCAATTTTCCCGCCCAAAACGTGTTTCCGCAATTTTCTCGTCAAAAATGTGTTTCCGCAATTTTTCCGCCAAAAACGTGATTTCGTAATCTTCTCAAAAAAATCTAGTTTCATAATTTTTCCGCCAAAACGTGATTCCGTAATTTTTCTTACCAAAAACGTGATTCCGTAATTTTTTTGGCAAAAACATGATTCCATAATATTCTCGCAAAAAATGTGTTTCCGCAATTTTCCCGCCAAAACATGATTCTGTAATTTTCCGCAATTAATACGGTTTCTTAAACCAAATAAATATAGTTTCACAAACCCATAATTATCAATTAAATATAATGATTAGTAATTAATTTTAGGAAAAAAAATCATCACTTCTAACTTAATTGAATTTAAATGGGTATTGTAACTTTGGCAAGGTTAAATAGGCAAAATTATATGGATCTAAAACTTAAATGGGTTTATATGAGTTTAAAGTTAAATGGGGTGGGTTAGCCATATTAACATCCCTAGTTAAGGTAGACTTGACTTAAACAATTTTGAGCTTTGATTTGGTGTCAGAGATATTCAACTACTACGCAGGTCAGTACTTGTGGTCAAAGATTTCATGTAATTTTCGAGAGATTGAGAGGATGTCTATTTACATTGGGGAATGACTCGTGTAATGATCTCATCGTTTGGTCTGCCCAACATGTAAAGGAGAACAATGGTGATATCAAAATTAAACGATGATTGTGATATATTAATTCTCAAAAATATTCAGCAGACATCATTTGACCCGCCAATATGTATATTATTGATGTGTTTATGGAATTGTTAAAGAAACACCAAATAGCCAATGGTTATCCACCAAAAAAAACCAATATATGTCTATAATAATTAACACAAAAGATCAAATTGGTTATGCCAATTCCACAATTTCTGAAATTATCTTCTTTTACACAATAATGCGGCAGCTACGTCTGTTTTGTGTGAATGTGAATCTTAAATTCCCTAAACAAATCGGGAAAGGATATTTTAACTGGTTTACAATTAAAAATAATAATAATAATAATGAGAAAAAAGGTAATTTCGTATAAGTATAACCCGAACCTAAATTTCCTTTTTTTTTGCTTCGGATATATCAAACAAAAAAAATGAAGCTTTAGCCGAACCGTGAAACAGCTGCCAGCTGGATAATTGCTGATGATTTTACCAAAGGAAAAAAAGGAAACTTGAGTCCCAAGGTACCAAACACAGATTAGTTTATAAAGACGGTCTCTCTCGCCTCCAATCTCTGTTTTATCGTTTTTGTATAACAACAATTCAGAGAAAAGAGAAAGAGATAGAGTTCTAGAGTGAGAAAGATGTCGAGATCTACAACTCCTGATCGATTAGGTCAGTGGGAGGACGACTCCAACCGTCCTCACAAGAAGTTTAAGTATTCACCAACCAGATCAGAGACGAACGTGATAGATGATGATGCAGATTCGTCGACCAAGAGGAGCCACTCGATCATAAGAAAGCCAGAAAGCGATTTGTGGGTGGTGACTGGTCATCTTGGAAGCGGCTCATACGGCTCTCTTTACTTAGCCGTCAGAACGACCGACGGAGACAAAATCAATCTTCCTTACGAGATGGTCATCAAGTCTAATCAGATCTCACAAGCAGCATATCTTATGAACGAGGGAAAGTTCTTAACTCGTCTCAAAAGCCCATTCATCGTCTCTTGCTACGGCCACGAGATGACAGAGGATAAGAACGAGAAAAAGTATTTCAACACAATACACGAGTACTGTCCTGGCCAATGCCTTGAGAAGCACGTCAAAACCCACAAAGGAGGATTACCAGTTGATGATGTGAAGAAATTGGCTAATGATATCTTGTTTGGTCTCAAGTGTATTCACGGAGAAGAGATCATTCATTGTGACATCAAACCAAAGAACATCTTAGTCACGCCTGTGAATAAACGATTTAGCGTTTATAGGTTTAAGGCTAAGATCTGTGGTCTTGGAAACGCGATGGAGAAAGAGTGGATTGAGTCTGGTGGAAATTGGAATCATAGGAGTGGCACAGCAAGGTTTATGTCACCGGAGCTTATAGGGGACAAGGTTTTGGACTATGGTGCGGATGTGTGGGCTTTCGGGTGTACTGTGCTTGAGATGTTGACTGGAGAACGGGTTTGGGGAGAGTATGGTGAGCTTGATTGGGGAAGTTGGGTTACCCTCATTGGTAAAAGTGGTCTCGTTCCCTCTATCCCTGAAAAGGCTAAGGATTTTCTCACAAAGTGTTTGGAGAGAGACCCTGCTAAAAGGTGGTCTGTTGATAGTTTGATCAAACATGAGTTCTTAAATGATGATGAAGAAGAAGAAGCATATGATGAAGATGCAGAGGTAGAAGCATATGAAGCAAACCTAGATGCTGAAGCGGCATTTGAAGAAGAAGAAGAAGAAGAAGAAGAAGAAGAAGAGGAAGAAGAAGAAGAAAAAGAAGAAGAAGAAGCAATTGAAATAGATGAAGAATACCCTAAAGAGGATTCGGAAGAAGATCTATAACTTTATAAGAAGATATAAGAAGTTGATGTTTATGTATCAATTCACACTTTTGGAATCTTATTTCATTATTTGTTTGATATCTGCAAAATTAGGATGATTATTGTAAGACAAAACATGTTTCAGTTGCTCTGTATTTATTGATTCTCAAAAGCTTGAGATATTGTGCCAATCGTTCACTCTAGTCGTGGATCTTCTTCATCACAGGGTCGGTGGTGAGAGGGTGTATTTGAGGATTTGGTATTTGTCGAGATTTGTTTCTGGATATTTCATGTTCCTTATATTAGCCAGAGTCCTTGGTCTGTAAGATGTGACTTTGGTTCTGATATTCTTAGCCTTCTTTTTAAAAGTTTCACCTGACTTTTACACCTCCTGAGTCCTGACTCCTGAGAGTTTGGCCTTTTTAGCAATGTTACCTGCAAGTGTTTAGATATTGTGAACCATAAGCCACTTACTCTAGGATTAACAGTTGAAATGAGACATCATACATAGATCAACATTGTCCACTAAGACTAATCAACTTTTAAATTACAAGAGACATTTACACAAATCACAAGATTACAGGCTGAAAATGTGATTCAAAAACATGACTCCAGAAGTAGCAAATCGACAACAGGATCAGTAACAGGATCCCAAATAACAAAAGGAGGCAGAGACAATGTTAAAAAATCAGAACTAAGAAGCAGTGGTTTAGAACAAATCTTGCTTGTTCTGATAGATAGATTAGTTTAGAACTTAAAGATGATAACTTGATAAGCATAGCGATTAGCGATTTTTAATAAATGCTATATAAAAAAATGTAATTCCGGTTAAGTGTAAACCGAGTAAATTAGATTGTAAATGGTTCAATGTAACCGAGGAGCCATTGACGAGTATGGATCAAAGAAGACGAGAAAACGACGTTGTTAAATTCTAAAAATACAGATTGGGCCTTAAGCCTGAAACTTTTGAGAACCCAATTGGTTTAAATTCCGGTACGGTTCGGGCGGGACCTGATTGAATTTTTGGTTAATTGTTCTTTTGTTGTTTTGGCGAAGGAGAGAAAGAGAGAGAGAAGCGGATCGTTAATGGAGAAATGGCTGAGCTTGATTCTGTAAACGAAGCCAAGGAGAAGAAGCTATGGAAAGCTGTTTTCGCTATCTCTGGGATTATGATTACCCTCGTCATCTATGGTCTTCTCCAGGTCTCTCTCCTTTTCTTACTTCTCTCACTCAGTAACTTTCTAGGTTCCTTTCATTTTCCCCTCAATTCGCTTCTCCTGTTCAAATTGAACCGAGAAACGTTATGGGTTTTTGAAAATTAGCTCAGGAAGTTTCTAATAGGTCTCTCTTGTTCATCACTAGAAAAATGATTTGATCTGATGTGTTTTTGAATGTTTTAGGTTGAATTTGTGCTTGTAATTGCAGGAAAAGATTATGAGAGTGCCTTATGGATTGAAAAAAGAGTACTTTAAGCACTCTTTGTTTCTCGTTTTCTGTAATCGGCTTACTACATCAGCTGTTTCTGCTGGTGCTTTACTGGTAACTATCAAAACCTGTGTTCTAGTCATATTCAATACAATTCAATCTATATTCCTACATGAGTCTAATTTAGATTTTCCAATCCTTCTTTATTCTTAGGCAAGCAAGAAAGTTTTGGATCCTGTAGCTCCGGTTTATAAATATTGTCTCATATCTGTAACTAATATCCTAACCACAACATGCCAGTATGAGGCCCTTAAGTATGTGAGTTTCCCAGTACAAACTTTGGCAAAATGTGCCAAAATGATACCTGTAATGGTAAGTTATTAACTTATTTTCTGTAATGTAAGCAAATTGTTATACATTTGAGTGTATCACCACTATCTAATAATTTATGTGTTTTCTTACAGGTTTGGGGAACTCTCATCATGCAGAAAAGGTACAGGGGATTTGACTATTTTGTGGCTTTCCTCGTGACTCTTGGGTGCTCTGTGTTTATTCTTTTTCCGGTAAAAGACCCAATCTTTTGAAGAAATCCCCATTAATTCTATAGTAAGCTAATCATTATGAACATTAAGATAAGATGGAATGAAGTTTTGTTCATGTATTTGAGTTGTAGGCAGGAGATGATATTAGTCCGTACAACAAGGGAAGAGAAAACACTGTCTGGGGTGTATCCCTTATGGTTGGTTATCTAGGGTACACATCCGGACTTGTCATTTAATTTTTGTTTAGTTTTGAATTTAAGAACCACAATACTCTTTTGGTATATCCATAATCGGGTGTTGGTAAACTGGCTAACAGGTTTGATGGCTTTACAAGCACATTCCAAGACAAACTCTTTAAAGGTTATAATATGGAAATACATAACCAGATATTCTACACAACAATTTGTTCCTCAATTCTCAGTTTCACTGGTGAGAACTTCTCTTTGCAGTTCGTTTCTCTCTTTTACCCTCATTTTGTTTGGACTCTGGACTATGTAGTACCTTCTGGGATGTTTCGTTTCCATCTCTTAGTCTTTTGGTTATATATAGACTTTTGAACTAAGCTTCAACTGAGATCATGTGTTGGTAACTCTAAACCTTTCTTACACTTTGTAAGAACCTTTCTTACACTTTGTTCTGACTGTGATTCGCTTAGTCCATTAGTGCTTCTCGATAATTCATCTGTCTTCCATAAATCAATGTGTTGAGATAGAAAAAGCTCGCAAATTAGGTCGACCATGCTTTTATTAATCATATGTGAAAACTTCTTCCTTGATATAGGCCTTATACTGCAAGGGCATTTACTCCCAGCAGTGGACTTTGTTTCTCGGCATAGGGATTGTCTTTTTGACATCGCTTTGCTTTCCACTGTAAGTCTTCTGTTTAGTCATTACAGTTACCATGTTCCAGAAATATATCCAAATAAGGGTATGATTTCACTGTAGCTGTGGTCACAGCACGGTGACAGCACAACTGCTGTAGTTAGAGATAATCTAGAATTTAGTTTGTAATTCAAACACATAAGCTCTAATGATGAGAAAAACAGAAAGGTAATATACAAACTTATCAGAAATGACTCGGTGTTTTGCAGGTAGCAACAGCCAGCCAATTTTTTATTTCTTACACCATTAGAACATTTGGTGCTCTAACGTTTGCTGCCATAATGACTACAAGACAGGTAAGTTAGTTAATTACCCTGATCAACTCTTTGATTCTTTAGCATAATCTGTTCTATTTTATTCCTTCTTCATTGTCTTACAAATGAAAAGCTTGTGAGCATCATGCTCTCCTGCATTTGGTTCTCACACCCGCTTAGCTGGGAGCAGGGCATTGGATCCGTAAGCTCATCCAAGCCGTTCTTTTCTTTTGCTTCCCTCTCCTGTCATCTCTCCTTGTTCCTGAAGTTAAACTCTTGTTACCTCATGCAGGTAATTGTTTTCGGGTCTCTATATGCTAAAACCTTAGTGAAGAAGAGATCAGAAAAGCCTCAGGTAGCTCAAGAACTTCCACCTGACGAAGAGGCTCAACCTCTGAAGGGAAACCCTTAACACAGTGAGAGTTTTTCTTCTCTAATACTTAAACAGTTACCAGCCAAACCTAATGATCCATCTGACTCTGAGGCATCTAACTAACAAAATTAAGCGGTTGAGAACGACTCAATTGTTTCTGTTTTTGTCAAGAAAAAGAAGTCATAGATGACTTAGGACGGGCATTCATAGAGCCTCAAGTAGTTTCTTGTTTCCGTTTTCTACTTTTTTTGTGCAAACAAGAACTTTACTGTTTGTTGTAGAATGGTTGAAACGGTTGTGTAAAATTGTAATTGGATTTTTATATTATATAAAACATAGATGTCGATTGTCCAATGCTGATAAAAATTTTGATACAATGTTACGTTATTCTATCCCTTCTTTTTTTTTTTTTCTGTTCCTTAAATAAATGTTAAAAGGAAGTTCATAATCTACCCAAACGGAAACAAGAAGGAAACATTGGGAGGCGTTGTTTCGGTATATACAAGAGTTGATAACTCAATCCTCATCACGAACCCACAAGATGTGTATGTGGAGATCAAGTACTTCGTCTACAACAGTATCCAACGTGCGTATTATACATACCAAGGTACGTAGATACTTAATCTAAGAGGATTGATTCATTGGAGGAAACGACAGTATCTAAGATGAAAAAAAGAACATATAACAAAACTACACAGATTTTGTTAAAATATATATTTTAAAAATAATAATAAAAAACCTTAGATAGACATCGTCGAATTAACTAATTAATATAATCGCCGATTACGCCGGTGATGGTTCATCTTTGTTTGACACATAAATGTAGCATGCATAGATGATGGCACATATAAGGCATGCCAAAACGGCAAAGACGCCTAATACCGCCACTAGTCCCAAGCCGTGCAGCAGCATCACTTTTGAGTTATATCGTAACTTCTCTTCTAGTATGTATATGTATTTTCTCTCTTTGGAGGAAACTTTAGTAGTAGAATAGATTTTCTTAAATTTATTGATTAACCAATAGACATGTTTATACAACTATATAACTTGTCTACTAACATCTTTACATATATGATAATAAGGAAATCTACCTATTTAACCATAACAAAATATACACAAATGTTAACAATAAGGAAATATGTTAACAGTTGACAAAAAAGAAAAATATGCTAACAGTTTTTTTTTGGAATGAAAATATGTTAACATTGATCTTGTAATACTAGCTTGAGATTACATTTTCCAGTAAGTGAATCTTCGTGTTCGAGAAAGAATCATCGTTTTAGAACATAACCCTTTTTTTTTTTGGTGTAAGAGAACATAACGCTTATTGGTTAGTATTAAGTTAACTTTAGCCAATATGATTAAGTGAATTTGTAAAGATTCATTTAACATATTTCTAGTGGTGAATTTTAAAGTTTGAAAAATCCAAGTCTTGTGGAAGTCTATATGCTTTCGGTTATTCAAAAACCTCATCTATAAATACAAAAAAAAAAAAAAATACATATTATATTTTGAGAGAGATAAGTGTATATACACTTTGACCCACTCCCCTCACCAAAATATCTCATCAACTTCATAAATCCTAACCAAACATATATCGTACATAATACATGTTACACGCATTATTAATACACATTTTTCTTCCTAATCCATACACCCGTATATATATATATATATATATACATGGCTCATGCATTTTATTAGTACTAATCACTCATCAAATTTAAACCAAAAGAGTTAATTAATTACTCTCCAATCTCAAATAAGACATAGAAATGACTTCTTTCAAAAGAATTTTGCAACCACTCTCACTTATCTTACTAACTCTGTTCGTCACTTCCGGCCGTTTCCTCAATGACTTCGACCCTGTTCCGTCATCTGCCAGCACACCATTAGAAACTGACTTTGTTGGTTCCGGCGGAGACGTGACCGGAGTTGCGGCAAATACGGTCGTCGGTGTGATTCAAACTCCGTTGGCCAATTGTAACGGCGCTAATGGATCAATCGATACGTCATACAATGGCCAAGTCCAACATAATCCGATGATAATCTCGTAGGTACAACATCATATTATTGTGGATTAATACAAAATACAAATTAGAAGATTGATAATAGTTATTTCCTTAACGTTTGATTGATTCCAAATACAATTAAAATAACTTTTCTAGATTTATATGCAAAATTAGTTTCTATTAGACTTTTTAGGTGTAGAAATACCATGTTACATCAATTTAATGCAAAATATATTTGAGAATATAAAATGAACCATTAACTCGACAAATAAATAAATTAAACCAAATAGTTAATTGTTTATTTATTTGGTGAAATTTTAAAGTGGTGAAACTAGAACCTTATAATTAATTGATAATTTAGATCGAATAATATGGTTATATTTTAATCGACGATTTTCAATTTCTATAGATCGGAGTTAACTCTGCGACTCAATGTCTCAATCCAGCAGCTCATGTTCCGGACCATTATGGTTAAATTTAATATTTTGAAGGTGTTTTGTTTTTACAATCAATTTTTATTTGGAATTTCTACTTGATCAAACACAATCTTTGATCTTTCTTGTACCTAACAATTCGCAGAATTATTTCAATTGTAAGAACATTGAAATTATGAATTTCTAATGGCCACAGTCCATGATCAAAAGTACATATCTCAGTGAACTTGAGCTTACAACAAAAAGCCACTTTTTTGTGTGTGTGTGTGTCAAAAATGTATAGAAACAACGACACACACAGAATTTTGTTTTGTTCGTCACGTGCTGTATCCCTGCAAAGTATGCGTTAAATTTGTATACACACGGTTTTCCAAACTCAAAGTTTAGTCACATTTTTAACTTAATTCGAGTTGTATCCCCACGATAAAGTTTAAAACGATGTAAAACCCCATCTTGTTGACTTTTTGGTTGACTCCGACGGAATTACTTAACGGACGTTACTGTGCGGTTGACGTGGCGCCACTGTGTAGCTGACGTGGTAAATAAAACTAAAAACAGATGTAGTTAGCTAGACTTGAACTTGGGCAGGAAAACTCCATGATAACACACACTAACCACTAGAACACATTAATATTATAAGTTATTAGTGACAAAACTTTAATATATCTTAGTCATTGTGATTTTTTTAATACAAAAATCGAATTCACCATTCGATACCTCAAAAAAAAAAAATCCAATTTCCGACGAATATTTATGACTATTTGAATATTGAGAATAGTCAGTTTCGGAATTCCGTCAGAAATTTCGGAAATCCGTCGCGTAATTTCAGAAATCCGTCGCGTAATTTCGGAAATCCGTCGGAAATTTCGCGAAATTCCCAACGGATTTTCGGATGGTGAATTCTATTTTTGTATAAAAAAAGACAAACTGACTAAGATATATTAAAGTTTTGTCACTAATAACTTAAAATATTAACTTGTCCTAGTGGTTAGTGTGTTTTACCATGGAGATTTCCCACCAAGGTTCAAGTCTAGCTAAATATAAATATTTTTAGTTTTATTTGCCACGTCAGCAGGACAATAACGTCCGTTAAGTAATTTTGTCGGAGTCAACAAGATGGGGTTTTACATCGATTTAAACTTTGCTGTGGGGATACAACTCGAATTAAGTTTAAAATGTGGCTAAACCTTGAGTTTGGAAAACTGTGTGTATACAAATTTAACGCATACTTTGCAGGGGATACACCCCGACAGCCCGTTTGTCACAGAAAGAATCTACACTAAGGCTCCGAATGGTGACGGAACCGCATGGTGCGGTGCGGTTCAAATAGTAACAAAAATATCTGCCTATACATATATATATTTGTTACTATTAGAACCGCACCGCACTTTTCCCGCAGTTGTCTCGCACGTTACCATTTGAAGGGGCGAATGGCTGAGATACTCCAATCTCAGTACTCTTAAATCTACCCTAATCCAAAATGATCTACTTTACTCCTCCTTCTTAATTCGACTTTCTTCCCCCAAAACTCTCCATATCTAGTCCAATGAAATCACGTCTCGTTAATCCTCCTCAAACCCAAAATCCCCAAATGCGAAAGATCCGTACGACGCTCTGATTGCGATTATTCAATTCTTCAATACGATTTCTTTAATTCTTCAACTATTCCATTCCCAGCCATAGCCATTGTTAATCTGCAGAAGCTCTTCCAAGCTGTTGTCCCAATCGTACCTAGAGCTCGATCCGGATCATTAGAGCTTGAAAGCTTTGCCGTCCACCTTAACTCGAATTTGAGCTTGAAAGGTGAGTAGTCGAATTTCAGTTTCTAGAGCATGAAGACAGTAATACATTGTCAATATGGAGGGCATTACGAGTATAAGGTAGATGATGGGTGTCGATGGGTGTCTAATAAACCTAAATTGATAGCATTAACGTTTAAGGATGAAAATGAGATAAAGTATGCTATGTTGATTGATAGAATTCAATGGAAGCTTGGTATAGAGTTTGCAACAGAAAATCTGAGGTTGAGTTACATTCCGCTAACAGTGAAACCTCTGATTGCTTCATATATCTTCGATGATGATGATGTTGATGGTTTTCTATCGACAATGGACAATGAGCAACGTAGAAGTCCTTTGTATGTGGAATTAAGTGAGTGCGTTGAGGAAGTATTAAGAAGCAAGGTTGGGAGTTCAGTTGGTGTGAATTATGAGAATAATGACTCAAATCCCACAGTTAATGATGGAGCGATAATGCTTTATGGCGCAGAGGAAGTTAATGAGGTGAATGCAGAGGATGTTGGTGATGGGTATGGTGAAGATGTTGGTATGCATGTAATTCTAGAGGTACCATGTAATGAAGAAGGAAGTAAGTCTCTAGAGCATTGTGGGAAGATGACTCATGTTTGGAAGTGGGACAAGAGTTTGTGAAAAAGGAACAAGTGCAAGAGTTTGTGAAAAAGGAACAAGTGCAAGAGTTAGTGCTAGAGTGGCACATAAGGAATGTTTTGAGTACGTTATCGTAAACTCTGATAGTTGGAGATATGTGATAAAATGTCGTGAGAAAGAGTGTAATTGGTATTTACGAGTGGCCAAGCCTAAAAAAACTAAGAAAGTGAAATGGTCAGTTAGAGTATATAGGAAGATGCATTCATGCTCTCGTGCTACTGCAGCACAAGTACTAATAGAAGGGGAGGTACACCACAATTAGTTGCATCTGTTGTGCAAGAAGATTATCCAGGAGTATTGGAGACCCCTGATGCTAAGATCTCATTAGCTTGTACATGGAAAGTGAATGTGAAGGTGTCATACTCAACTGCTTTGAGAGGTAAAAAATTAGCTGCAGCTCGTGTGTGTGGTAATCCAGAAGAGAGTTACAAGTTGTTGCCTTTCTATCTGTTCATGTTGAAAGTGAATGAAGGTACTAAAACAAGTTACCAGTTGGATGAAGAACAAAGGTTTGAGTATGTGTTCATTGCGTTGGGAGCTTGCATTGAAGGGTTTAGGTGTATGCGGAAAGTTCTTTGTGTAGATGCAACTTTCCTCACAAATGGTGGTTTGTTACTATTTGCTTCAGCACAGGACCCCAATCATCACCATTATCCCATTCTTTGCTGTAGTTGATGGTGAGAAGGAATGTAGTTGAAAGTGGTTTTCACTCAGCTGAAAACTGTTGTACCAGAACAGCCAGAATTGGTTTTTATTAGTGATATATCACGGTTTTTACCCGTTTTTAGCCATGATATAAGTCTTTTTTGTTGAGGTCTTTTCTTTAGTTTTAGAGTCTTTCAGGTTTTTTTGAAGTTATAGGTGCGCATGGAGCCAATTGGAGATTTGGGAGCTTTTGAAGCAATCTGGAGTTCAAGCCGTTCGGAGACAAGCACGAGCATCGATCGACACTGAGGAGCATCGATCGACACCGAGGAGCATCGATCGACACCATTCGTTTGGAAGAACCACGACCAAAGAACCTGGCATCGATCGATACCACTTACAGCATCGGTCAATGCCAGTGACCGGAACGCCAACAAACCAACAGATTATCCAGAAGTTTTCTTATTTTTTTAGATAACTCCAAAAACGTTTTGATTAGCTATTTAATTAGGTTTTACAGCCTCGAGAAGAACACCTTGTGATTTCTGGAGATAGAGTTTTCTGCAATTGAGTCTTTGGAAAAGAACTCTTGAACCTCTTTGTATTCTTACTCTATTTCATTGTTTTATATGATATCTATTCTATTCATGATGTTTATTGCATTCACCATGTCTGAGTAGATTTCCTGTTAGGATTAGGGTTACTTAAAGGTATTTGATGAATTATTAGATCTGGATTGATTGTTAGGGAATAATCTATAGAGCTTTTCACCTAGACTTGAGTTAATGCTGATTTTAGCCTCGCGAACTAGAATCTGATTTTAGGTTGTTTGATTGGCACGAAAGTGTGATTGATTGCCTGATCTAGTGTTTGGTGAGCAAAAGCCCTATTCGCAAAGAAATTTGGTTTAGGGATTTTGTGAACAATTGAACTTGACTTTAATGCTTGTTTAAATTCATAGAATTTGCAAAGAAATTTGAATTCTAGGTTTAGGCATAGATAGTCTTCGGAACGAAAGTTGGCTTACTTTACATATGTGTTTCAAGTTTGAAAGCGGAGCTTAATATATTTCCTGACAATTGATTTGATTTGATAATTCTGATTTGCCTGCAAGTTCCCCTAGGCCTAGCGTTTCCTCCACTGATTTACTACTTGTTTTAATTGTTTTGCTGTTCTTGATTCCATCTATTCTGCTTAGCTTAATTCATATTTCTGAATCTATTGAGTGTCATCTTGAGTCCTTGTGGATTGACTCCTAGAATACTATAGCGACTGCTTAGATACTTTAGGGTATTAGATTTGAGCATATCAAATTTTGACGCCATTGCCGGGGACTCTAATTTCACCATTAGATTACGGTTTTAGAATTTCGACTAGTGTTGAGCATCGATCGATACACCTTAGTATCGATCGATACTCGTTGTTACTTTCGTCACTTACGCGTTTACCTTTGTGTTTCAGGTGTATGCAGCATCGAGAGACCAAAGGAAGCAAGAACAAGTAGTTGATCAACATATCTAACGAAGAACTAGCTGAATTAGAGCATACAATCAGAAAGCAAAAGAAACAAGCTGAAATGAATCACCCGATTGGGCTTGCTCGTGATGAGGCTGGGGTTTTAAGAGATCAGGAGGGTCACCTGTGTGACGCGCATGGACAGAGAATTGATGCAGAAGGTAACATTATTGTTCCTGCACCGGTTGCCAATGATGTTATCCCACCGGCTGTACGTGGGAATTTTTGGGATACTCAGGGAATCGCGCCAGAACGCTTGGAGAATACAACAGGCCAGATCAGTTCTATGCAAACCGATCTGCCATTCGTATTCTGACTTTTCAGAGGAACGACTTTGAGCTGAAGCCTGCCTACTACACTCTTGTAGGCCAGCATCCGTTTCATGGTCTTTCTCAGGAACATCCCATGATCATATCGAGAGGTTCGAAGACTTGGTCACCAGCATCAAATACAAATGGAGTGTCCAATGACTTCCTTTCTGTAAGCTCTTCCCTTCTCTCTAAGTGGAGATGCAGCTTACTGGCTGAAGCAGTTGCCCCAGGTTTTCTAATACTTGGGAGGAAACCAAGACTGCTTTTCTGAATAACTCTTCCCCTTCTCTCTTAGTGGAGATGCAGCTTACTGGCTGAAGCAGTTGCCCCCAGGTTCTCTAACTACTTGGAGGAAACCAAGACTGCTTTTCTGAATAACTTCTATGATGATGCGAGATCAGAGGAGCTCAGGAACAAGATCTCCCAGTTTTCTCAGGGAGCGACTGAGGCATTCAAGCCGCCTGGGTTCGATTTCGATCTTATCAGAGGGACTGCCCTCACCATGGTTTCTCGCAGGTTCAGTTGTTGGGTATCTTCTTCAGAGGGATCGATTGGAGGTATCAGATGGCTTTGGACGCTGCAAGCAACGGTAACTTCAACACTAGGTTATCCCGAGGATGCTTATGTGTTGATTGAGAATCTGGCTTCTAGCAACAGCACTAAGAATGCTGATTTTGAGAGGAAGAAGCAGAATGGTAGTGCTGATGGTTTACAGATAGCTGAGGTACATGCGAAGCTGGATTCAGTTCACAGTCTGTTATTGGGTAAGCAGCAGAATGCAGTGCACTTTGCTGAGGAAGTTGAGAACATCGAAGAAGGGTGAAGCAGAGGATGTCAACTACATAGGAGGTAATGGATTTCAGAATTCATACAACATGGCTTCACCACAACTATCAGAGAGGAGGATTCAAATCTGATTTCAAGGCTGCAAATTTCGGAGTTCAGAAGCCACTTCAGAACAGTGGGGTACACTCGTACTTATGGAAATTGGTCTTATCAGACTCCACCTCCCAAGACTCAGGAAAGCAAAGTTGAGACTATGCTTGAACAGATTCTTGAGGGCAGCAGAAAATGACAGTTGACTTCAACGGGAAGATGGACGCCCCTATACACTGATCTGAATGGGAAGATAGAAGCTTTGAACATCCACCATAAGAAGTTGGAAACCCAGATTGCTCAATAAACAGCAGAGACTGTTAAAAGGCAAGATGGTTTTCTACCAGGCAAGACAGTGAATCCGAGAGAGCATGTCCACGCCATTACTCTGAGAAGTGGAAGAGAAGTTGCTCCAAGGCTGACAAAGACCTACTCACCTAGCATCTTGATCTTGCTGGAGATGACGATGATCAGATTCAAGCAGAGACTCCAGTATCGATCGATACTCATCCAGTATCGATCGATACTCCCCTTCATCAATCGCTGCCTGTTCGAACTTCGACAAGATCAGTTGGTGGAGTATCGATCGATACAGGGGAGTATCAATCGATACTCCACCAAAGGTCGACCAGAACCAGAAGCAGTCTACAGGTCATGTCGGCAGAGTTTATGTACAAAGGTTCCTTTCCCTCGATCCCTTGCTAAGTAAAGAAAAGAACATAAGAGGCTAGATGCAGAGCGATGCTAGAGAAGATAGTGGTCGAATCCCCATTCGTCGATGCTCTCAAGGCTGCACCAGCATTCAGAAGGTATATCAAGAGGATGGTTTCGAGTAATGTGAACCTTGAGGAGGGAGTATTGAGAGTTACCCATGAATGCAGTGCGATTCTTCTCAACAAGATTCCACAGAAAACCAGACCCTGTTAGTTTTGTCTTGACTGCAAAATCTTCACGGAGAGGTTTGAACGTTCTCTTTGCGATCTTGGTTCGAGTGTGAACCTTACGCCGTATTCAGTGGCTAAGAGAATGGGGATGACAGAATTCACACCGACGAGGATCTCCTTGATCCTTGCTGATCGATCAATCCGATTCTCTGAAGGTTTACTTGAGGATGTTCCGATGACCATTGGGAACTGCTTAGTTCCAACCGATTTTCATCGTCCTTGAGTATGATGTGAACCGAGAGATCCATTGATATTGGGCAGACCGTTCTTAGCTACAGCTGGAGCCCTAATCGATTGCAAGAATGGGCGGATATCTCTCAACATTGGTGATCTGTCATGACGTTCAATTATGGAAAAGATGATGAAGAAACCAACCATCGGTGGTTCAGACTTTTCTCATTGACACCTTCAGTGACCTGTAGATGAGTACTTCCTGAGATTGCATCCTGAGAACCCTTGGAGAGAGCTTTGGTTTGCTCAGTTGAGACAGAAACAGTTCCCTATGAAACGATCCTTGACAGCCAAACCGAGGCATCGATCGATACCACAGGAGGTATCGATCGATACCAACCCCTTCGTCCAGAAGAGCTGCAAAGTCTCTCGCACCAGGCCTGATTTTCACCTGATTGGAGTGAAGCGAAAGCTCCTAAGCTTGATCTAAAGCCACTCCCAGCTAGCCTGAGTACGTTTTCCTTGGCCCTAACTCTACTTATCCTGTGATTGTCAATTCCTTCTTTGAACAAACGCAGAGGTCCGCCTCTACTGTTGAGCAAGCCTGCGCAAGTATCGCAAAGCTCTCGGCTATTCCTCTTGATGATATTTCAAGTATATCACCAGATCTGTGCATGCAATCGGATTCAATCTAGAGGACGAGTCGAAGGCTTCAATAGAGCATCAGAGGCGACTTAACCCGAATCTGAAGGAAGTGGTTAAGAAAGAGATCTTGAAACTGCTGGAAGCAGGAGTTATCTAATGCCATTCTGACAGCAGGTGGGTCAGTCCGGTTCATGTTGTTCCTAAGAAGGGAGGCTTCACAGTGGTTAAGAATGAGAACAATGAGCTGGTTCCGACGAGAACAATCACTGGGCATCGATGTGTAATAGATTACAGAAAGCTGAATGCTGCGACAAGGAAGGATCACTTCCCATTGCCCTTCATTGACAAGTGCTGGAAACCTGCTAGTCATCCTTACTATTGCTTCTTGGATGGCTATTCAGGCTTCTTCCAGATCCCAATACATCCGGATGATTCAGGAGAAGACGACTTTCACTTGTCCCTACGGCACATTTGCCTACAGGAGAATGCCATTTGGGTTGTGCAATGCTCCAGCTACATTTCAGAGATGCATGATGTCCATTTTCTCAGATATGATCGAGGATTTCATGGAGTATTTATGGATGACTTTTCTGTCTAATGGGTCTTCGTTTAAGGGATGTCTGGATAATTAGTGCAAAGTACTTCAGCGTTGTGAGGAGAAGCACCTAGTTCTGAACTGGGAGAAGTGCCACTTTATGGTCCAAGATGGCATCATTCTGGGACATAAGGTCTCTAAAGCTGGGATTGAGGTTGATAAGGCAAAGATTCAGGTCATGACAAGCCTCCTGCCGCCTACATCAGTGAAGGATATTCAGAGTTTCCTTGGCCATGCCGGGTTCTATCGCAGGTTCATTCAGGATTTCTCCAAGCTAGCCTGCCCGCTTACTGCTCTGCTGTGCAAGGATGTCACGTTTGATTTTACACCAGAATGCCTTGCTGCGTTTGAAATGATCAAGAAGGCATTGGTTTCTGCTCCTATTGTGCAACCACCAGATTGGAGCCTTCCTTTTGAGGCCATGTGTGATGCAAGTGACTATGCAGTTGGATCTGTTTTGGGACAGAGGAAAGACAAGAAGCTCCATCTGATATATTATGCCAGCAGAACGTTGGATGACGCCCAAAGGAACTACAGCACCACTGAGAAGGAATTGCTTGCTGTCGTGGTCTATTTTGAGAAATTTCGTTCCTATCTGATAGGAAGTAAGGTGATTGTGCACACTGATCATGCCGCTCTTCGATATCTGCTGCAGAATAAGGATATGAAACCTCGATTATGTCGATGGGTTTTGCTGCTCCAAGGTTTTGACATAGAAATCAAGGACAAGAAAGGAGTAGAGAATGGCGTCGCAGATCATCTCTCGCGTATGAGGATCAGTGAAGAGGTTCCCATTGATGATTATTTGCCTGAGGATAAGATATACTTCGTTGAGACTGGTTCTGCTTCGAGTCTGTCGCTGAAGAAGACGAGCATCGATCGATACAATGGGAGTATCGATCGATACCCTCACGCGTGGTTGCCTTCAGTCCACAATTACAGCATCGCTCGATACCCTCACTGTATCGATCTATACCAGAGACTTTCCATCGCTAATTCCTCTACAGATCACTCTGAATTTGAGGAATCTTTGGCGATCACTTCTCCTGTTGAACCTTGGTATGCCGACATCACCAATTACCTTGCTGCTGATCTAGAACCAAAGCACCAAAGAAGTATGTGAAGAGGAAGTTCATGAGAGATGTCAGACGCTACTTCTGGGATGAGCCATATTTGTACAAGCACTGTTCTGATGGGATTTACAGAAGGTGTATAGCTGAGTATGAGGTGCCGGAAATCCTGTTTCACTGCCATGGTTCTGAATATGCTGGGCACTTTGCTACATTCAAGACGGTCTCTAAGGTTCTTCAAGCCAGTTTCTAGTGGCCCACGATGTTTAAGGATGCTCACACTTTCGTTTCCCGCTGTGATGTATGTCAGAGACGAGGGAAGATCAGCAAGCGTCATGAGATGCCACAGAACTTCATCCTGGAGGTTGAGGTCTTTGATTGCTAGGGTATTGATTTCATGGGACCATTCCCTCCATCGAGACAGAACCGCTACATCTTAGTCGCCGTCGACTATGTCTCTAAGTGGGTATAGGCAATTGCTAGTCCTACCAACGATTCTGTCGTGGTCCTGAAGCTGTTCAAGACTATCATCTTCCCACGATTTGGAGTACCCAGAGCATCAGTGATGGGGGTACTCACTTCATCAACAAGATCTTCGAGAAGCTGCTGAGGAAGTATGGTGTACACCACCGCGTTGCCACTCCATATCATCCTCAGACTAGTGGACAAGTAGAGGTCTCCAACAGACAGATCAAAGAGATCCTGGAGAAGACAGTTGGTGCTACAAGGAAGGATTGGGCGCTGAAACTAGACGACGCTCTTTGGGCCTACAGAACAGCGTTCAAGACGCCACTCGGTACAACACCATTCCATTTGCTGTATGGAAAGGCATGCCATCTTCCTGTTGAGATAGAGCACAAAGCAGCCTGGGCTACAAAACTGCTAAATTTTGACATCAAGTCTGCTGCACAAAGATGACTGGTTCAGTTGAATGAGTTGGATGAGATCAGACACTCCACGTATGAGAATTCCAAGCTGTATAAGGAAAGGACCAAAGCTTATCATGACAAGAAGATCGTTTCCCGACATTTTGAACCAAATGACCAGGTACTTCTGTACAACTCTCGTTTGCAATTGTTTCCTGGGAAATTGCGTTCTCGTTGGTCAGGTCCCTTCACGATCAAAGAGGTCCGCCCTCATGGTGCTGTAGTGTTGCTGAGTGTTAAAGGCAAGTAGTTCACTGTCAATGGACAGAGGGTGAAACACTATTGGGCGAAAGCCACCATTCCAGACAGGCACATTGTGCCTCTGGCTGAACCACCCGATGCCTGACTGCTCTCCATGTCAAGCTAATGACATTAAACAAGCGCTTGGTGGGAGGCAACCCACTGGTGAGTCTGTACATAGTCTTTATTTTGATTTGTTAGTTTTGTTTTTGTGTTGTGTTTTCACGTGGAACAGGTCCAGACAACGAGCATCGATCGATACCCCTAGGTATCGATCGATACCATTAGCCTAAAGGGAGTTGTGCTAAACGCTGGGCATCGATCGATGCCACTTACGGTATCGATCGATACCCAGCACCCAAGTAAGTTTTTCTATAAAACCCTCAGGTCTTTTGCTAAGTCTCTCATTCCTTTCTATCGCTCGACGCCGCTCTTGTTTCTCTCCCCCTCTCACATCTTTTTTGGTTCTTCATCATTTTCTTTGATTTCAAATCCTATTCCACTCAGATTTTTGAGTGCATTGTCATTCTTTCATTCACTCCTTCGATCTTCAAGGTAATGTACTCGATTTCATCCTTCTAGATGTGTTGGCAGATTCGATTTGGGGTTTCCTTTGTTGTGAAGCTTTGACTCTGTTTCTTGTCTTCATTAGCTATAGGTGAATGAAAGTGCTATATTAGGACGAGAATGGATCTGATAGGGATGGAGTAGACTTAGGGATTCGAATTTAGGGTGATAGAATGGAAATTGGATACCATCTGTGATGAGTTTTTACGATTCTGTCTCGAGCATCGATCGATACCCCTTGGTATCGATCGATACCCGACCTTTAACAGGATGGATTTTACGATGCACTATTTCGTGACTTTGTGTCTCATTTTCGAGCATCGATCGATATTCTAACTTCTGTTTTTCGTTTTGAATTTTCTCAGATGGCTCCCCGCAAGAGGACACGACAGGATGATGCTTCCGGTTCTAACCCTCCATGCCGTAACTTTGATCTCCAAGAAGAGGTGGAGGCATTCTATGACTCACAGTGGCACGCCGGAGTCATCACTGCCATTCTTACCGGCGATCGCTACAGGGTCCTAAAGGAAGGTTTCACAGAGGACACTGGTCGTCAGAGCTTCATTGAGGCACACATCAGTGACTTGCGAGCTGCGCCACGATGTTCTCCTTCTCCATCTGCCCCTGCCCCTGTTGCTAGGCCTCTCTGGCCTAAGTTGGAGGGGAAGAGGATCATTCCGCGACGCGATTGGGCAGATTTGCCTAAGGAGGAGACAGAGAGTGAGGCCTGCATCTATAGGCCAATAGCTGAGGAGTGGGACGACTACGACACTCTGTTCTACAATTAGTGGTTTCGAGTTGTCATCCTGCCTACGCGCTTCATCGATCCTCTCACCATGCGTCGTCTGGGCATCGACGTTGATCTTTCTACCATGCTCGAGAAGATTGGACTGGGCACTCTCTACTCACGCCAGTATGATCTATATCCAGTAGGCCTGGGCCTTCGGTTTTCACGATTTTATCGGTTCGGTTTTTTCAGTTTTTCGGTTTTTTCGGTAAAAATAAATTCTGTCGAATTGAACCGAATTAATGTTCGGTTCGGGTCGGTTCGACACTCGGTTTATTCGGGTCGGTTATCAGTCAAAAAACCTGTTCCGAGAAAAAACAGAAATAGTTGTATTTCAGTTATTTATAACCGAAATAGACCAAATGAAACACATTATACCGGAAAACAAGTCTGATTTACAATAAACCGAAATTAAACCAAAATTAAACCGAAATTCAAACCGAAATTCAAGTCTTATTTACTATAAACCAACTTACAAGTCTGATTGAAAACATAAAGTCAATGGCAGTTTATAAACTGAGAATAGAAACATCAATACAAGAAGATAAGAACTGAGAACTGAGAACAGAAAAGTGCAAACCCAAACACGAAGATACAAGTCAGTGTCATCTATAAAACTGAGAACAGAAACATCAATACAAGAAGATAAGAAGCAACCTATAGAGTCAATGGTGGCTGAATGGTTCCATCAATACAAGAAGAAACTCTGATCTGCATTCATAAAACATTCATATATCATAAGTCCTAACTTAAAGTTGGTACTTGGTAAGCTTCAAACAAAGAGTTAGTTTCCATCATATTACCTTTCCAAGGATATTAGATCACTGAGTCTGAGAAGTAACTTACATAAACAAACCAACCAAAAATAACAATCTATCCACAAATTACCTCCATAGGAACGATGAAACTTGGATAGGTATGAGATGTTGATTTGGCACGACCCTTACAACTCTTCATACAATGTTTAATTTGTTTAAGATTATCTTCAAAAGACAGCCTTCCCCATGGAAACGTCAAGCACCAATCAAGATC
>SMJT01000053.1:327087-354784 GCA_004349715.1 Crucihimalaya himalaica | reverse complement strand
TAACAGCATTTATAAGAAGACTGTCTACAGCGGGTGCACCTGGGTCTTCCTTCCCTTTTCCTTTTATAACACTAGCTAGGAAATACAATACCGCCATCCTCATTCTATCTCCTCCCCAAGCCTTCATTGTCTTAAACTTCCTTTTCAAGGCAGCGTAGGTAACTTTCTCCTTCTTGAAATGCTTGTCAACTAACTTCGAACTCCCAAAACTCTTATATCCTTTTGGATACGCAGACAATGTAATCCTGACAAGAGTGCGTGTTCTTTTAGAGAATACCTAATAGGAATACCGTTCACCACAAACCAAGCTTCTCTTTGCTTCTCTACACACGCCGTGCGGAGGAGAAGCATCCACATGCCCATGGTCTTGTGAGTTCTCTCCCTTAGCATTTGAAAGAAGTGGCGAAATTGAGGGTGCTCAAGAAACCAACTCAACTCATTCGGCTTAAGTACTTCCTCTAATGTATCTACACACTCTTTTATATAACAACGGGTTATGATCTTCAATGGCTTCACATACCCGCTGTTAGGGAAGTACAACTTCAAAGGTTGCATTGGTTCAAATTCATCCTCATCACCTACCTAAAATACACACAATTTTGCATAGATTAAGCATACTGGACATGCAACTTCAAAGGTTTCTTTTAATAAGCAAACTGGACACGCAATTGGACAAAAGATTAAGATGAATACTGTATTATCTTCTTCATTCCGACCTTCTTCTTCCGAGACCTTCTCAGTCTCTTCTTCCTCGGGCATTTCTTCTTCCTCTATCGGTAATTCTACATGGTATGGTACTTCTTCCAATCTGTGTTTTACAGCTGGAATAATAACTAAGGCATTTGAAACTTCTTCAACCACTAAAACAATAGGAACAATAGCTAAGGCATCTGTAATTTCATCTGAAATTTCTTCTACCACCGGAGGCGCCGTTTTCTTACGCTTCGGAGGCGCCGTTTTCTTACGCTTCGGAGGCACCGGTTTCTTTTGCTTCGGAGAAGCCGAATTTTTGTTTTTGGGAGAAGCCGATTTCTTTTGCTTCTGAGGTCCCTTTCGTCCATACCATGTCTTCGGCGGCATATTCTTCCTAGTTTTACCTAATTTGAGAATTTGAATAAGGATTGAGGAAATCGAGAGAGTTTTTTCTCTTTTTACTGAACTGTGAAATCAGATCGAAATGTTACAGATTGATCGGAGAGTCCAGAGTGAAATGATATGGCTGATAAAGGAGATAAAAAAGGGGAAAATCGGGGGAAGCTAACCGAGTAATTAGACATAAACCGACTAAAATCCCCTAAAATTTCCGGTTCTGATATCTTGTTTTTTTAATCCGATTTCAACCCGGATGAGTTGCATAATAGGTGGATACTAGGCGGTTGGGTCTGTAATTGTTTTAAAAAACTCTGGTAATTTACACGTGTTACAATATAAAAAAAAAATACAACAAATTCGAAAAATAAGGAGAGTATATCAACCACTTTATGTTAAATGAGGAGTATCCCAGCCATTGATTCCCATTCGAAGCCTTAAGTAACTTTATAACGGTGGGATTAACAGAAAGAAACCTACACTATTTACTTTTCAATTCAAAATTGTTAAAATCTATTTACCTCATAAATTATTTAGTCCTTAAACTTAATGTTAATATAAATGAAAAAATACAGCGAATTATAAACACTTTACAACAATACAACCCTAGTAAAAAATCGACAAAACTGCAAAAAAAAACGTGCGAATTTATAATATTATTGTTTATAGTATTTGATACTAGTTGACAACTTGCTACCAAAAAAAAAAAAAAAACTAGTTGACAACTTAATTAAAATAAAGAAGCTAGATGACCTTCATCAGACCCCACTAGTAAAAGAATCTTCTGTTTTACTCAATAATGAAGAAACCCATCATTCAATATATAGTAATATATAGATTTCATTTTATATACTATCCACATATGATCTTAGTTTATAACTTTGTATATACATCTTTTGTTACCTTCCTCACCTCCTCTGCTTCAGTTAAATCAAATAGTCTCTTCACTGATTAGGAAAGAGAAATGGGCAAACATTTATTCCGATCATCGTCTCCTCCTCCACCGGAGAAACCAAAGCCTCACCACACACTCGCAGACTCAGCAATGGAGGAGTATGAGATCGAAGTCCACTCTATAATAACCAGATGGACTTCTCCAGAGTCCACTCACTTTCTCTTCACCTCAACTAGCCACCAGGAGGCGGAGCAGTTCGTACGAGCCGTAAAGAACTTGCATAACTCAATGCACCGTCTAGTTTCCGCTACACCAGAGTCAGAGAATCTTAACCGGGCGCAAAAAGTGATAAAGACGGCGATGAAGCTTCTAGAAACAGAGTTCCGCCGTGTACTCAAGGCGAACAGAGAGTATTTAGATCCTGAATGTATCTCTATTCGTTCTTGGAACTCATCAAGATCCAGCACTTCTACTCCAACTAGTGTTTCGAGTACCGATGGTACCGCCGACGAAGGTTACTTCGCCGACAAGCATAGATTCTCTGGTGGAGATCTCAACGCGATGGATGATCTGAAAATGATCGCTGAGTGTATGATTACTACAGGACACATCAAGGAATGCGTTAGGGTTTATAAATCAGTACGTAAATCTATCGTGGACGAGACGCTACACAGTTTGGGAGTGGAGAAGTTAACTCTACATCAGATACAAAAACTGAACTGGGAGATTCTTGAAACAAAGATCAAATCATGGCTCCGGGGAGTAAAATTAGCGGTTCTGTCTCTGTTTTACGGCGAAAAGATTCTTGTCGAACACGTTTTCTCCACCTCCTCCGTCGTTGAGTCTTCTTTCACCGAGATTATTCAAGAAGGAGCTTTAGTCTTGTTTACTTTCCCAGAAAATGTTGGAAAAATCAAGAAACTAACCTAACCTCTGAGAAAATGTTTCGCGTTCTTGATATGTATGAAGCTCTAACCAATCTATCATCAGAGATTGAATCAATCTTTACCTTCGTAACAAACACCGTCATCAAATCTCAGGTCACTGGATCGCTCACTAAGCTTAGCGAAGCCGTTAGATCATTGATGTCGGAATTTGAAACGGCGATTGAGAAAGAATCATCCAAGAAACCAGTAAACGGCGGTGGAGTACACCCGCTTACACGCTACGTAATGAATTATCTCTCATTCCTCGCTGATTACAGTGACTCCATAGCTGTGATCTTCAAGAATTGGAAGCTTAATGTATCATCTCCTTTACCGGAAACTTTGTTCCCTTGCAGTGGAGGTAATGAAGCTAAACCGGAGGATTTGTACTCTTCTCCGGTGTCTGTACGCTTCGCTTGGGTGATTCTTCTGACACTTTGCAAAATCGACGGCAAAGCTCAGCCGTTTAAGGACGTTTCTCTGTCTTATCTCTTCCTCGCTAACAGCCTTAACTACATTGTTATTAAGGTTCGGTCTTCGAAACTGAAGCTTCTCCTCGGTGGTGAGTGGGTGGCGAGTCATGAGGCTAAGTTGAAACAGTTTATTGTAAAGTTCGAGAAGCTTGCGTGGGGGAAAGTACTGACGTCACTTCCCGACGATCCGATGGTGGAGATCTCGCCGGAGGAAACAAGAGGTCACTTTGTGAGTTTTAATATTGAGTCTGAATTGGCGTACCGGAAACAAATGTCGTGGGTTGTACCGGATTCGAAACTCAGGGACCGGATTAAAATCGGGTTGTCTCGGAAGATTATTCCGGTTTACGCCGAGCTCTATAACCGGGTTGAGTTGTTTAAGGACAAGGAGATGTTTAGTGAAACAATTGTCAGATATACCCCTGATGATTTGGGAAATTATCTCTCTGACCTTTACTTTGTGACCAAGGACTCAGGCAGTGTATAGTCAAAATGAGTCGGGACATTTTGGGAATTTTATTTATATTAGTTATCAACGTCGTACTTTTTTTCTTTTTTATATTATTTTTTATTTTATTTCATTTTATCATCTTTATATTGTTGTAGTGGAGTGATTACTCTTTTCTGTTTCACCCTACGTGATTAGTTGTGCCCAATCACAAAATTATGGTTTCAATCCACTTTTATTTCAATAATATAAAGTAGACTATATTCGCTTTCCTACCCAAAAAATATTCGATTTATGAATGAGTCACTGACACACTGTACCCAAAAACAAAGTCATTGACCCCAATAAGGATTAGCTTGCGGCCCATTGGTTCCGTTAATGGTTTCTTGGCCCATTCAATTTCTGCTTTCTCATAGCTTTCTGTGTCCGAGCTTCTTCTTCCATGGCGAAACTAGCAGAAGAGATGAATCCTGAAGGTTCACGATACCAGCTTCTTCTCTCATGTCCTTATGGCCTTTCTCCATCTCAGGTTTCATATTTTTCTTCTGTTAGTCAAATTTATTATATACATTGATTTCGTATCCGTTATCATCTGATTTTGCTGTTTCAATGCTAAAAGGTCTCAGTGGATTTCTCGAAATCTCATGATCGGGTTCCTCATCCCGATCATGATCTCGAAGATTCTATTTCGCAGGTGAGTAGCGAAATGGAGTATATAAAACTCTAATCGGATCGTAACGTAAATTGATTCTCCTGTGTTCTATAGTCTTGTGAGTGCTTTTGGTGTGATGACTTTGGAAATTTAGGTTTGGGAGCTGAGAACACAGGGCAATTCATCATTGTTCAATGGCCAAAAATTCAGGGTATGGATATATGGTTTTGCAAAACGTTCAATTTATGTTTGAGATTTTTATTATGTTTCTTTGCATTTAATTGCATCGTCTCTGTACTTGTTTTGTACTTACTCACTAATCAAGCAACTACTTCATTTTGAAGTATAGAAACTTCGACATAAATTGTTAATAAGCTTACTCCTAGTTAAATTTTTCAGTATGGATCATATTGTTTAGATGGTGATGGTTGTATCAATGAAGTGCCACACGTCTGCCTTCGTCTTGGCCTGACAGATTACAGGTTGCTCATTTTCTCTCTTTTTTCATTGTTGGCTCAGGATTAGGCTTTAATTTATCGGTTTCTGGTATACATTGTCTGGTTTGATGGAGAGAATTATTAATCATGGACATGGTTTCCAAGGACTTTTGTAGGAACGAATTTGAGTTCTCTGTGGGAGAGGTTCCTCGTTCCCTCAGAAGGTATATCTTAACAATTCCAATCTCTGTTGCCTCTAGTTTTGTGTCGCGAAACTGGAGAGCTTCAGCTTCTATTGGATTTGTTCACGTTTCTTATGGCTTTAGTTTTGTTCTCCCACAGATGACTCTGTAAGATGTCAACATACCTCGAGTCCATTGGGTAATGGTGCAATTATCGAAACTTCTGACAAGAAGATTATTGTGTTACGCCGGAGTAATAATGTCGGGGAATTCCCAGGTCACTACGTATTCCCTGGGGGGCATCCAGAGGTATTCACATTTCACATGAAGCATCATATACATAAAGCATCACCATACCGTCTCTGTTTCTAACATTTTGGGCTTGTCGATTACTTTAAACATTGCAGCCAACAACAGTAGGTATTGATTATCATCAGCTTCAAAATGATGTTCAAACCGGCGAGCTTTTAAACAAGAAGGTAACTCAAGAAATGTTTAACAGCATTATCTGTGAAGTTGTCGAAGAAACTGGAATACCAGCATCATCACTTGTAAGCCAGAAGGATTTATTTTGGTCTCTCACTTAGAAATCCCGAGAGATATCTGATCGATCTTTTATACAATTACAGAGCCCGCCTCTCTTCATCGGTATATCTCGTAGGGAGTTGAATGTAAGACCAGCTATGTTTTTCTACCTCAAGTGTAGTCATCATTCAGATGACATTCCAAGATTATACTCTTGCGCTGAAGACGGGTTCGAGTCAACACAGCTCCACACTGTCTCATTGGTTAGTTCTCTAATCCATCGAGGAAGAAAAACCATCAATTGCATGTTTTACTCTCTAGTTATGATCCCATCACGAATAACTGTGGTTTCACTTTAAATAATCGATCAGGATGAGCTGAAGATGATGACATCGAGAATGCCAGGTTGTCATCATGGTGGATTCGCTCTCTACGAACTGATGCTCCAACGTCTCGAAGATAACTAAGGAAAAGCTCTACTAGTGATCTAAGAGGACAATACTTAAATTTACGTCTAGTTGTGTTATGGTTTGCTAATGATCACCATTTCTCCTTTGTTTTTACGTCACTACAAAAGTTTCGAGTAAATTTTATAATTAACCTCAGTAATTTGTTAAATCCATGATGCTGAGTAACTGTCAGGTAATTCAAGCATCGGAAACTCTAACCATTGTTACTTTTATGTTAAGAGGTGGCTAAAGCTTGTGAGCTTGATCTCGGGTAAGAATACTCTAAACCTGAAGATGATTGGTTGGATCAACTCCAACGTTGTCAAACAAACTCTAACTAATCCAACTGATTTCGGATTGTATCTTTGGACATGTTTGTCTTGATTACTGTAAAAAACATTCACATGTAGAACCCTGGGTTCTGAACCCACGACGCTTCTTTTAGATTGCTTAAGTATGTACCATGCATCGTGGCCTCACCAGCAAAGAGTAGTCAGTTACTTGCATTTTCAGCTAGAATGTCAAAATCCACGCCAAATGAATCCACCTACCCTTAATGATATATGACCCATTTGACAAAGGTCACATCCCAACTCGTGCAAATCGGCACAACAACAATAGCTCATCTGCTTTTGTTACTTGAAAAAATACTAGATTTTCTGATAAATTAACAAGTTTAAAGTAAATCCATGAAGATGAGTAACTATTCTTTACACTCTACTTAAATCTGATTCTACAGGCTGAAAATTTGCTAATAACCTTTGCAAATTGGATTAAAGATAGAATGCCAAGAGAAGGTAATGAATCTGAGTAATTCAGATTCAGACATCAACAAGTTTGACCATGTTCACATATCTAACGATACTAGATTGTAAGCTTCTAGCATTTGATTTTTGATCAACCACATCGACCATAAGGGTTCTCTAAAAGCTACAACAGGGAAATATGTAACCGTTCAGAATCTCATGCAAACCATTATAAATTTGTGCCTTTACCCGGCCTTGTTTGAATCTCTTTGGCTTTGTTGGAAGTTCTTTCTAAAAAATGCAGATAAACTAGCCGTAGCAGCACGGCCGTTCTCTACACACAGGAAATAATCGTCCACTGAAACAATACATAAACAAAAGGGGGAAATAATTCAGAATTATAGATAATGCAGTGATTGAGAAACAAGTTCTTTAAAACATATCTCAGAAAAATGAAATGTATGCACATAATAGACCTGCTTTAAACACATCGAACATGGTGAATTCTATTCAAGAGAGAAAAGTTGATCGGTACCTGACATTACTCCATGGGTAACTGACGTAATGATCCCATGCTCTACTGGCTCGCCTTCTGCTATTGATGATCCTTCTGGAAGAACAGAGAGAGTTGTATTTGGAAAGACTAGATAAGCAAAGGCCGTCATTTTCTGTGCATTGCAGTTCAAGTTAGTATCACCAACACAGAAGAAAAGATAACAGTCACAGACAACAAGGATTTTAAATAACCTTTTCTTCAAGCTTGTTTGGATCGAGTACAACATATCCATTATCAGCAAGGCAACAACATATAGCAACTGAAAAATAAAAACGCCGATGAAATAGTTAGAAGAGACACAAAAAATCAATTAAAGAGAGAATAAAGTTACAAAGATGTACCAGCGAGATGCTTCATTGGAATTCCTGCATCGACAAGTGCTGCACATGCTGCATTTATGGCACACGGTAGAAGCTACACAGAACTGAATCAAGGAACAAGCAGCCAGAATGTCTTCTAAATCAATGCTCTCACTAAAAGATATTCACCACTCCAGCTTATGGAATCATAAGCTATCACTACTAACTACTCTATACATGCTCAAATTGCGATTGTTTATACCAGATTAAATGTGCTAAACACAACATCAGTAAATGGTTACCAGAGATTAAAAAGGATACAGAACCATCATCATGTACAACCTACACAGCAACAAAAAACATCAGTTACAACCCAAACTGATAAATCGAGATTCTTACAAGGCAGGACAATTATTACGAGGGAGCGAAGGTATTGAGATGGATTACAAATTATATACAAAACATCGAATAGCTACTCACCTGAATTATCACTGACGTGGTGGTATTAGGATTAACTGTCAAAACACAAATACTCTGTATTGTCCTTTTCAGTATCATCTCATACTCCTTTTCTACTTTTCCTATCATTATGCAAAGTAAAAATCAGTCATAAAAATGAAAAATTCGAAAAACCAAGAATCACCTGTACCACAGACTCAAGCAACAAAACAACATCCAGACATGAATACACTAAATGCATTTACAATTACCAATCTGTCCAGTTTTAGGCTTCCATATGACTTCAAAGCAAGCCTTCTCAGCATTTTCGTTCTTCTTCGTTCCTGCTTTCGGTCCATAAACTGCAGCTAGAACTTTTGTATCCCCTGAAATGAAAACGAGAATGCATACCCCCGAATCCCATTCGAAAAGAAGGATTAGAATAGTCTGTACCATCCGAGTAACTGAGAAAGCTAGATATACGTAATCGATGAAGGGCGGGGAGAGTAGGGGCGGATGTAGCCAAGTGAATCAAGTCAGACTGAAACAAGTACCTTGTGACCAGCTAGCAGAGCCATGAGGACGGTGAAGTATGTTACGAGAACAAGCAAGTGGTCTCAGTTGATTCGGCATTCTGCCATCTTCTCTATCAATCTCCATTGCTCCAATACTAATTCACACAGGGGTTATTGAAAGTAAGCGTCTTTGGTCCTAAAACAAAAAACAGAACCCAAAAAGACTCAGACCAGTTTTTAAACTCTTCGAAAACAAAATTCTAAGGCGAAGAAAAAAAAAACAACCGCTTCTTTTCGTAAAATTCTAGGTGTATTGACGTAAAAAATCATGTATTTGAATCGTTCTGAACAACATTATGTCTAGGGCTTTTGTGAATTGAAACAAAAACTGGTTCTTTCAATCCTACAATACTCGTTAGACAATGTTGAACAAAAAGAAACAGAGATAGAACAAGAACCGACACAAAACTAGAGTAAAAATTAAATTTGAGGAAGGTAGAAGAAGAGATAATTCCTTATCAAATTAGAAGACTAACCAAAGAGAAGATACAGCAACGGAACTGGAAGCTGGAAGACGAACTGAAGTAGCAACCCAGAGGAGAGAAGAAGAAACGTTCTGAAGAATTAGGGTTTATTTGTTTTTAAGTTTCAAAACCCTCACTTCAAATAAATTAAAGTGTACCGAGAAAAAACCGGTCGGTTCGGTTATTAAAACATTGGTTTAACTTCAACCAGTAAACTCGATGAGGAAAGATCCTTAATGCGGTGTTTGAACTTTGAACAAAATCAATCATACGGAGAAAAATCTGAGTATAACTGACGGAAAAAAATCCTACGATTCTTTGCATCGACGATATTAATTTGATCGGAAATTCATATTCCGGTGATAACTCAAGGAAGATGGATGATGAATTGTTGGAATTGCAGCGTCAGTTCGAGTTTGCTCAGCAGGTGAAGTCAAGCGTGAGATTATCGGATCGAAATGTTGTCGAATTGGTTCAGAAGCTTCAGGAGCTTGGCGTTATAGACTTCGATCTGCTTCATACCGTCACCGGAAAAGAGTACATCACTCAGGTACAGATTCTATTTCGTTTCCGGTGTGAAATAGACTCTTCAAGAATCTACACATGGTTTTGCATAATTTTATGGCATCCTGATGTGAATAATATGTTAATGGAGTGAGATACTGATAACTCTGCTTGTTGCATGAGGAAGTTAATGGAACAAATGAAGTCAATTTGCTTGATCGATTTTTTGCTGAACATTGCGAAGGTTTTGGTGATTGTTGTTCTTGATTTGTCGCAGGAGCAATTGAGGAATGAAATTACTCGTGAAATTAGTAAATTGGGTCGTGTCTCTGTCATTGATCTGGCAGATACGATTGGGGTTGATTTATATCATGTGGAGAAGCAAGCACAAGATGTTGTGTTGAATGATCCAGGGTTAATGCTAGTCCAGGGAGAAATAATATCACAAAATTATTGGGATTCGATTGCAGAAGAAATTAACGAGAGGCTCCAAGAGTGCAGTCAAATTGCTGTGGCTGAACTTGCTGGTCAATTACAGGTTGGCTCTGAGTTGGTGCAATCAGTTTTGGAGCCTCGACTTGGAACCTTGGTAATGTTGCTTCTTCTCTCGAGCTCTCCAGTTTTTGTTTAAGTGAATGAGAGCTTTTATATTTGTGGATTTTGTTTTTTCTTTCAATCTTTTTTAAGGTGAAAGCAAGGCTAGAAGGTGGACAGTTATATACACCTGCTTATGTAGCACGTGTGACTGCTATGGTTCGAGGTGCTTCCAGGGGTATATTTGTTCCCTCCAACTTGTCCGCGTTGTGGGCACCATTGCAACAGTTGGTACAAGAAATGAATGGAGCCAGTGGAGTTGCTGTTGAGAATTCATTTTTCCAGTCTATATTCAACCGACTGTTAAAGGAAGAGGAGATGCTTGGATCACTACGTGCTGGAACCCATTGGACTCCTAGCGTATGTCATAAAATTCTTATCTTTTAGAATTCTGGCACTAATGGATTTATAAGTCTATTACTAATTAACGAGAGTCTTCAAAATTTCATGAGAGCACTCTTGTCTGTGATTGCTGTTTCCCATGGTCAGTTACCATTCATTAGAGTAACTTGTTTGATTATGGTGGCAGGCTTTTGCAATTGCTCAAAAGGAGTGCGTAGACTCTTCTTTTTCACAGGTTTGGTCATCATTTTCTCTGACTTGTCCTTACTCCGTTTATTTATCAGTTGGTTTTGGAAAAGAAGTATGATTAAAATTCATCAGACTGCAGTTTTAGCATGTTCTGTATATTATCCTTTCTTGAAGAAATGGTGAATCAATATATTTATGGTTTCTTTTGTTCCGTTTTCCTGCAGAGTTCCTACATCTCCTATGAGACCATGCAGAAGCTTGGGATTTCTCAGGCTGTGCAGTTCTTACAGGTAACTTAGCGTAATTTTGTTCTACATCTCCTATCATCTTAATTTAGCATAATTTTTCTGTAGTTTGTGAAAATCTGAGTTATGGAATGATAGCTAGAATGAGTGTTATGTTGCCTCCTTCACCTTATCTCATTATGAGTTGTGTTTTATGACATGTATAGTCTAGATATCCAGATGGTACACCTTTAGCTGCTGTATTTATTCATTCCTCAATGATTGAGATGCTGGATTCTGCAACCGAGGATGCTATTGAACAAAATAGTTGGTGAGATTAAATTTCTCGTACTCTTTTTCCCTCCATCTATGATGTTTGTATTCTTTTATGTTATTCTGCCTACATCACTAGATCCGTTGTTACTGAAACCCTTGATACTGGGTTCAGGATCGATTCCCTCTCTGTATTACCTTCATCATTCACGTCACAGGATGCAAACAAGATGTTGCTTCTTTGTCGCTCTGTCCAATCAGCTCTCAAGGTGGGATTTTGATCAAATTTGATTACTAGTCAACACTATTTTGCAATAAATTGCTAATTTATTTTGCATTTCAGGCTGAGAAAGCACTTATCTTGTGCGAATCCTATGTCCTAAGCAGTGGGTTTATCAAGGTAAACATATGAAATGAAGGGTATTAGTTGTAGTTTCTTTGCGAGCTGCTGTCTTTCCCATTTGGTTTTCTCCATCTGAACTATGCCTTAGTTTGACCTACTAATGTTTAGGGCATATATGATCAAATTGAGAAAGAGGCAGAAGCTTTGAGCATCCAAGCTTCTACTGCTAGTTTGATAGATCCTTCAAGCAAATCATCAGAGTCGACAGAAAGCATACCTGCTAATACAGATAAAGGGTCAAAGAAGAAAAAAGGAAAATCTGTCAGCATGAAGGCAGCTACCGTTGAAACTGTTCCAGATGATGAAGAGGACGCCCGTCCAAAATCTAAGAGAAACCAGAAGAAAGGCAGGGATTCATCGTCATCACAGAAGTTGGATTCAAAAGCAGGAGGCAAGAGAGAGTCGGTTAAGGCGCAAGAAAGTAATAATATTATTCCGCCAGACGAATGGGTGATGAAAAAGATCGTCGAGTCTGTGCCTGAATTTGATGATGATGGTACATCTAAGAACTTTTTCTTATGTATGCATAAAATATTATGTAGCTATGATTTTTGATTCCATGTGACATAAACTCTGGGGTTTATTGCAGGTACGGAGAACCCAGATTCGATTCTTAAGCATTTAGCTGATCATATGAAACCTAAGCTCATTAATTCACTAAAGGAGAGAAGAAAGAAAATCTTCACAGAAAATGCAGATAGAATGAGGCGATTGATTGATGATCTGCAGAAAAAGCTTGATGAGGTTGAAACGAACTGCTTCAATTATAGTTTTATCTTTCGCTTGGCTACCAATGTCTTCCCTCTGTTTCTCATCTTGGAGCTGTTACTCACCACTATCACCCAGCATGATATTATTTTGTGACCTTATTTTTCTTGGATTTCCTTTTGGCAGTCTTTCCTATATATGCAGCTGTACGAAAAAGCGCTAGAGCTTTTCGAAGATGACCAATCGAATTCAGTAAGTACTTTCAGTCATTTTGCAAGCCCACGCTCTTACTACTCAAAGAAGCTAGTGTGTAACACTTTCTTTTCTTCTGGTCCTAGGTTGTTTTACATAGGCATCTGCTGAGAACAACAGCAGCTACAATTGCTGATACACTTCTTCATGGCTTGGTAGGTCAAAAGATGAAGTGGAGTTTCTAAGGTCATCTTCGTATTGATTTAACTAATCAAGCTTTGATTATCAAAACAGGACATCCACAACAAACTGAAGAATGGTATTGAAGTTGGAGAAACCAAAACACAAGATCCAGTTTTGCTTGATTCTTCTGAGAGAACGGCCCTTGTAATGCAATTTTGATCACTAATCTAACTTATTACTTTATTGTTGCACTTTTTATATTGTGAATAGTGCTAGCTGATGTTTGACTCTCTCATGTTTCCTTTTCTTTTGGGGCAGGCTAAGAATCTCAACGGTACACTTTCAAAAAAGGCTCTTGCATTAGTTGAGGCATTAGAAGGAAAGGTTAGATCTTTTTTTTCCTTCCAGTTGTTAACATACTGCCTGGGCATGTGAAAAGTGGTTACCTGTTTCTTTTTTGCTCTGCCATCTCGATTCCTCTTCTCCTGTGGCTGACCAATGACCATGTTGATATACAGCCAAAGTTTCTGTTCTCTTAGAATATATGGGAGTCAGGGATCTTAACAAAAATATGGATGTGCACATAGCCATATATAAGCTATAGAGTCAGAGAAAAATCTTTATTATAACTTAGGCCTGATCTTTATTCCGCTATCTAGTTAACAACCCGCTTAAAGGGTGATTTCACTTTGGTTCTTCTAGTGAATACATTTTAAGCGCCATTGATGGGATTATTTTTGTTTCAGCGAGTAGACACTTTTATGATCACCTTCAGAGACCTGGCAGAGGAAAGGTATAATAATTCTTACTTTTCGAGGAATGTCTGAAGCAAGTCTGCTTGGTTTTCACCAGCTTTACACTGTATGTTCACTGTATTTTTGCAGTGGATTAGTCTTGAAAAAGCTTGACAAAAAACTGGAAAGGACACTCCTACATTCATATCGTAAGGTATGTACCACACCATATCATTGTTTCTATAATATTATGATCTCTCATTACTGCTTTTTATCACGTCGATGATGATGCTCTGTCCTTGCAGGATTTGACATCTCAAGTTTCTACCGAATCAGACCCTGTTGCACTTCTCGCTAAAGTTGTCTCTCTCCTTTTTATTAAGGTACATATCCACATTCGTGTAACTACATTCTGTGCTCAAAATCCAGAATTAACTTATGGTTGCAACAGGTTCACAATAAAGCTTTACAAGCCCCTGGTAGAGCCATTGCTGCGGCTATTTCACACTTGAAGGTATTACATCTTAGGAGAGATTCACAATAACCCTGTAATCTTCTATCTCGGTCATTCCTATTTTTTTCGCAGTCACAAGTATCTGGTCACTCTGTACTATATCTTGGTCTTCTTTTCTCGTGGTCAACATGTCTATTTCAAACCTTGTAGGACAAACTTGATGAATCTGCGTATAAGACTTTGACAGATTACCAAACAGCAACTGTAACTCTTCTTGCTCTAATGTCAGCTTCATCCGGCGAGGTTCATATTCATCTCTTATTTCGTGGGCAAAATGCTCTTTTGAAATGCAACCAATGAAATCTCTGTAGCGAATGATTTCTTTAAGTTACTCATTCACATGTACAGGAACATGACTGCTCCGCAGACAGAATCTTGACGAAACGTGAATTTCTCGAGAGCCAGATGCCATTGCTTAGAACCCTAGTCCTCGGTGATGCACAGCCACAACAATCCTAATCCAACAGAGTCAGGCTGGATGTGTCCTTAAAATTCGGTTACTGCACAAATACTTATTAGGATTAGGAGAAATCGACTCATGTTTGGAGAATCCTGTTACAACTTTTATATTCAAAACATCTGCATGGTTCGATCTTAGCTATCGATGGAGGCTTCTATATTTCAAAACACTCTTTTATTAAGATTTACTGACATCATTACAACGAGATTGATGATTACAAGATAAAACGGAAAAGAGAAAGGATAATCACACCATTTATTTCACACCATCACATTTTTTAGTCTTCAAAATTCCAACTTCAAAGTTCCCCTTAACCGGAGATATCAATGGACTTGACCTCAGGCTTCTTCTCCGGCACTTTCGGCACCGTAACCGACAAGACACCATTCTCCATACTTGCCTTCACTTCCTCCATCTTCGCATTCTCCGGCAACCTAAACCTCCTCGTGAACTTCCCACTCGACCTCTCCACGCGGTGCCACTTGTCACTCTTCTCTTCATTCTCACTGCTCCTCTCTCCGCTTATCTGAAGTATGTTTCCATCTTCAACCTCCACCTTCACCTCTTCCTTCTTTAGCCCCGGCAAGTCAGCCTTGAACACGTGCGCCTCAGGTGTCTCCTTCCAGTCCACTTTAGCGCTTGTGAACGCTGCCACGTCCTTCGCCGGTGCTTTTGCCAACCCTGACGGCGTCAAGAATCCTTCGAACGGGTCCCATACGTCCAAGGAGAATGGATCGAACACGTTTGTTCTTCGTTCTCCAAAAATTCTCGGAATTAGAGACATTGTTTCACTTGCTATATTCGCGCTTGCTCTGTTTTGTTTTGTTTTGCTTTGCTATGAACTCTGATGCAGACACCTATGTGCCTTGGCATATTTATAGGAAAAAAGATGAGAGTGAGAGAGTAGAGGATAAGAGAGAGAAAGTTCTGCAAGGTTCTTGAAAATTCAGGCTTTGTCTTTTCTTTTCTATTATTGAAATGAGTGGATAAGGTAACGTTTGTCTTTTAAAAGATTTCTCAGGTATTTTCAAGAAGTTTCGATGTTGAGGGTTTAGATGATGTGCAATTCATCTGTTCCGCCGGTGAACGCCATGCCGTTTCTTTTACATGGGCTTCGTTATTGGGCCTTAATACGCCACGTAATTGCAATTAATCACGTCGCCCTCGTCTATATAAATAATACAACTAGTATATATGCACTTGAAATTTGTTAAATACATATACATATTAATAAGAGAGTTTATCTGAAATGTTCACATCAATATACACATCATTTCTATGTATTCAACAAAAAATTTTAATGGATTCAAAATGTTAATAAAAGAAATTGAACATGTTACCTTATGCATTAATTGAAGACATTTCAAATCATTTTGTCAGTATAGACTATTATAAAAATTTCAATTATTTATATATTATTCAATGTAAATGTCCCAAAATTTATTTATCAAATTAAAAAATATTGTAACTAAAATGAATTCACATGTAGACTTTTATATTATTATATTTTATTAAAAGAAAACATCAGTTTTCAAAAAAAAACATGGCTTAAATATAATAAAAAACTGAAATAATAAAAATACAACACAAAAAAATATGAAAGAAAAAATATGTGAATACAGATGGGATAAATTTAAAAGTTGATAGTCCAGTCTTACTCATAATATAAAAGTGTGTGAAAATTTTAGTTTCAATGTTTTTTGTTTTAATAAATAAATTGTGGAGCACTTGTATTGAGTAAAATATAAATAGTTAAAATTTTACACTAGTCAAAATAATTAAAGTGGCAAAATAGTTTGAAATGCACTCAATAATTGATAAAGTAACATGTTTGAATCCTCTTATAAACAGAAAACTGAGAACAAAGTTAGAAATTTCGTATTCACTTGGATAAATTAGACGGAGGCTCAAACGAGTACTTGATATTTGAAGTGACAAGTAAGGATAAAACATTACCAACTATAACTACTAGAAGTAAATTGGAGAGATTAAAATGTATACCTGGCTGCGAGGTGAGGTGAGCAGTATCACCGGTAACCATATATCAACCAGAATATTTCGGATTTGTTAGCGTTGACGTTTGTAATTGACGGAGGAGAGCCGAGTGAATGAAGCTTAATTAAGGAGAAAACTTTGCGTTTTTCTAATAGATATTTATTAAATAAACCTAAGACTAGATTTAAAGGTGATTTCCTGCGTTAATTGACTATTTAAAATTGGTTTCAATAAAGATATCAACGATATATAATATTAAATATTGTAGCAAAAGATATCAAAGATATTAGTGTTATTGTCTTTGATATCACAATTCAGCAATTCAGCAAAATATATATAAAAAGATATCAAAGATATATCATATTAAATATTGTAGCAAAATATATCAAAGATATATAACATAAACTAATTATTATATTTGTTTTTTTACTCAGATAGGTATCTTGGACATACATTGTTTTGTAGTAGTGTTTAAATTGTGACAAAGAACAACTAGTCTATATCTTAGATAGAGAATTGTGAAGCTAGAGAAATGAAATTAAGGAAGCAGAATTCTGTATTAACTGTAAATTAGTTACAATAGTTAAAACATAAACTCTCATATGTGTGTATCTTATATTAAACCATTAATATACATGATAATACTTTCTTTCAAATCTGTATTTGTGGAGATTATAAACTTGCTGTCTTCAAGCGTGAAACCAAAGTATGAAAGATAAGTCAAAGAGATGAAAGTTTAGGTTCGGAATAAGTAATTAGAGAACAAATGTGGTCGAAACGGACGGTGAATCAAACCTACCACAACACAGCAAACCAACGTGGACGACGAGATTGTGGTTGCTTGCGTGATAAGAAAAAGGACTATACTCCACTTCTTAGATGATCTCGTCAAAACAAACTCAACAGTAATCAATACAATAAACTTGTTAAGTATTTCCCACCTCATCAATTTCAAACATTATTCATCTTACACATCATTTAAAACAAGTAACCAATAAAAACATTTTAATTAATATACATCATATCTCATTAGCCACATCAACTTTTCTAATTCTCCAATTTTTTTAAAAAATGTAAAAACCAATTTTATTGAATATTTAATATTTAAAATTTTTAGATTCGAAGTTAATTTGATATTTTAAAAATAATAATCGAGTATATTTAATTAAAATAAGCCAACTAATTTTAATATGATTTATAATAAGTTATATATAAACTCATACAAATAGCTTTTTAATATTATTTATCTAGATTTGAGATTTATTTGATGTTTTTAAAAATAATATTAAAGTGTATTGGATTTAATTAGCCATTTTTAATAGAGTGTATCTAAAATTCAAATTAAGTCATATATAAATTAAAAAAATATATAATTAAAAATAAGTTATATATAAACTCATATAATATAGCTTACTAGGGGAGGTCTCACGCGTTGCGTGAGCTTAAATTACAGTAGTAAATTATGCAACTCTATATAATTAAATATATATCAAAATGATTGATCTATGTAGTTGTTGTTTGCGCATTCCGCTTAGGTAAATCAATTTGATATTAAATTTACAACATATAACATGTTTCTATTTTGCCATACATTAAAGTAAATAATGTTAGCCACATTATTATTCTGTTATTTAACAATCATATAGTTTAATAGTTTTTGTAATTTGCTGTCTTCTTCTAATAATTATATTCTATCAATATTTCACAAAATTATTACAACTTATTATATATTGCAAAACTAATTGATAGTTATATAAAAATAGATTTGATGAAATTGTGATGATGAAAATAAATAAATAATTTTTTTTCTAAATTTTGCTTGATTTATTTTAGAAAAAGTGGAGAGACACAGATTGATCATCCAATAAAGAAGTCATATCTTGCTTTTCACATTAGATTGAAAGCATAAGATGGAAAAAAATAGAAATTATACAATGTAAGAAAAGAAAAAAAAAACTAACAAATTCAATGTGAAGAATCATGATAGTTTAATTTTGTATCTATTACGTCATTATTATCAACGCCACTAACAAATATGTTTCAAATATATTTAGTTAATGAAATTAGGTAAGACATATAAAAAGAAAACTCTAATTTGTGGGGACTAAACATCAATATGTTTAAACAAATTAAAATAAATATATTACATAAAAAAAGTTATCTTACATTTGTCACTGACTCTATACTTCAGACTACATCACTTATATATAAGAGAATATCTTCTTTATTATAAGATTGTGATATATAGGTTTTATTCAATTTATTATCTATTGCAAAGTTTTTAAAAAACGCATATGTGAAGGAAAAGTGTCATGTGTCAACTTTTAATGAAGCAAACCCTTTAATGAGTTTTAGGAATGAGAATATCAAAAGATAAATTAGGATTGAATTGTACAATTGATTTATGACCCATTTCAAAATATTTAAAAAGGGTTCTTATTTTTGTTGTATTTTGGATAATAAAATTTAAAAATTTTTATTAAACAAACAAAATATCCTAAACAAAATTATCTCTCATAGGAAAAAAATTATTTAAGACTTTGAGAAAAATTTTGATTCAAAATTTAGAAGAATACAAAATATTGTTAGATTAAGGTTACATGAATCCAATCCAAATATGTAATTTAGATGATTAAAACGACCATAATTACAAATATTTTTCTTACGGTTAATTTTGAATGAGGTACAAAAAAATGCAATCGTATTGCCTCATCCTCATACATTTGCTTCTTTAGACAATCAAAATCCAAATAAAAATGGATTTGATGATATTGTGATGATGAAAATCAACATAAATAAATAAATAACTATTTTACTCTAAATTTTGGTTGAGTCATATTAGAAATTTTGGAGAGGCTCATATGGATCGTCCAATAAAAATTTATATCTTGCTTTTCACATTACATTGGAAGCACAAGATGGAAAAATAGAGATTCTACAATGTAACAAAGAAAAAATCTAACATGTCCAATATGGCTAAAAAATAGACATACCAAAATAATTCGAATTTTTAGGAGGTAAACATTAATTAATTTAGACATATTAAAAATTATATATTACATTAAAAAGTGATCTTACATTCGTCATTGATTTTATGCTCCTAATTACATCACTTATAGAAGAGAAAATCAATGAAAAGAAAAAATAAATTGAAATATATATATAGCTCTATAAATAAGCGATTTTATATTTGTGAGGTGTCCTATATTCCAACTAAATCACTTATATAGAAGAGAAAATAAGTCTGAAAAGAAAAAAAAAATGTGCATTGTAATAGTTATCAAAATTGTATAATACATATATAATGTTAAATTAATATATGAGGGTTAAAGAAGGAATACGTATAAATTATAACGCGTTAGAGATGAAATAAAAATTGAAAAAAAACTAAAATATTTACCATATTCTAAAAACAAATTATAATATCAAGTTCTTACAATGATGTCTGAATTGAGTTTTCAACCTATGCAAGAACATAAAAACAAAAAAAATTATTTAGAAATTTGAGATATGATGGAGGAGGATGTGAGAATGATTATTTATAGGATGAAAAGTTATGTATGTTACAAAAAGAAAAATAAATAAATTATGGGTTTACAATTATAATTTATGGTGTGTTTAAATGACATTGAATGTAATAAATGAGGAATCTTATTAAAGAAATTGCCAAAACTGATAGAGAAAGAATACAAATGACAATCAAGTAATTAAAATCATGAAACTGACACATATAGAATAAAAATTATTTGTCTTTGTATATGTTTGTTTTTATGATTGAGAAAATCAAGTGGTATAATAGAGGAATATTGAAAAGACACATGTTAAAAGTATATGTGCAAACGAATGTCTAGACAACCGTCAAATCGAGAATATAAAACGTTACTTCAAAAAGTATAGTGCTTAAACGTTACTTCAAAAAATTTTAAAACGTTAATTAGCCAGCTTCTCACTATGACTAATTAAATGGTATGAATTAAAAGTTACGAATAATGACAATTAAAAGCTACGAATAATGACAATTAAAAGTTACGAATTAAAAGCTATGCAATATTACAATTAAAGCATAAATTTAATTTCGGTTTTTAATTAATTTAAATTTAATTAAATGCTGTTATATTGATTTATATATTGTGTGAGTGAGTGATTTGTTTTATATATTAGCAATTAAGTTATGGTCAAATTATTAGCCCACAATTATTAGCCCACAATAGATTAAACGACGGCCCATTTAGGCCCAACAGAATTAAGTGGACACGTGTCAGGCTGTCGTTTACTGAACCCTACTTTATTATAATAGATTCATATTATTTATGGGCTTTTTGCTAAACTAGACCCTTATTTGAAGTCAATTTCAAAACTAGACCCTTCTTTTTTTCTTTTCAAAATGCCTTAAATTCCCTTTCAAACTTTTTTTTCACAAAAATACCTAGCGCAGACTTCATAAGAGAAGTCTACTAGCTAGGTTTGAAAAATAATAACCCAAAGATTCTCACATAATTACGAAAATGTCATCTTCTTCAATAGCTCCCAACCACCATTACCAACAAAAATTGAGCTCTAAATGTTTCAACCAACTGAATTAAGAGATGTTAAAGCTCTATAATTAAGCTAAAAGCTCCATTTTTCTCGATCTCCTCTCTCATTCTCTCTCATTTCAACCATTTAACTCTAAAATCTCTTTCTCAAAATTCACCATCCTTAGATCTTGCGATTTACTAAGATTCATGCATAATAACGCTTGGATTTCTTGGGTATTGGTGGTGTGAGCAATTCTTGGCCGTCGACGAAGGTAAAAACAAGATCAAACCAAAATTTGGTAATTTTTGCTTCATTTTCACTGATTTTCCAGAAGACAGACTTCTCAAGTGAAGTCTCAATAGTCAACTGGGGGTTAGTTTTGCAATTGACTTTTTGCTTCACAGACTTCACGATGAAAGTTTCAAGTTCTCCTTTGAAAAGAAAAAAAAAACAGTCTTCAGTTTTGCAATTGACCGTAAGTTTGACTTTTATTTTAGACTTCTCCTATGAAGTCTGCAAAAAAAGAGGGTTAGTTTTGCAATTAACCTGAACAAAGAATTTTTATCAAAACTTCACCTGAGAATTCTGCTTGAAAAATGGGGTTACTTTTGCATTTGATCAAAATTTTGAAACATTGACTATTGATAGACTTCTCAGATGAAGTCTGCAACCATCATCAATTCTGGGATTAAAAAAATCAAAAATTTTGGTCAATTGCAAAAGTAACTCTTTTTCTACTCAGACTTCTCACGCGAAGTCTCATGTAAAAGTCAAACTCTAGTTAATTGCAAAACTAGACCCTACTTTATGGGTAGACTTCGTCGGAGAAGTCTCTAAAGGCAAAAAAACTTCATCATGGAAGTCTCATTACGTAATAGACTTCACATGTGAAGTCTCATACTGATGAGACTTCCTAGATGAAGTTTAATAAAAAAGTCAAAGATGTGGTCAATTGCAAAACTAGACCTCAAACTGGTATAGACTTCTCAGACGAAGTCTCATTCTGTAATTAGTAATTAGTTAGTTATTTTTAGCTTATTTGTAATTAGTTATTTTTTTTCTGTGAAATTTTGAAATTTTAGCTTATTTGTAATTAGTTATTTTTTTTTCTTATCCTAACATGTGTGTTACGTATGGCTTTTGATGTTTTAAAAATTTGAACTATTTTTATCGTATAATTATTTTTAAATTATTTTTCTTAACTTATTAGGTATTTAGCTTATTATATTTAGACTTCACTGAGGAAGTCTATCCGGAGACTTCGTTTGAGAAGTCTATTGCACTAACATTTTGAAATATGTATTTGTATCGTATTTATTTTATATTTTCGAGATTTTAATTGTTTTCCATATGTATTAGTTATTGTTGTTGTTTATGTATGAATTTCACATCTCAATGTGTATATTCTGTCTTAAATCGATTTTATTAGTTTCTAGTAGTTATTTATTGCGAGACTTCACCTTTGAAGTCTCCTATCTAATTATGACTTGTTTTTTTTGTTCCACTTTGCATTTCAGATGAACAAGAACAAAGTTTTGTCTAAGGACTTTGCAACTTTATTTTTGTTAAATTAAGATTTGAAATTTAATTTAATAGGTTTCTCAAGAAGTATTTTTTTGTCAATATAACTTTTATTAATTGGAAATATCATTGTACAAGAGATTTATAATCCGAGAAGGAGGATTACAATTGTTTTTTTTACATTTACAATATTATATGTAAGAATTAAATGCTACGGGAGCCTAGAACCGTCTCGGTGTGAAGTCTCATTGTCAAGTCTCATTGTGAAGTCTCACTGTGAAGTCTGGGTGTGAAATCTCACAATGAAGTCTGGGTGTGAAGTCTCACAGTGAAATCTGGTTGTGAAGTCTCACACTGAAGTCTGGGTGTGAAGTCTTGGTGTGAAGTCTGGTTGTGAAGTTTCACACTGAAGTCTACGTGTGAAGTCTCAAAGTGAAGTATGGGTGTGAAGTCTCACAGTGAAGTCTGGGTCTCACAGTGAAGTCTGGGTGTAAAGTCTCACAGTGAAATATGGTTGTGAAGTCTCACAGTGAAGTCTGGGTGTGAAGTCTCACAGTGAAGTATGGTTGTGAAGTCTCACAGTGAAGTCTGGGTGTGAAGTCTCAAAGTGAAGTCTCGGTGTGAAGTCTCAGTGTAAATCTAGATCTGTAAAATAAAAGGAAAAACAAAGACTCATATACAAACACAAAATAACGCAAAAAAACTCAGATAAATTAACAAAGAATTTAGAAATCATACTCAACATAAATTATTTAGACTTGAAATTCATAATGTATCCTCTAGATGAAATTCCAAAAAACAAATCATAACGCACAGACAATTAAAAATTCAAATCTTAATTTTTGTTTGGAACATAAATTGTTGTATGAATCTAAAGAAAACAAACTTAACTATTCTTGTGGTGTTACCCCTCAGATCTGTAACAAGCATAAAAATATAAGTTAGTAGGATGAAAACGATGGTTAAAAAAATGTAGTAATAATGAGAGAGTGGTTAGTCAGATCTGAGGATGGAGAGAATAACACTTTTGAGGAGAGATTAATAGCGACGAAAACGAAGAAAAAACAATAAAAGCAACGTCTTACCGACGACGGTACGGTGGACTGACATTGAAGATGGAGAGATCATTGCTATTTTACAGAGGTTTTAGAGAGAGAGAGAGAGAGAGAGCTCTGCCGTTTTTGAGAGAAATAAAGAGATTTGAAAAAAATAGAAAAAATGAGTTTATATATGGGAGGTCAAACTAGAGTTAGGTTAAACATTCAGACTTCAATCTGAAATTTCAGACTTCACCTATGAAATTCGAATTTTTTCTATTTTTTTAAAAAAAATTTCAAATATTTTTGAAAATTTTGAAATTTTTTGAAAATTATGAAATTTTTTGAAAATTTTGAATTTTTTTGAAATTTACGACATTACCTTTGAAGTTTTAGACTTCACTTTTGAAATTTCAGATTTCATCTTTAAATTTCAGACTTCACCTCTGAAATTCGAATAATTTAAAAAAAAAATTTGAATTTTTCGAATTTTTTTATTTTTTTTAATTTTTTTTTGAAATTTTAGACTTCATCTTTGAAATTTCAGAATTCACCTTTTTGAAATGTGAAGTTTTTCAAAAAAGTTTGAATTTTTCAAAAAAATTCAAATTTCAGACTTCACCTCTGAAATTCGAATAAGTTTCAAAAAAAATTTGAATTTTTTTGAATTTTTCGAATTTTTTTATTTTTTTAAATTTTTTTTGAAATTTTAGACTTCACCTTTGAAGTTTTAGACTTCACCTCTAAAATTTCAGACTTCTTCATTTAAGTTTTAGACTTCACCTTTGAAGTTTTAGACTTCACCTCTGAAATTTCAGACTTCTACAAAGAAGTCTACGTTTACAAAATGTTACAGGCTTCATACACGAAGTCTCCTATGAGACTTCACCCGAGACCCGAGAAGTCTGTAAGCCCTAAACTCTAAAATTCTAATATTTTTTCACTTTTTGTTAACAAATACTTACATTTGACATCAAAATAATATAATATATCCAAAATCTAACAATTATATGAAAGATCGACATTTTATATCAAAAATATATGAACTTAAGTCTAACCCTAAAGATATATACATAGATTTTAACAAATTGGCAAACCCTAAACTTATTATGCTTCACATGGTTTACATAACATGGTTTAGTTTTATGAAATCTTATGAAATTCTTTTTTTAAACCTTAGACTTTGATTTAAAATAATTTATTTATCAACAAATTTGTACAAAATATTTTTTTATAATTTTTTAATTTAAATTTAAGATTAAATTACAGTTGTAGACTTCGGTAGGGAAGTCTGTGATTATTAATGATTTTCTAAAACATAATAAACCTTACATGCTTTAATTTTATGAAAGTTTCTAAAATTTTAATTTATAAAGTTCATATTTGAATAATCTTATTTTTTGAAGAAAAAATTACATTGAAATTATTATTTTTTTTTAAATTTAAATCTAAGGTTTAATCACGGTTTAGACTTCATGGATGTCATGAACGAAGTCTACTGTGAGACTTCGTTCACGAAGTCTCCTCTGCGCGAAGGTTAGAAGTGTAATTGCAGTTTCTGTTTTTTTGTTTGCAAATAAGGAGGTTAATGTAATTTCCCTACCCCAAAGGTCTAGTTTTGCATTTTGTTTCAATTTGAAGTCTAGTTTTGCATTCAAACTCAATTTTGGGTCTAGTTTTAGCAATTCCTCCATTATTTATCTAGATTTGGGATTTATTTGATGTTTTAAAACAATAATAGAGTGTATTGGATTTAACTAGCCGATTTTTTTTTAATAAAGTGTATCTAAAATTTAAACTAAATAATAAAAAAATGTATATCAAATATACAAATTTAATTGAATCAATACAAAATAATTATTTCTGTTCTAGAAAATCTGTTGAAATCACGCAAAAGTATTAATTCGAGCTGGAATTAGCATCTTAAACTCTTACAAGCAAATATTAAAGTTGGAAACTCTACGGATGTGAGATTGTTGGTAAGAAGTAAGATTTGAAAAGATCCCAAACTCAAGAGAATACTCTTTGGGAACGGACCAAAGATGTTGTTTGGAATACCAAAATTTTTTAGCAAAGATAAAGTACACAATGACTCAAAGATCATACCAGTTAGATTGTTGTAATAAATTTAAAAAATTTTCAATGACCGTCAAAAGTTTCCAAACTCGAGTGGGATCCAATATGTGAGTCGATTTTGTGAAAGATCCAAATTTTGTTAGAATTTTATTTCACAAAAGATTTAGAATTTGGCCATAAAATTTATTGTAAAAAAAGATTCAAATTTTTTATGTTGGTAGATTTGATGAGAGAGTAAGATAAATTTGGAGATACCGTTCCCAGAGAAATTGAGATACGACAAAAAATCACAAGAATACAGAAATATATTTAACTAGAGATTAAACTGGCGATATATATTGTTGTAAGAAATGCTAAGGTTTTGAAGTTTCTTGCGAGAATGGTGGAAATATGATTTCAGTATTTGATATATCATGATTTTTATCCGTTTTTATCCATGATATAGGTCTTGTTTTCAGAGTTTGTCTAGTGTTTTTGTAGTCTTTTTGAGTCTTTTCAGGTTTTGGCACGTTTGGAGCATAATTGGAGATATTGGAGCATTCTAGAGCTTTTGGCATTCGTTGAATAATTTCCCACCGTTGGATTGAGCTCAAATTTGGATACAAGACATATCGATGGATTAGCTTTCATTTGGAAGTGGTTTGAGGCCATTCTAACGGTACGAACAAAAGTTATGCCAGTTTTCGTGAAGACAGTCCAGTCTGGCGAGCACAGAGTCCTGATGTCGACCGACACCAACCCAGTATCGATCGACACCGACTGCAGGAAAAGAAAACACGTGATTTTACAAGTTTGAAGATTCTACAACTTGGCCCAGAAGATTTTATTATTTACAATTAAGCCCAGAACGTGTTTTTAGCCACTTTTAGGGGGAGACTGGATTTTATTCATTGTTCGGGTTTTGAGAGAGGGAGAGAAGTCAGAAACCCTGTTCCTAAGAGAGAAGATTTCGAACCCTTGTTACTCTTTACTCTACTCTTTTATGCAATCTATTTTATTCATGATGTTTGCTTCATTCACCATGTGTGAGTAGATTCCTTGTTAGGTTTAGGGTTATTCAAAGGTGTTTGATGAATTGTTAGGTTGATTTGAATTGATAGGAGAAATTCAATTGAGTTCTTCATCTAGACTTGTGATTACTGCTTATTCTAGCTTCATGACCTAGAATCTGATCTTAGGTTGTTTGATTGGCACGAAAGTGTGATTGATTGCCTGAACTAGTGTTAGATGAGCAAAAGACCTATTCGCAAAGAAATTTGGTTTAGGATTTTGTGAACAATTGAACCTGATCATTAATGAGTTAGAGTAAAGAGTAACAAGGCTTCGAAATCTTCTCTCTTAGGAACATGGTTTCTGATTACCCTAAACCTAACAAGGAATCTATCAACATGGTGAATGAAGCAAACATCATGAATAAAATAGTTTGCATAAAAGGGTAGAGTAAAGAGTAACAAGGGTTCGAAATCTTCTCCTCTTAGGAACAGGGTTTCTGATTCCCTCCTCTCTCAAAACCGAACAATGAATAAAAATCCAGTCTCCCCCTAAAATGGCTCCTAAAAATGGCTAAAACACGTTCTGGGCTTAATTGTAAATAATAAATCTTCTGGGCCAAGTTGCAGAATCTTTAAACTTGTAAAATCACGTGTTTTCTTTTCCTGCAGTGGTGTCAATCGACTGGGTTGGTGTCGGTCGACATCCAGGACTCTGTGCTGCCAGACTGGACTGTTCTCACGAAAACTGGCATAACTTTTGTCGCACCGTTAGAATGGCCTCAAACCACTTCCAAATGAAAGCTAAATCCATCGATCTGTCTTGTAATCCAACGGTGGAAATTATTCAACGATGCCAAAAGCTCTAGAATGCTCCAATATCTTCCAATTATGCTCCAAACGTGCCAAAACCGAAAAGACTCAAAAAGACTACAAAAAACTAGACAAACTCTGAAAACAAGACCTATATCATGGGTAAAAATGGTAAAAACCATGATAATCAACTCCTCAGACTTAGCCTTTGCTTGCCCTCAAGCAAATAGAAAACCAAACCAGAGGAAGAGGTTTGAAAACACGGAGACCCTCA
>SMJT01000053.1:306231-322522 GCA_004349715.1 Crucihimalaya himalaica | reverse complement strand
CTTTTATGCAAACTATTTTATTCATGATGTTTGCTTCATTCACCATGTCTGATTAGATTCCTTGTTAGGTTTAGGGTTATTCAAAGGTGTTTGATGAATTGTTAGGTTGATTTGAATTGATAGGAGAAATTCAATAGAGTTCTTCATCTAGACTTGTGATTACTGCTTATTCTAGCTTCATGACCTAGAATCCGATCTTAGGTTGTTTGATTGGCACGAAAGTGTGATTGATTGCCTGAACTAGTGTTAGATGAGCAAAAGACCTATTTGCAAAGAAATTTGGTTTAGGATTTTGTGAACAATTGAACCTGATCATTAATGCTTGTTTGAATTCATAAGATTTGCAAAGAAATTTGGAATTCTAGGTTTAAACATAGATAATCTTCACAGCGACGGTTGGTTGATTTTACATTTGTGTTCAAGTTCAAGAACAGTTTTTAATATCCTCCTGACATTCTATTTGATCTGCAATTCTGATTTACCGGAGAATTTCCCTAGGCTTAGCATTTTTCCTCCATTGAATCTCACAACTTTTATATTGTGTTGTTTATTTCATGCATTACTTTGTTCGCTTAGCTTAATTCGAGTCTTAATATCTATTGAGTGATTTCTTGAGTCTTTGTGGTTTGACCCCTACTATACTACAGCTACTGCTTTAGTACTTTTAGGGTATTATATTTGAGTATATCAAATTTTTGGGTATTTATACTGCAGCTACTGCTTTCGGAAAGAAATTTTCATGTATGATTTCGATTAACTAGAAAAATATATTTTCAAGGTGACTTAAGCTCAAGGGAAGAAGAAAAAAGAAGGTTGAGTTTAAAACGAATAAATTTGCAGAGAGATTGAGATTAGAGAGAGAACAAGAGGTAAAATCATAGAAAAATGATTTCAAAGAGGCAACTACCGGATAGATCAATTTCGGAAATGTTTTGATTATAAGTATAAAAAATTATGGTGTATTTTTTTTTTGTATATTTTTTGTCTAAAATAATATTTTTTATAAAAACAAAATATATTAAATTAGTTATTACAAAATATAAAGTTGAACTATGTCAAGTTGAAGTTGGTGTCTCAAGCTCTTACAAGCAAATATTAATTTTGAAACTCTCTGGATGTGAGAAACATAATTTGAACATATTCATAATTCAAGAGAATGATTTTTGGGAATTGATCAAAGATGTTATTATTTGAAAATATCAAGAATTTGTAGCAAAAATGAACAACACAACGACTCATAGATTATACCAGTTAGATTGTTGTAAAAGTCAAAAAAATTGTAATGAATGGAAAAAGTTTTGAAACTCAAGTGTGATCCAATATGTAAGTCGGTTATGAGAAATGTCCAAACTTTGTTAGAATTTAGTTTCACGTAAAGATTTCAAAATTTTTCCATCAAAGTTATTGTAAAAAAGATTCAACATTTTGATGTTGATATAATTGATGAGAAATTCAAGATAAATCTTAAGATACTATTTGCAGAGAAATTGAGATACGATTAAAAAATCGCATGAATAAAAACAAAACTGGCTATTTTGTTGTATGAAATACCAAGGATTCAAAGTTTATTGCTTCTAAGAAAATATTATTTTGGTAACTTTTCAATGAAGTTATTGTAAGAAAGAGTTATGCAATCACGATTTCAGTATTTAGGAAAAAAATTTGCATGGATAATTTCGATTAGGTTAACGAGAGAAAAATAATTTACGTTGACCTAAACTCAAGAGAAAAAGAAAAAGAAAGGTTGAGTTCAAAACAAATAAATTTACAGAGAGAGTGAAAAGATATAGTTAATCAAAAAGGTTTAAAACATTTAAAAAAGTAATTTTAGAGAGGTCAATACCAAACATATTAATTTTAAGATGTTTTGATTACAAAAAGAATAATTTGTGCATGTATTTATGTTTTATATTTTTGTGTCTAAAACAAAAAAAAAAATCAAAATATATTAAATTAATAAATAAATAAAAAAATATTAAATAAGTTATTTAAACAAATTCCCGCAGCATAGCGCGGATTGTTTATCTAGCATTTTCAATCATTTTCCATCTGATACATCATTTAAAACAAGTAACCAATAAAAGTATTTCAATTAATACACATCATACTTCATTGGCTACATCAACTTTTCTAATTCTCCAATTCTTTAAACAATGTTAAAAACAATTTTATTGAATGTTTAATATTTGAAATAGCTAGTTTTGAAATTAATTTGATATTTTAAAAATAATAATCGAGTTTAATTAAAATAAGCCAACTAATTTTAATATAATTTAAAATAAGTTATATATAAACTCATACCAATAGCTTATTAATATTATTTATCTAGATTTGAGATTTATTTGATGTTTTAAAAATAATAATAGAGTGTATTGGATTTAATTAGCCGAATTTTTTAATAGAGTGTATCTAAAATTCAAACTAAGTCATATATAAAACAAATTGTATATCATATATACAAATTTAACATTGAATCAATACAAATATTTGAAAATAATTTTTATAAAAATATTATTTGTAAATATATGCAGTATAGGGCGGATTTTTTACTCCTCTAGAGAATCTGTTCTAAAACATGATTTTTTTGAAATCACGCGAAAGTATTAGTTCGAGCTGGAATTAACATCTAGCATCTTAAACTCTTACAAGCAAATATTAAAGTTGGAAACTTTATGGACGTGAGATTGTTGGTGAGAAGCAAGATTTGAAAAGATCTCAAACTCAAGACGATACTCTTTGGAAACGAACCAAAGATGTTGTTTATAATACCAATTTTTTTAACAAAGATAAAGAAGACAATGACTCAAAGATCACACCAGTTAGATTGTTGTAATAAATTTAAAGATTTTTTAATGACCGGTAAAAGTTTCCAAGATCGAGTGAGATTTAATATGTGAGTAGATTATGTGAAAGATCCAAACTTTGCTAGAATTTTATTTCACAAAAGATTTAAGAATTTGGCCATAAACTTTACTGTAAAAAATAGATTAAATTTTTATGTTGGTAGAGTTAATGAGAGAGTCAAGAAAAATTTGGACACACCGTTCTCTGAGGAATTCAGATACGACAAAAAAATCAAAGGAATACAAAAATATATTGGACTGGCGATATATATTCTTGTAACAAATACCAAGGTTTTGGAGTTTCTTGCTCCTACGAAAATATTATTTTGGTAACTATTTGATAAAATTATTGTAAGAGAGAGTGGTGGTAATATGATTTCAGTATTTTGGAAAGAAATTTTCATGTATGATTTCAATTAACTAGAAGAAAATATTTCAAGGTGACTTAAGCTCAAGGGAAGAAGAAAAAAGAAGGTTGAGTTTAAAACGAATAAATTTGCAGAGAGATTGAGAATAAAAAGAGAACAAAAGAACTAAAATCATGGAAAAATGATTTCAAAGAGGTAGCTACCGGATAGATCAATTTCAAAGATGTTTTGATTATAAGTATAAAAATGTATGGTATATCTTTTTGGTATAATTTTTGTTTATAATAATTTTTATTATAAAAATAAAATATATTAAATTAGTAAATATAAAATAAATAAAGTTGAAATATGTCGAGCTGAAGTTGGTATCTCAAGCTCTTACAAGCAAATATTAATTTTGAAAACTCTCCAGATGTGAGAAACAAAATTTGAAGATATTTAAAAACTCAAGAGAATAATTTTTGGGAATTGACCAAAGATGATGTTATTTGGAAATACCAAGAATTTGTAGCAAAAATGAATAACACAACGACTCAGAGATTACACCAGTTAGATTGTTGTAAGAGTCAAAAAAAATTGTAATAAATGAGAAACGTCTCCAAACTCAAGTGTGATCCAATATGTGAACGATTATGGCAAAATGTCTAAAATTTGTTTGAATTTAATTTCACATAAAGATTTCAAAATTTTTCCATCAAAGTTATTGTAAAAAAGATTCAAGTTTTTTATGTTGATATAATTGATGAGAGATTCAAGATAAATCTTAAGGTACTATTTCCAGATAAATTGAGATACGACAAAGAATCGCAGGAATAAAGAAAAAACTAGAGATTGAACTGGAGATTTTGTTGTATGAAATACCAAGGATTCAAAGTTTCTTGCTTCTAAGAAAATATTGTTTTGGTAACATTTCGATGAAGTTATTGTAAGAAAGAGTTATGCAATTATGATTTCAGTATTTAGGGAAGAAATTGGCATGGATAATTCTGATTAGGTTAACGAGAAAAAACTATTTTACGTTGCCTTAAGCTCAAGGGAAAAAGAAAAATAAAGGTTGAGTTCAAAACAAATAAATTTACAGAGAAGGTGAAAAGATATAGATAATCAAAAAGTTTAAAAACTTTTAAAAATGTGATTCTAGAGAATTCAATATCGTAAAGATTAATTTTAAGATCTTTTGGTTACAAGAATAATAATTTGTGCATATATTTGTGTTTTATATATTTGTGTCTAAAAAAAAAAAAATTTAAACAAAATATATTAAATTAATAAATATAAAATAAATAAATTATTTAAACAAATTCCCGCAGCGTAGCGCTTGTATTTATCTAGTAACTAATAATTACTGAAAAAGACAATCGTGTTTCTTGAAAAGAAGATTTAAAATCTATAAACGAAGAGCATCATTTTCTTTTCTTTTTGACATAATTGCGGAAGCAAAAATCCTAACCCATAGGATTTGAATCAAAGCTCTAATACCATGTCAAAGAGATGAGGTTTAGGAATTGAAGAAGTAATATATACTCTTATTGAAATATTTGAATGAGAATGCTGAATCAAGGCGCTAATATATTGTGATGGTTACATATGATTACATAGGAAGAGAATGCTAGACATAGTAACCTATATTTTAACTAGATAGAGACATATTGGTAATAATATCAAGACATATTTGATAATATCTCATGACATATTCTTGATCCTCTACAGGATATGAGATATAAGGTCGCATTTTGTATGTAAATATGTCCTTCTGATCGAACATGAAGAGTCTTAAGAAAACCATATTTAAGTTGTTCCCATGCACCATACCACATGACAGTCAATTTCAATATGTCAACCGGCTCATAGTAAACTGATTGGAAGCTATGTGAAGGGCAAACAGAGTAGTAGAAGAACCAACCTCAATATGAAGATCAATTAGAAGGTCAGCCATTGCCAAATACTCAAACATCTCTCTGTTTTGGGGAAATTTTTTTTGTTTATGTAATTTTTAAGAAATGACAGAGCTAGTCTCAACAAAAAACATAAAAACTTGATACGATCAAATTTTATTCAGTCTACTATGCAGTAGTGATAGTAAAAACAAAGTCAAGGCACTAAGACCAATTAAATTGTCATACAAAGAAAATCTAAGAGTACACTTATCTCAAAAGACTTGCAAGTCTGGTATTCACTTTCTTTTCTGGAATGTACTGCCATCTACCTCTCCTCAAGTTCTTGCTGTCCAGACTCATTTGTCTTCTCTTAGCCTTGATGTGTCTACTGACGATTCCTACATCTGGGTGATACAAAGGACTAAGTACCATGCCTTTCCTACAGCCAAAACCTGGGAGATGGTCTGGACAGCTTAATAGAATGCAAACAAAAGACAGACTTCTATCCTGGGGACTCCAATTCTCCCCTTCATGTTTGTTGTGTGCAGGATATGACGGAAGCAGAGATCATCTTCTTCTCAGATGTGATTCCAGTTCTCAGGTTTGGCACCTTATCCAGACCAGATTAAACCTGCCCTCGCTCATCTTCATCAAATGGACTTCCCTCATTGCCTGGACAAAGCTAAGGACAGATTCTACCCCTCCTTTACTACGTAAGCTCACTGCTCAAGCCGGCGTATACCATGTTTGGAAACAGAGAAATAACATGCTGCACAACGGAACCTTTTTATCCCCGATGTTAGTCTTCAAGGAGAAAATAAGATAAGAAAAAAAGATAAGAAAGTAAGAAACACTATCACAGCGAGAAGGTCCAGAAAGGTGTTCAAGCACCTAATGCTCCTTTGGATCCGATGAAACTGTGTTGATTAGCAACCAACAATGCTTTGTAACTCTTGTTTTTCTTTTTTCTTTTTTTGGCAAGATTACACATATAGGTTAAACTCTTTTCGTAAAACCTCAATTTTCATATTTATGATATTCACATTTCTATTAAAAAAAACTAATCAGTAGAAAACATCTATATTCAGAACACTTTATTACAATAAATCAAAACACTTTATTATTTTAACTTAAAACACTTTATTATTAAGAGTTACTTACATAGTTACATTGATTCAACGAAATTGATGATTACAAGAAAAAGGAAAAAGAAAAAAAAAGGGAAGTCACACTAGCACCACAACACACTTTTCGTCTTCAACTTTCAAACTTCAAACTTCAAATTTCCCCTTAACCGGAGATATCAATGGACTTGACCTCAGGCTTCTTCTCCGGCACTTTCGGCACCGTAACCGACAAGACACCATTCTCCATACTCGCCTTCACTTCCTCCATCTTCGCATTCTCCGGTAACCTAAACCTCCTCTTGAACTTCCCACTCGACCTCTCCACGCGGTGCCACTTGTCACTCTTCTCTTCATTCTCACTGCTCCTCTCTCCGCTTATCTGAAGTATGTTTCCATCTTCAACCTCCACCTTCACCTCTTCCTTCTTTAACCCCGGCAAGTCCGCCTTGAACACGTGCGCCTCATGTGTCTCCTTCCAGTCCACTTTAGTGCTTGTGAACGCTGCCACGTCCTTCGCCGGTGCTTTTGCCAACCCTGACGGCGTCAAGAATCCTTTGAATGGGTCCCATACGTCTAAGGAGAATGGATCGAACACGTTTGTTCTTCGGCCTCCAAAAATGCTCGGAATTAGAGACATTGCTTCACTTCTTTTACTCTATTTGAATTTGCTCTGTTTTGAATCTTGATATGTTATGAACTCTTTGCTTTCTGTTGAATCAACACAGCTACGTGCCCTTAGCGTATATAGAGGAAGAGAGAAGAAGAGGGTAGAGGATAGGAGAAAAGAGAAAAGTTCTGCAAGTTTCTTCAAAAATCAAGAATCTTCTTTCTTTTCTTCTCTTTATGCAAGCGTCCTTACCAGAATTATCAGGTGCTTTCAAGAAGTTTCGGTGCTGAGGGTTGAGACGACGTGCAATTCATCAAGTTGGCCCGTGAACGCCATGCCGTTTTAATATGGGCTTCATTATTATGGCCCATTTATGATTTTTTTTTTCGAAATTGTTTGTGTTTTTCAACGGAAATTAATGGGGCTGACGATATATTTCCCACGAAAACTATCGTATAACCACATATGTCTTTACTATGTCTACATTCCCGTGAAAGTAAAGTTCTAAATCTATTTCTTCCCGAATTAAAAGTTTTCAACCTCAGTCTCCATAAATCAAAAGTTTAAGACTTTAATCCCTCCGAACCAGGATTCCAGCCGGTTTGCTATGTATCTAATTTACCATAAACCAGATAATTAGTTTTTAAATCGAATTAAAACTAATTAAGACTCGATTATGACCCGATTGAACATCCACCCAAACCCGACTATTTTTTTTAATTCACAGATCTCGCCGTCGCCGGCAACAACAACAGCTACAACTTCAGTTCGGTGTTGGATTCGACAGAGGAAGAACAGAGCATTTGAGTAACAACAAGAACGAGTCGAGTTTTCTTCCGCCGTCAATGGATTCAGATTTCAGCAGGGAGAGGAAGCAACGGCATCTCCGACGTCTTCATTCATCATCTCCGGTGGCTAAATTTGGAGCAAAGAAATAGCAATAGAGAAGAGAGGCGTTGGGCCAGAAAAATCGCGTCCTGAGGTGTGGTGGTGGACTGAGTTTTCGTGAGCCTCTCAAATCGGGAATCACCATGAAACCTCCTTCACTACACCTGTTTTTGTGTTTTGTTCACGGACATGGCTTGTCTGGGTTTTGATTGTCTGATTATGCTCCTTTCATTTGTGTCTTGGTTTTGGACTTTTTTTTACCGATTGCTCTCTGATTCTCGCAGCTACTAAACTAGAATTTGCAAATAGTTGTAGAATTGGGGGTGATTTTAATGTGGTATTATTTTAATACGAATTCATGGATATTTAAGAGAATTAGTCGGATAGATAAAACTTTGATACCGAATCAAAGCAGAGATTTTGAGTTTCCTTTGAGTTCATATGCTCGTTTTCTTTGAGTTCATATGTTCCTTTGTGATCTTTGAATATTATTATTCTTCCATCCCCAGGTGGGTAACGAGGAAAGGATTCATGTTTACTATGCCCACGGCGATGATAACCCTACATGTGTGCGAAGGTGTTACTGGTTGTTGAATAAGTATGGTGGCTTGGAACAGCGACGGTGGCGGAGCAACTAGTCATCTTTGAGATTAGGTTCTCCGGTGAGTACTCTTCTGTCATTTTGAGATACTCGGCGGCGCAACGTAGTGGAATTGCCGTGGAAACAGAGATGTCGACTTTGAAGCCGTAATTTATCTTTACCTCGGTCTCGAAAATCTCTGAACCTCCGGGAAATTTCTCGAAATTCTCATAGCTTATCAAAATTTACAATATTTTAGGGATCTCTCACCTAACAGGGAAGACTTGTACATTTTTAAAAATTTCAAACGGCTCTATGGTTGGGTAAGCAAAGTAGAAGCTTTGCCAGAAGCAAGACGAGGAAGTGGAGCTGTCGTATAAGCGGTAGCTTCCCCCGACCTCAGTTCTCCTGTGCCCTAGCTGAGTTGAGGAACACCAAGTATGATTTGATTCTAGGGCCTGGAGCTCATCATCTATGTTATCTGGATAATGCAATGATGAAACATTTGTTACTGTGTTGTCTTCCTCGTCAGAGAAGAAGAGAGGTACGTTGATTTAAGAAATAAGCGGGTTGGTTTTTAAATTGGGTTGGATTCTTTAATCGGGTTAGGTTTTAGGACAATACAAGGTTCTTGGTTTGGTTTTTTCGCAGGTTTGATGGTTTTGTATCGGTTTTGATAATAAACCGTTAAAACCAACATTCGGGGGGACTGCGGTTTAAATTTTTTTATTCCGGTAGAAATAGGTTTAAAACTTTATTTTTTGGGGATCTAGAATGTGGGCATAGTTTGGGAGACATCTGTAGTTATACGATAGTTTTCGTAGGGAAATAGATCGTCAGCCCTTTAAAATGAAAAGTAACGAGAACATTTGTCGAAAGCTCTCTCTCTTCTCTCTCTCTTCTCTCTCTCTTCTCTCTCTAGGATCTAATTCTATTAGTTTGGGCTTTTTCTCGTTTATTGGATTTTAGCATGGTTGGTTGATACTTTCAATTTTAGTTAATGTATAATTTTATCAATTACATTTAAAAGTCTTAAATCACATGCTTTTTCTAATTTTTTATGTTCGGGTTATAATAGTTTTTAAAAAAAGTTAACAAGTCATGACTTCAAATTTTTTAAATCAACACTTTATTTTTTTTAAGTAAAACTCTTTACGACCATTTATCAACAATAAAAATAAAAGTCTAAAACCTATATTTTAAACATACATATCAATCTAGATTGCTTAGCCTTCTCTACTAAATTGTTTTTTCTAATATTTTATTTGTAAACTCTTTTCCACCAGTTTGGGCAACCAATCAGCGTGTGATTTTTTAATTAACATATGTGGTTGAAAAAACATACATACCAATTACCCCCTTCCTTTGTGTGTTTTCTCCTTTCTTTTCTAAGAGACCTATTATTGTTTCATTCTCTCTTTTCATCTTTTGCCTAAATATTTTTTTGAAAGAATAAATTCTATATTCACTCTTCTTTTTATGGGAGTGAAGTTTTCTTTATTAAGTTAAGAAATTGGGATCATTTATAAACTTTATGCGAGGAAGAAGAGGAAGTTTAAGTCAATTTAGGTGCTAGTGTTCCGCAAAAAAGCTTTTGATCGCCACAACGATATATAATGCATACACGTTTCAGACTATATATATATAGAGAGAAAAAAAATAATTTATATATATATCCAAACAGAGATACTAAGCCTTAAGATGGTTGAGATTATAGAGGGAAAAAATGTTCGAATCTCACATTTGATTGAATCCTCCATAATTGAAGCAAGTAGGAGAATCATAGGTATGGTCAGGAGAAATCCCATAAGAAAGAAGAAAAAGGTAGAAGAAGAGAAGCGGAAGAGTTGCGAGTAAAGTCGAAGAAGATGGTAGATAGAAGAAGAAGAATAATTAAAGAGGAGGGGTGATTGGTTCATACTTTTAAAACTTTTACTTAATTTTAAAGTTTTGAAAGTCCAAATTTTATTGATTGCACGTTTTAAGTTTAAAGCCCTAAAAGTTTTCCTTAGTTTTTTCACAGCTTTTTCTAATTTTTTTGTTTATGTTAATTTTCTTAAAGCCAACAATTCATGTTTTTAAACTTTTAAAAAGTCATACTTTATTATTTTTAAATAAAATTCATTACAATCATTTTTTTAAAGTAAAATTCTAAAGTATATACTTTAAAAACATTCCAATCACCCCCAAGGTTTTTTTGAAAAGGAGCCATTGAGCCATAAACTCGGTTAAGACCCATATGAGTTAATTGGTTTCGAGTTCCTATTTTATGCTAAAAGGACAAGTACAAATGATCTAAGTATAAATAGTGTGTTTAAAGAGTGTAAGAACTGATTAAGAAATAACGATTAAGAATAGTAAAAGAGTAGAAGAGGTTTTAGTGGATAAACCTAAAATCGAATATGGTATCAAATCCAAGTCGAACTTTGAACAATTGAAACCTAAAAAACCTTACATGGGGGGGGGGGGGGGGGGGGGTCAGTTGAACTCAGTAAAAAGGAAGAAAGTTGAACTCAGTAAAAGGGAAGAAAAGAAAAAGCTGCAACATGTAACTCCAAAACTCATACTTGTAGGTTAAGTAGGAATGCAAAACTAACAAGTAATTTATGTGTGTGATAAAAAATTACAACCTATGGATTATCAAAATAAATGTCACTATTAAGCTTAGGGAACTATCGAAAATAATCACTGAGAAAATTTCTCAATCGCCTTAGTTAACTACTCCTACATCAGAAAAAAAAAAATTAGGAACATATTAGATACTTTTTGAGAAATAACAGTGTCAACAAAAAAGACATAAAAACTATATTAGATACTTTTTGAGAAATGACAGTGTCTCAATAAAAAAACATAAAAACTTGATTAAATTTTATTCGGTCTACTAATCCACGGTTATCGTGCGGTGGTATTAAGAACAAAGTCAAAACGTTAAGATCAATTAAATTGTCATACAAAGAAAATTTGAGAGTAACTAAACTCTAGTTATAACCTTCACTTATCTAAAAAGATTTGCAAGTCTGATCTTAACTATCAATAGGAAGCATCTAGGGTCGCCGGAGTCTATGTTAAGTCTAGTATAGAGTAGGGTTCGAACCTGGATGGATACATAGATAAGACAACACATTAACCAGAGGATACGTTAGTATTTTATGATATAATTGACAAAGTTTTAATATATTCTAGTTAGTTTGTTTTATTTTATAACATAATGATTAAAATAGAAAAGATTACGTGAAAATTACGAAATTACGTTTTTGGCGGAAAAATTATACAAATTACTAATTTTTAAAAAGAATAAACTTCCATAAATTTTTTTTTTTTGTAAATAATGAACTCTATTAGTAAAATCAAATAAATAATCTCATATAAAACAATGTTAAGTTTAATTAAAAATAAGTAAATCTTATTCAAATAGAAATAAATCAAATTATATATAATTAAAATAAATAAATAATTGTAATTTGATACGATTAAATTATATTTAATAAAAACAAAGTCAAAGCACTTATCTCAAAAGATTTGCAATTCGGGTAATAACTATCAATAGTAAACATCTATATTTAAAACACTTTATTATTATAATTCAAAACACTTTATTATTAAGAGTTACTTAACATAGTTACATTGATACAACGAGATTGATGAATACAAGAAAAAGGAAAAACAAGGGAAGTCACACATTTTACTCTTCAACATTCCAACTTCAAAGCTCCCCTTAACCGGAGATATCAATGGACTTGACCTCAGGCTTCTTTTCCGGCACTTTCGGCACCGTAACCGACAAGACACCATTCTCCATACTCGCCTTCACTTCTTCCATCTTCGCATTATCCGGCAACCTAAACCTCCTCATGAACTTCCCACTCGACCTCTCCACGCGGTGCCACTTGTCACTCTTCTCTTCATTCTCACTGCTCCTCTCTCCGCTTATCTGAAGTATGTTGCCATCTTCAACCTCCACCTTCACCTCTTCCTTCTTTAGCCCCGGCAAGTCCGCCATGAACACGTGCGCCTCAGGTGTCTCCTTCCAGTCCACCTTAGCGTTTGTGAACGCTGCCACGTCCTTCGCCGGTGCGTTTGCCAACCCTGACGGCGTCAAGAATCCTTCCAACGGGTCCCATATGTCCAGTGAGAATGGATCGAACACGTTTGTTCTTCGGCCTCCAAAAATGCTCGGAATGAGAGACATCGTTTCACTTACAATATTGGCGTTTGCTCTGTTTTGTTTTGCGTAGCTATGAACTCTTCTTCTTTTTGTTGATGCAGACACCTATGTGCCTTGGCGTATTTATAGAGATAAGAGATGAGAGAATAGAGGATAAGGGAGAGATCTGCAAGGTTCTTGAAAATTCAGGTTTTGTCTTTTCATTTCTCTATAACGTTCGTCTTTTAAGAGCGTCCCTACCAAGATTTCTCAGGTATTTTCAAGAAGTTTCGATGTTGACGGTTTAGATGATGTGCAATTCATCTGTTCCGCCGGTGAACGCCCTGCCGTTCTTTTACATGGGCTTCCTTAATGGGCCATGATACGCCACGTAATTGCAATTAATCACGTCTTTTCGGCCATCGTCTATATAAATAATACAACTAGTATATATGCACTTGAAATTTATTAAATTACATATATTTACATATTAGTATAATATATTCAAATAATTTAATGAAATATATACGTAAATTGGTAAAGATGATGTCTATCCCGCGGACTGGCCTACTTCTATTTGAGGAAATTGAGAATTACGAGAGAGCGTTTTCTTTTTTCTCAATTACGTTATTCTTCGTCAAACTAATGCAAAAGCGGATAAATTGGCACGAAATGTTGGTTTATTACCGTCCTATATATCACTTATAGACAATGTTTCCTCGAATTGGTTCGTATGAGCTTCTCCTTATAATCTAATGATGTTGACAAAAAAAAAATTCAATGAACAAATATATATTGATGAAGTGAATCTAATGATAATTTTCTTAATATCTCAAAAACATTTATTACATCAAATATTTTAGAAATTTCTTCAAACTTAAAATAATGTATGTTACAAATACTTTGGAAATATATGATAACATATTTTAGTAGAAACTAAATTATTTGGTTTTGTTTTAAAACTAAAATTTATGGAAACGTTAAAGACATGAATGAATGTTAAACACACACAACTGTTAGAAAAAAAAACACAACCATTAAAACGAAAATTTATGATAAAAATTTGCAAACATAATTAAAAACAATAATGATGAAGTTTAAGTAGAAAAGTATCAACCAAAGAGTCATAATGAGTAGAGACATAAGATCAATTTTAACGATAATAAATATTCCCCCGATTCATATTAAAAATCGTTTTAAATATAAAATTTGTTTCAAAATAAGTGTCGTTTTGTATTTTTATTGTAAATTTTTAGTTAGATTTCCAATTTATCTCTATTTTTTTTATTTGTGTTGACCAATAAAAAAAATTGTATAATATATTAATGAAGGGTAAAACGGAAAATTTATTTGTTTTCTTAATAAGTGTAGAAAAAGTCTTAAACGACTCTCGATATAAATCGGAGGGAGTATAAGATATATTTATGAAGAGTTATGATAAAAAAAAAAAATGCAATCGTAAAAAGCATTTATTGAGATTTAAACTATTATTATAAAAACTTATGGTGAAAAGATGCAAGTATAAATGTTGAAATATCAAATGAAGAGTTATACATGATATCCATAAATTAAAAAGATCATATCATTGTTTTTCTCTATTTTTGTTTTTTTTTCTTCTTTTTATTTACTTTTTTCGAACTTGATCCTTCTACGAAATTCAAATCTGATGCGCTCTTGACATCATCCACCGTATCAAGAATTTCAACTACCTCAAAATTATAGAAAGAATCAATTGAATTTAAATCATATCAGTTAATTATATATATAGTTTAATGAAGCATATAGTATATATATAGTTAATTGTATAAGTAACGCATTAATAACATACGGACCATGTTGCAAATGATGAAGCATAATTTTTTAATTTAAATTTAAGATTAAATTACAGTTGCAGACTTTGTTAGGGAAGCCTGATACTGTTTATTATTTTTTAAAATATAATAAACCTTACATGATTTAATTTTATGAAAGTTTCTAAAATTTTAATTTATAAAGTTCATATTTAAATAATCTTATTTTATGAAGAAAAAATTTCATTGAAATTATTATTATTATTATTATTATTATTATTTTTAATTTAAATCTAAGGTTTAATTACGATTTATACTTCATGAATGTCATGGACGAAGTCTACAATGAGACTTCGTTCATGAAGTCTCCTCCGCACCAAAGTTAGAACTGTAAATGCAGTTTCTGTTTTTTTTTTTTGCAAATAATGAGGTTAATGTAATTTTCTACCTTTTTGGTCTAGTTTTGCATTTGTTTCAATTTGGGGTCTAGTTTTGCATTCAAACTCAATTTTGGGTCTACTTTTAGCAATTTCCTCAAAATACAATAAGTGTAAAAATATCGAACTAAGAGTTATACATGATATCCATAAATTAAAAAGATCATATCATTTTTTTTTCTCTATTTTTGTTTTATTTTTCTTCTTTTTATTTACTTTTTTCGAACTTGATATTTCTTCGAAATTCATATGCAGTCTTGACATCATCCATCATATCAAGAATTTCAACTACCTCAAAATCATAGAAAGATTCAATTAAATTTAAACCATATCAGTTAATTATATATATAGCTTAATTAAGCATATAGTATATATAGTTAATTGTATAAGTAACGCATTAATAACATACGGACCATGTTGCAAATGATGAAGATGCTCGGACCTACGAAGTATTGTCCTGGACAATTTCTCTTCTTTTTTCACTACTTCCCATTCTTGCTCACATTCAGCTATTTGCTCACTTAGAAAATACACTCTTGCCTTTTCAAAAGAACAATATTTTAGAATTAGGTGTTATAATTCAGCTAATTGTTGGTTTAAAACGGATTTTAAAACTAGATTTTTGTTCATGGATAACATATATGTGATCTAAATACACTATACAGGAACATGAGAAAAGATTTACCATTAAACTTTCAATATGTAGTTCCAAAATTTCCATATATTTAGACGTATAGTCATTGGGGTGTGAAGAACTGATGAAGAGATCAACAAAATGCAGTCATTTGATAAAATATGAAAAAACTTTACGACAATACCAAAATCATATAACATAATCCAGGGAATATCAGAATCATGTATAACCAAACCACGTCTAACAACATTCACATTAACACACAGAAACCATCGTGACATATATGACATATTCAAATAATTAAATAGGAAATCGTTTTGATCAATTTAAATTATAGAATATCAGTAGGAAGTTTAAAAAAAAAAAATCCGTGTACCATATTGATTCATCATTTAACATTTTGATCACGCTTTATCATATATGGACTGCACAAATGCCCCAGATGCCCTTTGTTCTACACCAGTTATTATACTTTTATATTTGACTCAAATTTCTATGTGGGTTGTTACTTAACCCGCAAGCAACCGTAGCATCTATGGGAATCTTGATCCAAACCACCGCTTTGATCTACATTTTCCCTTCCTCTCTGAGCATCAGCGTTTCGACACGTGTCGGTAACGAACTAGGCGCAAATCAGCCCGATAAAGCGAGGATAGCAGCGAGAACCGGACTAGGTTTAAGCCTTGGTTTAGGTTTATTCGCCATGTTTTTCGCTTTCATGGTGAGGAATTGCTGGGCTAGATTGTTCACGGATGAGGAAGAGATTGTGAAGTTGACATCAATGGTATTACCGATCAACGGGCTTTGCGAGCTAGGGAACTGTCCTCAGACCACAGTGTGTGGAGTGTTGAGAGGAAGTGCGAGACCTAAGTTAGGAGCAAACATAAACTTGTGTTGTTTTTACTTTGTGGGAATGCCTCTGGCTATATGGTTAAGTTTCTTTAGTGGGTTTGACTTCAAGGGACTGTGGCTCGGTCTGTTCGCAGCTCAAGGCTC
>SMJT01000053.1:259364-300257 GCA_004349715.1 Crucihimalaya himalaica | reverse complement strand
TTATGATTAATAAAAGGTGGTTGTAAATTACAATACGGTGAGTTTCGTCATGGTATTATTATTGTTTGGTTTAAACTTACATGACATCTTTGATGTGAAACACACTCTTTGAAAATGTACGGCCATGTGGACTCTCTTGAAGGGGGCATGTGTTGCAGAGCATGCCCATAGTATCTACATCATAAGTGTTCTCCTTTAGTTAAATAAAGTTACATGCAGAAAAATTATGGATTAAGAAATTTGCATGCATACCTATAGGAACGTTCATTTTGGTTTTGATATCACGTATTTGGGTCAAACTTAAAAAATCCAAGTAGTGCTCGTCGTTCAAATGATCGATTTTTATGATTCCTGTCTTTGTAGACTAGATTGTAAGTTTGAAGTGAGAGTTTGTTGCACGGAACGCTGCGAATCCTGGCTGTATTGCTACATTCTGTATTTCAATCCAGTGCCCTTCATACTTCTCCAATCCAGAGAACGCTGGCACATGTACTGGAGTAATCATCAACTCCATCTTAGTTCCTTGCATAAAAAGAAGCATCACCAAAGTATTGTATTGTCAGATCCATGTGACTGCATGTCTGCATGTAAGTGAATATCTCTTACCGCTTCATCTACTAATACGTAGGACCAGTAGGGACCTTCATTGAGAACGGAGTAAGAGTAAGCGCGGAGAATCTTGACTTTAAAACATCAATCTGTTTTGCTTCCATTGTCTCTTTCATTTGCTTCGGCTAGAAGGTTGTAAGCATCCATCGGGTTTTTGTTTTTCTTGTTGTGAGTTTTGTGTTGCTGAGATAAAAGCAGTGAAGAAATGAATTCCTCTATTGAGGTGGAATGATTAATAGATGGAAAACTGAAAAGATTAATAGATGGGAAACTGAAGAGACGGACGTATCTTATCTCAAAGACGTGACTTTAAGAAAAAAAAAAAAATTGCAGCATTTCTGGTTCTTTAATGTTTTGTTTTAAGGGTTACATACTTCTTCAGTAATGTCTGTATAGACTTCATGAGAAGACTTCACACGCAGACTTCTTTGGCGAAGTCTGCAACCGACTTCCTCTGTAAGTCACCGATTTATCTAATTTTGGGGAAAAACAATTTTGGGGGGAAAAAAAAATAAAAATTTACTAAACAATTTACAGCTGTAAATATACGAAGTCTGTTAGCGAAGTCTCCAAATGAAGTCTGAAAATGACAGACTATAGACTTCATGACCGGACTTCACACGCAGACTTCTATGAGAGGCTTGTTTGGCGAAGTCTGCAACCGACTTCCTCTGTAAGTCACCGATTTATCTAATTTTAGGGGAGAAAAAATTATGGGGAGAAAAAAAAATTATGGGGGAAAAAAAAAAAAAAATTTACTAAACAATTTACATTTACCGCTTTGGCATAAACAATTTACAGCTGAAAATATACGAAGTCTATAAGCGAAGTCTCCAAATGAAGTCTGAAAATGACACACTTTGGACATCATGACCAGACTTCACACGCAGAATTCTACGAGAGACTTCTTTGGCGAAGTCTGCAATAGATTTCGTCTATAAGTAACCGATATTATCTAATTTCAAAAAATTTCAAAAAATTACAGTCTGTCAAGATAGAAATTTCGGAGACTGAAAAGACGTTTAGGTTAAAAAAAGTAATGAAATTGCAATAGTTAATCTGGTAAAAAAATTAAGAAATCTCCATCGCTCTTTTTCTTCTCCGCATAACCAAAAATCACCAGAAATCTCTAAACGCCGCCGACTCTCTTTCTCCTCTTTCGCCGTAAGTTATCGATTTTCTTCCTTCCTGCGAGAAAACCCCAAACTCTAAACGCCGACACTCTTTCTCACCGGAAAATCACCATGCGACGACACTCTCTCTACGACGACACACTCTCTCTATTCTTTCTCTGAACTGTTTCTTCTTTTTTTCTGTATCTAAACTCATCTTTTATTTTATTCGCAGATCTGGAAATCGCAGACTTTATTCACATCTTCATCTTCGTACAACTAATCAAATTAAATTTCAGTTTAGTCTCTTCGTCTGTCCCTTTTCACTAGATTGTTGGAGACTTCATAAGGGAAGTCTATATGAAGACTTCACCGGCGAAGTCCGTACATTTCACAGTTATCTAACTTCCCGTTTTTTCTTCTGTGACATAGGTTTGTAATATGGCTCTTTCGCGCGAAATAGCTGAATACGAAGTTAAGGAAGCTATTCACCATATGCCAGAGTTTCCACACAGGCATTTCACCAAAGACGCTGAGCCCGTGCCTGAGAAAAGTATAGGCTACTACAGCGGAACACCTAAGCTTCTTATAGCTGTCAGGGGTGCACTAGCTCGTGATGAATGGGAGAGGCTTTGGACTTCCCCTCTGGGTGTCTTCCTAATGTACCACGAGCAATAGATCGCATGGGCATCAAGGGTGGTCCACTATATGGTCAGTTTCCAACTTGTATGCTTCAAGAATCATGAGATTTAAAGCCTAGTTGGTGAAGTCCCAGTGAGATTCTCTTTAAACGAGTTTGAACACATCACCCGGCTCAACTGCGATTATGTTGAAAACTTTATGACTCCGGAGCCTGAGGCTGAGATCACAGATGAGCTGAGGGATTTTTGGGTAAAGCTTGGAGTCGATGTGGCGGTTGGACCAAGCTATGAAAACTTGGTATCAGCGTGTACACGCTGTGCTCAATGGGATCCGGAAGATCGAGTGAGGTTGTGGTTTCTAGTCATCCTTGCCAGCTGCATTGATGCTCACCCTCACCATTAGGGCATCAATGTGAACCTTGCTAGGTTGGTGATGGATCTGGACAAGTTTTCTGCATACCCTTGGGGAAGAGTAGCTTTCAAGATTCTGATTTATCGGTGAAGGCTGCTGATATCACCAGGACTTATCACATCTACGGATTTGTCTAAGCGTTGCAGTCCTGGGTTTACTTTGCCCTACCGGACTTTGCAGAAGAGGTCAGAGATCCTATCCCCATTGACCCCATTGACCCAAGGCCACCTCTCCTAGCTTACAAAGGATCGAGAGGGAGGAAAAACCTCAGAAATGGCATCCTCAAGCAGGTATGTATGTTATTATATTATCTGATCTCCTTCACACATGTGTGTCTGTTATTATATTATCTGATCTCCCTCTATTCATTTTTATGTTTGTAGACCACATTCTGCAGCTATGTGGAAAAACCATTTGATGAGATGTTCCCACGGTGGGATGATAATGATGAGGATGAGAGAATTGTCAACATTGTGAAAGCAATGTATGGACATTTCTCAATTAACCATTGGCAGTGGCAAAAAAGACACTGGCCATCTAAGGCCCTCAAACTTCAAGGTGAAGGTTCCTTTGAAGGTGAAGGATGAGGTGAAGGATGAGCCTTATCATGGCTTTAAGAGAGAGCTAGAAGCTCCTGAAGAGGGTAGTTTGAAGAAAGCTCGTCTATCCCCTGAATTTGAGCAGCGCATATGTGATGCGTTGAAGGATATAGTTAACACTCGACTCAACACGTTTGAGGCAGAGTTGAAGGGGCAATTGGTTGAGCTTGGAACAAAGATTGTCTTACTCACTGACAAAGTAGACAGTCTGAGTTCTGCTTTTGATAAGTTCACCAGCGGAGCTATGAAGAATCTACCCGAAGAAGTGAAAGAGAATCCTCAGGAGAAGCAGGCTCAATCTGAAGCCAAATCAAATCAACCTGACGAAGGGGTTAGTCTTCATCCCCTTATCCCAAAGATTCCCAGGGGGGAGAGGAAAAGTAAAAGAGTAGCTGCCAGGAGTAGTCAGTCACACAAATGATGTGAAATTTTTTGGCATGTTTAACTCTTATTTTGGATTGTTGTTGGGAAAATGTTAACTCTTATTTCAGAAACTTGTAAAATTTATATTTGAATGATGTTTGTTTGTCCATTGGAAATTGCAATAAAAAGATGTTTGTTTCAAACTATGCAGAGCAGTGTTAACCAGGACAGTGAAGACAATGTTGTGCTGGTAGAAAACTCCAAAGATATAGATACGGAGTTTGATAAAGCAAAAAAGGCAAAACAGAACTTGAAGGAGGAAGCAGCATTGCTCATGGCTAAGAAGATGGGTGATCAGCAAAAGTTGCTAGAGAGGCTGGTTGCTCGTCTTGGCAATGGCTATAACCCTTTTGGTCCTATTGACAAGGACAAAAAAGCCAAGCTGATTACCTTCTTGGCGACTTGCCCGTAAGTTGCACTATTTAATCACCCTTTTAAACATAGTTTATGTGACGTAATTTTGAATGTGTGTGTAACTTCATTTTAAAGGGAGTTGAAGCAGAAAAACCCCAAGGAACACTCAACCACATTCTGGTACCGAGTACTACGGTATCCCACAATATGGCTTTGGGACCTGGGGAGACTTCTTGTAATAAGTCCGAGAGTGAAGTCTCATATTGAAGTCTGAGGGTGAAGTCTCAGACTTCACTCTCGGACTTTATATGTAGACTTTTGTTTTTTATTATCGTTACTTGTAAGGTTGCTTTACAATAACTAATTATTTGCTTACTGCAGCACATTGATGCTGGAATCAATCTACTAAGACAACGGTTCACGAAGCATCCAGAATGGTTTAGGAGCGACAGAATCAGCTTCGTTGATTCTATCTTCACCACGATGTGGAAGTCTAAGTATGAAAAATATCAGAAAAGTGGTGATGAAAAAGGTTTGGGCAGATTGCTACCTCCTGGTGCGTATGATCTTGCCACAGGAGAGCAACCAAAGTTCTGCAGATCTAATAAGATGTGGGGTGAAGATGTGGATGAAATCTACACCTCCCTTAACATCAAGGCTATGCATTGGGTTGCTCTACTAATTGATATTCATAAGAGACACATCGTTATTTGGAATAGCGATCTAACGGTCAGCAAGGATAAGGAGATTGATGCTGCAATACATCCTGTTTGCGATATAATGGCTTATCTTATGAACCTTCTAGCTCCTGTGGTGCTAAAAGATAAGTATCCTTATGTTCCCTACACATACGAGCGGGTTCCACAGATGAGTGTTCCTAAAAAAAATCAGAGCGGTGACTGTGGAGTGTATTGCCTAAAGTACATCGAGTGTCATGCGCTTGGCATACCATTTGATCCAACCCGCTTGTGTGATAAGAACATCAAGTTCATAAGCGAGAAGCTGGCTACAGAAATATACGATGAGCTCGGCATAACGGGGACTGAGAAGCGCGGTTACGAAGGTTGGATTTGTACGACTGAGCTTCTCTTAACCGTATATTTTGTAAACTGGCTGAGGAATTTAACCGTATATTTTGTATAATTTAACCGGATAATTTGTATGTTGTATAAATCTGGATATTTGTATGTTGTATAAATCTGGATATTTTATATGTTGTATAAATCTGGATATTTAACTAGGGTTTTGTATGTTGTATAAATCTGGATATTTTGTATGTTGTATAAATCTAGCATAACCGTTATATTTTGTATAATCTTGTAAAATCTGCTTAAATGAAATATAACCACAAATATCTTTTCTAGGAAGACTTAATCGCAGACTTTCTACTGGAACTTTCATCTTCGTACAAAAAACCCTAGTTAGAGACTTCTGTAGGAGACTCCAATCGCGGGCTTCTACTGGAGACTTCATCTTCGTTAACAAAACCCTAGTAAGAGACTTCCTTAGGAGACTTCAAACGCAGACTTCTACTGAAGACTTCATCTTCATACAAAACCCTAGTAAGAGACTCCTTAAGAGACTTCTCATTTACACTTCTCAATTACAATAAAAAGCACGCAAAACGAAACGGACCTTCGTGAAACGTCGCTTCTTTATCATTTATTACTCTTCTCCAAAACACGCAACCGACTTCTTTGAATCACTATTTACTGAGTAGATCTAAAAATTACAGTTTCATCTATTGCTATCTAAGAAATCGCAAATATCTTTTTATAAAAAAAAAATGTCGTACGCACCAAGAATCATCGAAAGAGGTTGAAGAACCTCTTGAAGAATCCGCATGCTCACTTCACGGCGAGGTAATCTCTATACAGCTTCACCAAAATTAAATTTCATGCAATCCTTCTAATTTCTTACCAATTTTTTTTAGGACCTGTGGCCGATGACATATTCCATGGGAGGGTATGCTATTTGGCCCTATTGGCACCCCTTATGAGGGAGGGATTTTCAAAGTGATTGTTCATTATCCGCCGGAATACCCGATTAAACCCCCACACGTAATTTTGATCATATTCCAGTTACACAAATGGAACTTAGGGAACGCACGCATGTTAATAGTTAGTAAAACAACATAGGAAAATTAGTAATAGAATATGTCATTTTCATGTAATTGGAAATTCCTTAAATATCGTGACGGTTTGGTTAATGTAGGTTCGTTTGAGCACCCCGATCTACCATCCTAATGTGGATCGCGGGAGTATCTACTGAAGATGCTTCCTCCTGAGCACTGGAGAGCGACTAACACATAACCACAGTATTTGAGGCTCTGTGAAGATGTTGACTAAGCCAAAGTTGGGTGAAGGAGATAATTTTGTGGATTCCATTGCTGAAGTCTACATTAAAGATCGGACCGTTTCAATGAGAAGGCACGAGAAATGTCTGAAACTTTTGCCGGAGGATCAAAGAGACCTGATCCTTTAGATCTCTATGAAACAAAGCGGGGTGGGGGGGGGGGTTTATGTAAATTATATCTTCAAACCTTATTATGTTAATTATGGTTCGGAACCTTTAATTTATTTATGTTAATTATCTTTAATTACTCTTACAATTAAAGATACAAAATAAACTGGTCATACAATTAAAACCGTAATACTCGATAAATTAGAACCGCAAAAATACAAAAAGTTTTAACAGCAAAAGTATAAAAAGCATAATTATATGAGTAAAAAAATGGTAGACTTCATCTTCGTACAAAACCCTAATTTTAGACATCAATGGAAGACTTCATCCACAGACTTCACAGGAGAGTTCATATGCGCCTGAACATCGAGTTATAGACCTTCTACGGGAGACTCAAATAGGAACTTCTTCGGGAGACTTCGTATGCATCTTGAACTGACTTCTATGGGAGACTTCAAGAGCAGACTTCTACTTTCCTTCAACCTTGAAACTCTACGTAACAAAAAAAAAGGAAACAGGAAGTCCCTTAAAAACAAGGTCCCTCACAAACAAAGTCTCCTTAAAAATAGAGCCCCCTCAAACAAAGATTTTAACTTACACAGTTAGCGCAGAGTATGTCCAGATTGCCTGCATTTTGAACAACTATATTGCTTGTGAGCCTTCTGCGGTTTTGGCGTAGTCTTTCTGGCGATTTCAAGCCACGTTTGCCACCTTGACTTCTCTGCCTTCCAGGAGGACGCCGGATGAGTGGGGAAAACCTTGGCAAACTCGGGCTCTTTGATATCGACAGTTTGGGGAAAATGTTGCTGCATACGTCGAATACAAAATATTCATTTGTGTATGACGGCATACGAGGGCGGCAACATCCATTTTAAGCTCAGGAGCAGCAGCAATAACATGCGAGCAAGGGTATTTTCTCAACATCATACCACATCCACATCCACACGTTCGATGTTGGAAATCAACGATTACAATCTCTATGTCCTCCCGTCACGTTAAATCGCCAACCGTCTATGCGTTCGACAGTCATCTGGTCAACATAATGCTGACGAATAGTTAGCAAATATTCAACTCCTTTGCTATGTTTGGTTGTGAGACTGATAGCATCTTCTCGCCTTTAAAAAACCATCTTCCTAGCTTCTCTCGTATGAATTCCAAAAGAAAGGGTATGGGAAATCCTCGAGCTAGCCTAAGTGCGGAGTTTATCGATTCAGCAATGTTGCTCGTTTGTATGTTGTATCATACTCCTGGAAAGTGAACGTGGGCCCATAGTTTCACATCTGCGTTATCCAAGTAAGCTGCAAGATCGAGCTTCGTCTCACGTAACGTCCATGTATCTGTTAAAATCATAATGCGTATATGCATACGTAGTGATAACACTATATTTTACATGTTTTAAGACTTTGTTTTCATATGTTTCAATCTAACTTGTATAGTTATTTAGAGTTTTCATGGATTTAGGGTCCAATGAGTCTCATTGCATTTTAGAGTCCTAGGATGTATATATGCATCTCGTGTTTTTGTGTGTATTTTCTAGGCACTTTTGGGTTGAAGAGGTTGAACAACTCACGGATGACATGACGGGGGCTCAAGACGAAGAAGAAGTCAAGAAGAAGCTCAAAAATGAGTTTATCGATCAAATAACCATAGAATCGAGCCGAGAAAAACCAAAGGAACGTTTCAAGACTTGGAGATGGCCAGGTGGAAGAATTATCGGTCATTTGACCGATATAGGATGACCGATAAAATCAAAGATCAAGCATCGAGGATATGTGTCTGGAAGATCGACTCGGATGGAAGCCTTCCCTTTGGATTTAGCTTTGGAGCTCTTCATCAAAGTGTTTCGGAAATTGAGTACGCTTTCCAATGGGACTGGTTGCAACTCATTCTGAGTTGTATTTAAGGAGTTAGGGCCGATTTAGTAGATATATATCAATTCTGGCGAGAGGAGGATGCATCAGAGCATGAAAGCTCTCTGTGACGTTTCTATCGGTCATATGACCGATAAAGAGGACCGATAAAATAGAAATCCGGACCAAAAAACACTCTTTAATACATTTTTCTATAAATATTATTCTTATGTTGTAATAAAACCTAAGTTTTCTCTTCTAACAATTGGGGCTCGTCCCAAACCCTCTTTGAGGGATTTGTGGATTTTCAACATTCAATGCCATAATAGAGAAGATTTCTTCAACCCATTCATATTATGTTAATTTGATTCTTGTTTCTTCATTTTTATGTGCTTTTCCCTTGTGTTCTTGATTTTTGTTGATTGTGATTTGGTTTGATTGTGATGGTTTGATTGTTGATTATTGATGTTTAGGCTTAGATAACCATTTGTTCTCATGTTAGGAAGAGTTTTAATCCTAGGATGAATTGACAACTCAATTCTAGAACTTAGGACATTTCTCGCCCGGAAGGTGTTCGATGAAATGTCTAGAAAACTTTCATGCATGCGTTTCATTATAAGTGATCGGTGGATGCTGACTTTAGGATGAATTGTTGACTAATATGGACTTGTGCTGAATTATGGATCATTTAAGTGATCGGTGGATGCTGACTTTAGATGGTTCGTACAATGATTAGTGTTCCTTGTCATAAGAACAATTGTGCATTGAATGTCTAGGCGTCATTAGTCAACTGTCTTAATTATTAGATGATGATAATTTAGGATGATCTTGGATGAGTCCTTCACTTAGGTGATACTTAATGCTAGACTTGACATGATAAAACCGAAGTTTAGTATTGCACCTAGATTAGGTAGTTCTAGTTTGGCGTGAACAACCAACTAGCAACTACACCTTAGATTAGTTAGATTTTTGGTCTCATCCCATGTTTAGGGATGAGATTCGAGTAAGCGGTGTTAGTGCTAGACTAGGTTTGGTCATTCGATTCTTGAGCTTTGGCATTTCACACCCGAAAGGTGTTGGATGAATTGCTTGACACGAGCCTTTTGTGAGCTTCTCTTCCCTAGCCAACGAAAGCTGATGTTAGGGTGATTAGTGGAACTTAATGGACTTGATTATAATGCTTGTGTGTACCAAATTTGCAAACGAAAGTTTAGCTAAATTGGTAATCGATAAAGTGGTTAATGCCACGAGAGTGGGTTAATCTAGTATTCGTGTTTCATGTTCTAGGATAGTGTTTAATGCTTCCAAATGATCCATTGTTTGATTGTTAACCATCGCATTAATAACTTAGCTCATGATCCAACACCTTTTTTTTGTGTATTATGTCTAATGTCTTGTGTTTTATTTTCTTTCTTTGTCTTTTTTCTTTTGTCTTGTTTTCTTTTGTCTTGTCTTCTTTCTTACATTTAGTTTCTAGTTTAGCTTTGTATTTTGTTTTTGTTAAAAACCAAAAATATGTTTTGCTCTAGATTAAGAAGTTTCTTGCATTCTTGGTGCTTCATCTTAACCCCTTATGGATTGACATCTCAAGTACTACAATGACATGAGTACACTTGGGAAATTGAAAACGAAAAATATCCCGTATCACGTAACCCCTCTCACCAAGTACATAAGTTGCTTTCCCTTGTACTCGTGGATTATGTTATTCTGTAGGTGATAATAAACATATCCCTCTTGTTGCCATGGCATAAAAGTTTCAATGGCATTCTTAATCGAGGCGTGCTGTCGGACACTATGACCAAAGAAATTGATCGGAGACACATCCACTCAACTTGGTGAAAAACCATTGCCATGATTCATCATTTTCGGAGTCTACAATAGCAAAAGCTAACTGGAATATTTGGAAATTCCTGTCCTGGCCGCAATGCCAGCTAACATAAAAACTCACCAACTTCCCGGTAGATGACACCCATCCACCACCATAACTCTTCTCAGAAACTGAAAACCGGTAATAGAGGCTCCAAGAGCCATAAACAGATATTTGAATCTGTTTTGATCATCAACCACAAGATCAGTGACAGTTCCGGGATTGGCTAGCCCGATGCGATAGAGATAAGACGGCAGCTGCTCATATCCATCTTCCGCTGTTCCCCTCACCAAGTGTTGTGCAAATATTAAAGCTCTATAGGAAGTGGTATAATTCATCTGCATACCATATTTATTCTTCATTGCAGATCTAATCATCTTCGGCGTTACTCCATCGATTGTTCCCCATTCATCATAAAACAGTTTAGCAATATATCTCGGAGTATGACGTTTGCGCAGAGAAATTCGGTCCGCCACATTGCAAGTATGATCTTTTTTTGTACAAGGTAACGCAAAACCTTTTTGGTTCGTTTTTCACAGCCGCTCTAATCCTCCAATTGCATCCTTTCACACCGTAGATAGCTACAAACAACTTTTGTGTAGACTTATGCACTTTAAACGTGAATTTCGACATTATAGCCGTCAACCGCAGCTCGGATACAAGCACATCCTTTGTAGGAAAATTCTCAGTCGTATAGATACTGTCTGACCATGTCATGTTGGATCTTGGGCCTTCACCAAGAAAGCCACCTCCGCAACAAGACACGTATTATCATCATCATCATTTTCACTACCATCCTCATCCTTAACTTTCCCATACACAGTATAATCCTCAAGGTATTCTTCTTTAACCTCACCGGCATGAGATTCTTCCGCATCATCATCATCATCACCATCGTCGTTGACGTTAACCTCACCACCATCAGATATATCCATATCTTCGTCTTCAAACTCTTCTACATCCTCAAGGTCTTCGTCAACACTTTCAACCTCATGCTGGTGAGGTTAAAGAAGAATACCTTGAGGATAGGAAAGTTAAGGATGAGAATGGTAGTGAAAATGATGATGATGATAATACATATCTTGTTGCGGAAGGTGGCTTTGTTGGTGAAGGCCCAAGATCCAACATGACAAATGTCAGACGGTTTCTATACGACTGGGAGTTTTCCTACAAAGGATAAAATATTCAAAATCTAGTATAATATATTCAAAATCTAACAACTATACGAATGATCGCTATTTTATATCAAAAACATATCGAACTAAGTCTAACCCTAAAGATATATGCATGGATTCTTACCCATTGGCAACCTCTAACCTATATGCCTCACATTGATCAAAATAATTTTTTATCATTTTTTTATTAAAATTTCACATTTAACTACGGTTCTAAACTTCATGGTCGAAGTCTGAACCGTAATTAAACCGTAGATTTCAATTAGGAAAATAATAAAAAATAATCTCAATGCAATTTCATTTAAAGAAAATAAGATTATCCCAAATATAAACTTTATAAATTAAAATTTCAGAAACTTTCATAAAATTAAGGATGATTATGTTCTATGCAAATGATTATACCACTTCCTATAGAGGAAGTCTGTGCTGGAAGTCTGTGTTGGAAGTCTCCTGGAGAAGTCTCTAATTGGGTGTTCTGTATGAATACGAAGTCTCTTGGAACTCGGGTGGAGAATCTAAGAGGACGCGGGTTGATTGGAACTCGGGTGGAGAATTGAGTTATGTTGTTTTGAGCAATTAAACTTTCCACCCGTGTTTCAATCAACCCTCGTCCTCTTAGACAACAAAACACAATCTTTTCGTGCATCACATTGACAAAATTTTGCATTGACATCTCAGGGTATGGGTTAAAGTGCGAGTTTCATCTTCGTCTTCATCTTTATCTTCGTCTTCATCTTCGTCTTCATCGCCATCTAGAATCATTGCTCTCTTCATCGACCGCCTGCTACTCATCTGAAATGCGAAGACAGAAACTGAATAGCTTTGAATTTGTAGATGAATTTAGATTGAAGATGTGAATAGACGGTTGCGATTTCTAGATCTGCGAATCAAATAAAAGATGGGATTAGAATTTGGGGTTTTCCCGCAGAGAGAAAGAATATTGATAACTTACAGCGAAAGAGGAGAAAGAGTGTCGGCGTTTAGAGATTTCTGGCGACGTTTGGTGATTCGGAGGAGAAAAAGAGCAATGGAGATTTTTTAATTTTTTTTACCCAGATTAACTATTGCAATTTCAGTTTTATCTTGTTTAGTAAATGTAAATTTTAACCTAATTCAGTTTCCGAAAATTTTCGCAAAAAAAATTGGTCAAAATTTTGGATTTATTTGAATTTCAGACTTCTACAAAGAAGTCTACGATAACAAAATCTTACAGACTTGACATGCGAAGTCCACCGTGAGACTTCACCCGAAACTCGAGAAGTCTGTAAGCCCTAAACTCTAAAATTTGAACGTTTATTTCACTCTTTGTTAACAAATACTAACATTTGACATCAAAATAGTATAATATATTCAAAATCTAACAACTATACGAAGGATCTCTATTTTATATCAAAAACATATCAATCTAAGTCTAACCCTAAAGATATATGCATGGATTCTTACCCATTGGCAACATCTAACCTATATGCCTCACATGGTTTACATCAAATGGCTTAGTTTTATGAATTTTTATTTTTAAACCTATTCGATTTGATTTAAAATAATTTATCTTTCAAAAATTTTGATCGAAATATTTTTTTTTCATTTTTTTATTAAAATTTCATATTTAATTACGTTCCAGACTTCATGGTCGAAGTCTGCGACTGTTTATGGTATTTTAGAACATAATCAACCTTACATGCTTAAAATTTATGAAAGTTTCGGAAATTTTAATTTAAAAAGTTCATATTTTAGATAATCTTATTTTCTTTAGAAAAAATTGCATTGAAAATATTTTTTATTATTTTTCTAATTTAAATCTAAGGTTTAACTACGGTTCAGACTTCGTGGATGTCATGAACGAAGTCTACTGTGAGACTTCGTTCAAGAAGTCTACGTCGCGCGGAGGTTAGAACTGTAATTGCGGTTTCTGTTTTTTTGTTTGCAATAAGGGGGTTAATGTAATTTTCATACCCCAAAGGTATAGTTTTGCATTTGTTTTAATTTGGGGTCTACTTTTGCATTCAAACTCAATTTTTGGTTTAGTTTTATCGATTTCCCCAAAAAAGTAAGAGAAATAACATGGAAGAGGTTCTTGTTTAAGAACCCAATTCTAATTGAGAAACTCATCGTACATATGGCATCCAATTATTGGTTTATTTTTTAAATATATTTAAATTTAGTTATATAATTAAAATTTATTAAAAATATTAATATATAATTGTTAAGATATTCATAGAATATCTAAGCCGAGGATGATGCCCTAACTAACTATTTAAATTTGGTTTCAATTTTGATATCAAAGATATATAATATTAATTGTTTTAGTGAGATAGGTATCTTGAACATAAGTTGTACCAAAATATTGTAAATATTAAATTGTGACTAAGAACAATTGATCTATACATTAGATAGAATTGTGAAGCTAGAGATATGAAATTAGGAAAGCAGAATTGTATTAACTGAAAATTAGTTACAAGAGTTTGTACATATACTCATATGTATGTATCTTATATTAAACCATTAGTATACATGATAGTAATACTTTCTTTCAAATGATAAACTTGCTATCTTCAAGCGTGAAGTCAAAGTATGAAAGATATGTCAAAGAGATGAAAGTTTAATAGGTCTACGAATCCAGAGTTATTGTGCAGTGGTAGTAAAAACAAAGTCAAAGCACTAAGACTAATTAAATTGTCATACAAAGAAAATTCAACAGTAAACTTTAGCTATAAGCCTATATAACCTTCACTTATCTCAAAAGATCTGCAAGTCCAGTCTTAACTATTAACAAGACACATCTATAATTCAAAACATTTATCATTATAATTCAAAACGTTTTATTATTAAGAGTCCACACCTACAAGACTCACCTTCGGATTTGCCAAGAGTTGATTCATTACCATACTTACATAGTTACATTGATTTAATTAACGAGATTGATGATTAAAAAAAAGAAAAACAAGGGATCTCACACGTTATTGTCTTCAAAATTCCAACTTCAAAGTTCCCCTTAACCGGAGATATCAATGGACTTGACCTCAGGCTTCTTCTCCGGCACTTTCGGCACCATAACCGACAAGACACCATTCTCCATACTCGCCTTCACTTCTTCCATCTTCGCATTTTCTGGTAACCTAAACCTCCTCTTGAACTTCCCACTCGACCTCTCCACTCGGTGCCACTTGTCACTCTTCTCTTCATTCTCACTGCTCCTCTCTCCGCTTATCTGAAGTATGTTTCCATCTTCAACCTCCACCTTCACCTCTTCCTTTTTAAGCCCCGGCAAGTCAGACTTGAACACGTGTAAAAGAACGGATGAACGTACACGTACTCCTTTTCTGAATTATCCTTTATTAGAAATCACGTTGAATAGAATACACTCTCTTCAACTGGGTTTATACAAGTTCTAATACACTCTTATCTTGTCACCTGAGATTTCTAACACACTCAATGATAGATACAAAGAACACTCTCTTTTATCTATCTTTCTCAATTCAACATACGTGACCAACACTCTGTTTTTCAAAGTTTTTTTCTTTTCGTAATTTGTGAAGGCCAACCTGCAACGTACTGTGAAGCTACTCTTTTATGTCATGAGTGCTTCAAGACTTCTTGGTTAGCTGTCTTCTTAATTACGACTTTTGTTCCACGCGTGGCCTTGTTGCACACCAACTCCACTAACACATCTTCTGTAGAATATATTATTCCTATAAGTCTTCCTTGTTTTGCTGAACCACCACGACATTGGTTTACAATATATTATGACTGACTTTGTCTTTTTCATGTCTATGTCCAGGTCAGCTGTCACTCAAGATTCCACGTTGGCTTCCTTTAAATTGTTCTGTCGAAAACAGCTACGAGCTTGTTCGAGCAACATGCACTTTCAATCTCCCCCGTTTTGATTCAATTTGTCAATTCAAGCTTTCCTGTATTGTCCCTTGCTAATTCACAAGCATTCATTATATCACAAAAAAAACAGTAGCTAATCGAAATGATCCAAGAGAGAAAATTTCTTAAGAAATCCAACAAAAACATTCATCAATTCAGGACCGAAAAATATACAAGCTTAAGTACATTTTCAGGCTAGTACATCCTCACAAAAACTTACTACAGGACATCTACTAAACTCCTTAAAAAATACTAAGCTCCCCCTGAAACTTGATCCCATATCTTTCTAAGCTCCCCTTGAGACTTAGACTTAATTTTCTTCCTCAAAACTTTCTGAATTCTCCTTATCTAGGCTATCAGTTCTAGTGGGTGAGGGAGATGGAAACGATTCTCCAACGGGCTGTGGTGGTGTCGAATTATGGTTTTAATTTTGACCATCTTCTTCATCAGACGCATTAAGACTAAAACCATAATCTCCCCCTGCTTAAATGACATAATTGATCAAAACTAAATCTAGTTAATGACACAATCGCAGCCTAGAATCTAGAGGACAGAAAAACTTACCTTCAAGCCTTGTAGCCATGTCAAGCATCAGAGAGGCGGTGTGCTTCAAATCACCAACCAAGGATCTCCCAAAGACATGAGTATCAGTTCTTCTTCGTATGTGATTGATTTTGCCTCTGTTCAGGAGACCGTGCTGCTTTCTCAACTTGATCGTAGACAAGTTTCCCAAAGTTGAAAGTAATCTTGTTGTCAATGAGATACAGAAGCTTGGTGCGATCAACTGTCACATTGGAGTTATTCTTGGATGGAATCCAATTCAAGCAGCAAATCAGGTACATACCAGCTAGATAAGTTGGCATCACAGGAGTTTTCAAGTCCTTCCAACTCACAACTTTCTCAGAGGACAAGTACTTAGCCAAACCATGCCGTGTTATCTTCGTTCTCTCAAGTTCATAAGTTGGATGCCATTTAACAGCAGGAGTTCGAAATACCTTGTTAATAATCTGTGGAGAGAATTCGTATATCTTGCCTCTGATGAATACCTTCGACTTCATTGTTTCCTCGTTGAAAATATGAAAATTCGCATAGAACTCCCATATCACCTCATTCACAAACGGGTCTATCTCCGTAACCGTTTCTAGCAGATGGTTTTCTTCAATCAGACTCAGCATTTTGTTAGATCCAACAGAGCCTCGAGCCACATATCGTTGTTCAAATAGCTCTCTACGACGAAACTCTTTGTACCGATTCACTCCTTGAGAAGTGAGAAATCGTGGCTCAATGGGCTCATACCACAATTGCCATATGGTAGGGTCGGCAGCATCTTTCTTAGCTTGGTTGTAGCGATTGATGCTACATCTGTCGGAGATATCATACGGTAGACGTCCACGGGCGGTGATGAAATCCTTCAGCAAGTCAGGAGCTGGGTCACAGATCGGCGATGTGACAGTGGAGGGACCGGCTTGAGAGTTGTGCAGCGGAGGAGTCGGGAGTTCTTCAACGGAGCTGTCGGAATCATGGAGCTGAGGTCGATTGAGATCCATTCTCTTGCGAGAAGCACGAGTCAGAGGCATTTTGGTGATTTTTCAGAACCGAAGATGGTGGAAACGAGATCGAGATTTGAGGATGGCGGAGAAAACGAAGACTTAGATTGAAATCCTTCCTTTTAATTTGCACTAAACCAAGGCAACTCAAAACCAAAAATTAATCCAACACAAAAAAATATATAATAATTCAAACCAAATTAACACATATTAAAAACAAACACACGCAAATTTAATACAACGACCAAATACTTTAGCTTAAAATAGAAACACATCAACACACACTCTTTTTTTGTTTTTGCTTTTGATCATTTTGTTTCTCTTGGTTTAAGGCTGAATAGTTAAAAAAAACATACTAAGAACAAGAACAGAAAATTAACAGAGAGAGAGCATAGAAATACCTTTGAGATAGCCACTTAACTGAGCTCTTTTTTTTTAAGCTGGACTAACTACTTTAACTCATCCTTGGTCATTTGAGCTCTCATAACCTTCTCTCCTTTTTTTTTTGAGATCTGTATTCTCAGAGGAGATAGCACAAAACAGACACACCCAGACATCTTGTAAACACATTTCTAGCTGTTCCAGCAAAGAATTTTTTTGTTGATTCCATCTGAGTAGTGTTCACTCCCGCATATCTCAGAGGGCAAATTAATCTTCCAGTGTGACAGACTGTGAGCAATATCAAGGCTAATTTTTGTTGTCAAGACTCTTATTAATGATTTTTGAGAGTCAATGACACATGCTTCTTACTGCTCCTTTCTGCTGGGAAGAAGTGACAATAAAAACTTCAGGGCACATACTTGACAAGGTAACTTTGATTAGAATTTTTTTGTTTTGCCTTGAGCACTTCTCCCTTCCGATTGGTGAACAAAATTTTTTTAAAAATCGTGTTCCCTCGGGTTAGTGACAAGATTTCTCCTTTGTCCCCCGTGACTTTGATAAGCTCAAGCTTCATCATATGAACTGAAGTGTATCTTACTGCTCCTTTCTACACTTCAGTCCTTCCTCAATATTCTTCACACGTTTGTCTGTCACACCATCAACCGAATTGCAGCTCCAAAAACATGAAGGATAGCTCTTTCTCAAAACAGAACTTTACAGCCAAAAAAGATATCTTAGAGTCAAGATGTATAAGCTGTACAACCTACCCCTGTCTCAGTACAAACACTCATCAAAAGAGAAGTTAGAGTTCACAAACGCCCAAGGACATTTGCAGGTTAGCAAACGTGTTAAGGTCCAAAGGCTTAGTGAAAATATCAGCAAGTTGAAACTCAGTAGAAACATGCTCAATCAGTATTTGTTTTTCTTCAACTAGTTCTCTAACAAAATGATGCCTTATGTCTATGTGTTTTGTTCTAGAGTGTTGTACAGGATTCTTGGAAATGTCTATAGCACTTTTGTTGTCACACTTAACAAGCAATGGTTCACAGATAGACATACCGTAATCAGAAGCCATTTGTCTCATCCATAGAAGCTGAGTACAACAGCTACCAAGAGCAATATACTCTGCCTCGGCAGTAGATAATGAGACACAATTTTGTTTCTTGCTGTGCCATGAGACCAGATTATTTCCAAGAAAGAAAGCTCCTCCGGTAGTGCTTTTTCGGTCATTTATACACCCTGCCCAATCAGCGTCGCAGTACCCAACTAATCTCTGATTTGTGTCTTTTGTGTAGCTGAGACCATAGTTGATTGTTCCTTTCACATACTTACTGATTCTCTTTACTGCCATCAAGTGAGAAGCTTTGGGATTAGCTTGATATCGAGCACACAATCCCACACTTAGACAAAGATATGGTCTACTCGCTGTCAGGTACAATAGACTTCCAATCATGCCTCTGTAGTCTTTTTCGTCTACCTTCTCTCCTGTTTCGTCTCTGGATAATTTCAGTGAAGTACTCATTGGCGTTTTTGCAGACTTGCTGGAACACATGCCAAACCGTTTTACCAGATTCTGAGCATAGGTACTTTGAGAGATCGTGATTCCTTCTTCAGATTGATGAACTTGCAGACCCAAAAAATACTTCAATTCACCTACCATGCTCATCCTAAACTCAGCAGTCATGTTCTTGATGAAGGTGTCAATCAATTTCTTTGAGGTTCCTCCAAACACTATGTCATCCACATAGATTTGTATAATGATTAACCCTTGTGTATCTTTCTTTACAAACAGAGTTTTGTCCACACTCCCTCTAGTGTATCCTTGAGTTATCAGGAACGTTGTGAGTCTTTCATACCATGCACGTGGTGCTTGTTTGAGTCCATACAAGGCCTTCTCCAACTTGTAAACATGATTTGGAAATTCTGAACTTTCAAAACCCTTAGGTTGCTCTACATACACCTCTTCTTGTATGATTCCATTTAGGAATGCACTTTTAACGTCCATCTGATGCAGCATGAACCTCATTTCACAAGCTGTGGCCAATAAGAAGCGAATGCATTCTAGCCTTGCCACTGGAGCAAAAGTTTCATCGAAATCAATTCCTTCCACTTGTGTGTAACCTTGCGCAACAAGCCGAGCTTTGTTTCGGGTAACATTGCCATCTTTGTCTATCTTATTTTTGAATATCCATTTTGTGCCTATGACATTCACATCAAGTGGACGTGGAACCAGGTTCCACACACAATTTCTAGCAAATTCTTCAAGTTCTTCATGCATGGCTAATGTCCAGAAATGATCAACAAGTGCCTCTTTCACGTTCCTTGGTTCCACAACCGACACTAAACAGGAGAACATCACCACGTCAAAACAAGCAAATCCAGCCATTTGCTTGAACTTTATCTTCACACCTCTGGTTTTTCTACCTTCTTCGATGTCACCAATTACATCTTCTACTGAATGATTCTTGTGTACTTGCATCGTGTGAGATTCTTCATCTATTGCGTCTTCACCATCATTGTTCTCAGCTAGAGTATCCTTGACAAGCTCAACTTAGGTAGATTTTTCAACCCTTGTCTTGTTTTTACCTCGATCATCCAATTGATCTCTTGACAGCTGTTCTAGGATTGGATTACTTCCATCATCAAACACAACATTCATAGATTCCTCAAATTTTCCTCTCCTTTTATTGTAGACTCGGTATGCTAGACTGTTTGTGGAGTAACCAAGAAAGAAGCCTTCTTCACTACGAGAGTCAAATTTGCCCAATTGATCCTTGTCGTTCAAGATGTAACAGACACAACCGAACACTCTAAAATAACTGAGGTTAGGCTTCTTCCCTTTCCATATTTCGTAAGGAGTCTTGGTTGTTCCCACTCTCACATAGACCCGATTAATCACGTAGCAAGCTGTGTTAATAGCTTCAGCCCAAAACCTTTCAGGAATTCCATTACCATGAATCATTGCTCTAGCCATTTCTTGGAGCGTTCTATTTTTCCTCTCAACAACCCCATTAGACTTAGGAGTTCTAGGAGCCGTATACTGATGAAAAATACCTTGAGACTCACAAAAACCATTGAAGATTGCACTTTGAAATTCTCCTCCGTGATCACTTCTTATCTGTTTGATTCCAATCTTCTTTTCATTTTTCAGCTGCAAAGCTAGGATCTTGAAACTGTCAAACGTTTCTGACTTCTCCCTTATGAATCGTACCCATGTGAAACGTGAGAAGTCGTCCACCAAAACAAATACATACCTCTTACCAGCAATACTTTCAGTTTGCATGGGTCCCATAAGGTCCATGTGAATAAGATCCAGAACATGTGTGGTTTGTATCCCTTCTACCTTTTTGTGTTGAACTTTGATTTGCTTTCCTTGATTGCAAGCTCCACACACAATTTTGTCAATGTGCTTCAGGTTAGGTACTCCTCTGACAAGTTCTTGGCTAACCAATTTACTCATGCTTCGAGTATTCATGTGGCCAAGTCGTTGATGCCACAACACAGGATCATCCTTCTCAGCTTTCAAACAGAACTTCTTCTCTTCCCACATGTAGCAGTTGTTACCGGTACGTGTTCCTGACAGTTTAGTCTGATCATTTTCATCTTTCGCCCAACATTTTGCTTTATTAAAACTGACAGTTAACCCTTCATCGCACAACTGGCTTACACTGATCAGGTTTGCAGTCAAACCTTCCACAAAATACACATTGGTGAGCTAAGGCTTCTCTTCATCAACAAGGTTTCCTTTACCCTTGATTTTTCCTTTTGCACCACCACCAAAAGTGACTTTACTCTCTTTCACGTTTGTGTAGTTGCTCAGGTCATCCATACTCCCAGTCATGTGTCTCGAAGCTCCGCTGTCAAAATACCAAGGTTTATCTGAGGCAGACTCAGCAGAAGTGAAGGCGACATGACAGTATAACTCCGACTTTGGTACATAGATTTGTCTTTGATTATTTTGATGAAGAAAGAATCTTCCTTGTCTCACCAGATCTCTTACTTTATCTGCATATCTGTAGCATCTTCGCTTAATGTGACCAAGAAGACCACAATAGTAGCATTTGTATCTGTTCACTAAATTGTACTTGATATTCTGACTCGTTGCTGGAACACCTCTGAAACTGTTCCCACTGCTGTGCAGAGCAGATCCGATAGAACTTGAGCTTCCATGAACAAATTTCGTAGTGCTGTTTGATCCTCCTCCATGGTATCCAAGACCATAGTTGGATTTTCCCACTCGTCCAGAGGCCAGTATGGTTTCCAAATCTTTTGTCCCACTGTTAAGCATGTGTATCTTCTTCTTTGTTTCAAATAATTCTTGGCTTAGAGCTTTGCTCTTCTCAGCTTCTTCTGACAAATTGCCTTTCAGTCTCTCGATCATGGTTTGACACAGTTGCATCTCCTTTAGATGACTCTCAGATTGACCATCTTTGTTGATGCTCCCTTCTTTTCTCATTTCAGACAATTGTAAGGTGAGCCTCTTGTTCTTCTCAACCTCTTCTGTCAGTTCTTCCTCAACATTCTGAATTTTTGTAAGTAAGCTCATTTTCTCTTCAGTTAGAATTACTTTTTCCTTACTTAAAACCATCCAGCTATCATAGAGTTTTCTGAATTCAGTGTCGACATCAATCTCTTCTTCGTCGGTATCACTATCAGAAGTATCCACATTCTCTTCGATGTGTCCGATGAAAGCTACGAATCCAGTTTCTTCATCTGAAGACTCCTCACTGTCAGATTCACTTTCATTTCCCGCCAAGTAAGATTTCTCTATCTTGGTTGTAGAATTAACGCATTCTGCTTTGGTGTGACCCATGCCTTTGCATTCGAAACACTTAAGTTCCTTTCTTTTCAAGGATGGACATTCCGGTTTGACATGTCCATAACCTTGACATTCAAAACACTGAATTGCATTTCTTTTCACCACTTTGTCTCTCTCACTTCCTTGACCTTTCACAAAAGCTTTCTTGTTTCCTTTCTCCATTCTTCTAAGAGCTTTACTAAAGTTTTTAGCCATAAGACTCATTTCATTTTTAAGCTCCTGAATTTCTTGTTTTTCCGTAGAGGCAGTGAATGCTATGCTTTTAGATCCTCTATAGTTTTTCCCAGCATTGATTTCCATTTCATATGCTTGAAGCATACCAACTACTTCTTCATACTCAATCTTGTCAGTGTCAAGAGATGTTCCCATAGCCGTCTTCTTAGTTTCAAACCTTGACGGAAGACACCTCAAGAGCTTTTTAACTAACTTTTTATCCTTATACTTTTTCCCGAGATTTTCCGCTTCACTTGCGATTGCACTAAGTTTTCCACTAAACTCCTCTATGGACTCGGATTCTTCCATCGTGATGGTCTCAAACTGAGAAGCTAGCATGTCTATACGTGATCTTTTCACACTGCTTGTACCTTCATACGCCTTTGCAAGTTTACCCCATGCGTCCTTAGCAGATTCACAGTTTTGAATTTGCTTGAACTGATTTTCATTTATAGAGTTGAAAATCACGGAGAGAGCCTTTGAATTTGCTGTAGCTTTCTCTTTCTCAGTGTCAGTCCATTGATCTTCGGGTTTCGGAATATCCTTTCCATCAGCTCCCTTCATGACCGGAGCTTCCCATCCAATGCTTATAGCAAACCATGCTTCCACTCCGAGGCCTCTAATAAGCGCTTTCATCTTCACTTTCCAGTGCCCGTAGTTGCCTTTCACCAGCATGATTGGTCGGTTCACAGCGACAAGTTCCTTGGTGTTGTCCATCCTCTCCGCAGGATCCTCACCTGTTGTAAGATACAACTTGGTTCAGATGCCTGCTCTGATACCAATTAAAAGAACGGATGAACGTACACGTACTCCTTTTCTGAATTATCCTTTATTAGAAATCACGTTGAATAGAATACACTCTCTTCAACTGGGTTTATACAAGTTCTAAAACACTCTTAGCTTGTCACCTGAGATTTCTAACACACTCAATGATAGATACAAAGAACACTCTCTTTTATCTATCTTTCTCAATTCAACATACGTGACCAACACTCTGTTTTTCAAAGTTTTTTTCTTTTCGTAATTTGTGAAGGCCAACCTGCAACGTACTGTGAAGCTACTCTTTTATGTCATGAGTGCTTCAAGACTTCTCGGTTAGCTGTCTTCTTAATTACGACTTTTGTTCCACGCGTGGCCTTGTTGCACACCAACTCCACTAACACATCTTCTGTAGAATATATTATTCCTATAAGTCTTCCTTGTTTTGCTGAACCACCACGACATTGGTTTACAATATATTATGACTGACTTTGTCTTTTTCATGTCTATGTCCAGGTCAGCTGTCACTCAAGATTCCACGTTGGCTTCCTTTAAATTGTTTTGTCGAAAACAGCTACGAGCTTGTTCCAGCAACATGCACTTTCAACGCGCACCTCAGGTGTCTCCTTCCAGACCACTTTAGCGCTTGTGAATGCTGCCACGTCCTTTGCCGGTGCATTTGCCAACCCTGACAACCTCAAGAATCCTTCGAACGGGTCCCATACGTGTATACGCCGTGTTTTGACGTAAAATTTTGCGGCAACATTGGTATATGAGGATCGAAGTCAAGATGGACAAGGATCGCCGTGAGGATAATTAAAAACGAGATTTATACAATATCTACGAAGAGCTGTCGAGGAATTTTTAGGGTTGGTCGAAGTACCAACGCAGATCCACGAGAACATGAGGATCCGAACGTTTCCGAACATGGATCACGAACGCGACCAAAAGTATGCCAAACGAGTGGCCAAGAATCAAACATGTCATTGAGATACTTAAGCAAGCATGCAAGGAGGTGGGTGATGCGCATGGATAAGGATGGACGTTCTTATCCGTTCAGCCTATTCACGGCCGTGTGTCACCATCCCATGATCTCGCGTACAAGTATCGTTGCCAAGTAAGGATAATGTCCAACGTGCGGATAAGGATGGACGTCCTAATCCAATAAGCCTAGTCACGAACGTGTGTCACCATTACGTGATTAAAGAGAGGAATCACGTGGATAAGGATAAGCATCTTTATCCAACGAGATGAGTCATGGTCGTGTGTGTCGCCGAACGGACAAAGATGAGTGTCCATGCATTTCCGAACAGTGACAAGTGTGCGGGTAAAAACGACAAGTGTTTGGTTAAGAAAGGGAGGCGAGTGGATAATGATAGCTCGGACTAGGATTAGTGTCTGCGAAGCTTCTGTGGACGACACATGCTAGGGCACATGTCAGCTTCCGGATGATCCCTCTGCCACCTCGTGCTTGTCCATCCCCCTATAAATACCCTTCACCCCCAAAGTTTGTTCATTAGCTCTGAAACACGAAAACTTAGTTAAAGACCAAAAGTTAGTTAGTACTTCCTTCGGTGGTCGGGAGGGCTAATGCAAGGTGAAGTCGGCCGGTTCGTTAGTAAGCTTATTCTTCCAAGGCTAAGGTAAGTTTCCGAAGACGTGTGAGGTAGCACACGTTTAGGAGGTTTTAAGTTTGTTTTATTAAAGTATATTAATTGAGGTTCTTATTTCATACTTAGGTAAATTTGTGGAAGTATGAAATATGAAGTTGTTAGTTCCCAAACGTGTTGGTAGAACACGTTAGGGATTTGATTGTTGTTTGCTTTGTGTGGTTAGTTCTCGGACGTGTGGGTAGCATACGTTCGGAGACTTGTTTTGTTGTAGTAAATCATGCTTGGGGTTAAGCATGGATTACTTTGGATATGTGAGAGTATAACTGTTATACTGCCCGGTTGGCGGTATAACTGTTATACTATTTGTACAGATAACGCGTTACTGGATGTAACCGTTATGCCGTGAGTGGAGGTGGCGATGATTTGGCTTAGATAATATAGTCGTTATGCTGGCAGTCTTCCGGTATTAACGTTATGCTACCAGGTAGGTAGTATGATTATGTTATACGACTTGGGTGTATAACGGGTTATGTGAATGTAACCGTTATACTGTTTGGTTGCGTGTTATTAGGGTGATAACTAGCGTTAGGGCGAATTAGTGACGGTCCCATCCGTAGTGGCTAAGCGTGTCGTGAAACTCTGGCATGGTCTTGGCTTGCGAAGGTCTGGTGTGGGTAGCACCCAACCAGACGCTACACGACAGTGTAGTGAAGGGATGTGGCATTTAGCCTTTGTGGCTAAAGGTGTGAGGGGCATCGCCTGGTTTTGGGAGTCACAATTCGTAAGGCCCAGGGTTTAAGTTTGGAAGAGAAATTCCAAGTGGTAGAGGAAGAGAGTTCTTTGCATGCGCATGTAGTTATTGTTTATTGTTCAGATATTGCTTGTTGCATTTGCTTGGTGCATGGGGTTGGGGTTGGGTTTAGTTAAGTTAGATACCGGACTAACTGAGTAACATTAGGTTACTCATGACGCTACCAAATTTTTTTTCAGGTAACCTTAAGTGAGAGACCTTAGAGGGAGCACAGACGTTAGGAAGTCGGTGTAGTTTGCCTTGCCTTTGTAAAGATTGATTTGTAGTATGACTCGATTTGAGCGTTAAGCTCGGGTACCTAACCCAATGTTGTAAGTATTTTCGGTTTTAATCAATAAAATGAGTTTTCGATTAAAACCTTGTGTGTACCATGATATTAGTCTAGTCCTTGTCCAGGGCTAGCTCCAACTCGCGTGAACATGGCAGTGGTACGGGTTGAAAAGCCTTAGGCCACTAGCGCGATGAACAATTCTCGCGGTCGGACGATTCGGGTGAACCGAAAAAACTCCGGGATCCTTGGTCGGCTGACTACGGAAATCTAACTGTAACGCTTCCGGATCGTGCTTTGGTTCTAGGACGGTTCGGAGATGTTACAATACGTCCAAGGAGAATGGGTCGAACACGTTTGTTCTTCGGCCTCCAAAAATACTCGAAATTAGAGACATCGTTCACTTAAAATATTGGCGTTTTCTCTGTTTTGTTTTGTTTAGCTATGAACTCTTCTACTCCTTGTTGATGCAGACACCTATGTGCCTTGGCGTATTTATAGGAAAAAAGATGGGAGAGTAGAGGATAAGAGAGTAAAAGTTCTGCTAGGTTCTTGAAAATTCAGGTTTTGTCTTTTCTTTTCTTTATAACGATCGTCTTTTAAGATTTCTCAGGTGCTTTGGAGAAGTTTCCATGTGAGGGTTTAGACGACGTGCAATTGATCAGTTCGGCCGGTGAACGCCATGCGTTGTTTTACATGGGATTCGTTAATGGGCCTCAATACGACATGCAATTGGAATCTTGTCGGCTTATCCAGTTATAAATAATACAACTAGTATAAAATTTTATTAAATACATATTTAGTTTATTTACATGTTATAATGGATTATTAACTATAAACGTATTTTTCGACAAAAGAAAAAGAAAAAAAAAACTATAAACGTATTAAGATTGGTTTCTCTCTCTTTTTTACTCTTTACAAAGAGAGAGTACGATTTATTTTATTGTTTATATTTCTTTTCGGCTTGCCTTTCGACATCATCAAGAGCGGATCCACATCGGTAAATATAGGGCAATTTCACCTAATAAAATATACATAAACTCTCAAAACAAATCAAATAAAATGGATCAAGCAGAACAAATATAGATCAAGCGGAATTGGTGGAACAATTGCGAACCAAACGTATCTGGTGATTCAAATTATGTTGTTGAACAACAAGTAAAATTAATCAGAGAAAAAATAAAATATATATATTTAATAAATAGTGATTTAGATACAATATAATAATATAATTTTAATAACTACAACAAAAAATTGTATTTACATAATACGTCATATTATATTTATGCAATTTAAAAATATTTAATTACCATATTTTGCATCATATAGTTATTTGCATATTATATTTATGCAATATTTAATCATGAGTATTAACAACTTTTAATATTTTCGGAATTAAAACAAGAATAAAAATAAAAATAGAAATAAAAATTTGTACTTGATACGCATCATATTTGATGCGTTCCAACTATTACATGCAGCTCATAATTTTTTCTTTGTAAATTTGCTCCACTTGCAGTCCATCCACTTTTTCTCATTTTTCAATAAAGAAAAACATTTACATTTATAAAACTTGTGAATGGACAAAAAAGTGTGGTTCTCCAGTTACGTAGATGCACTGCCTTTGGATTGCCTTTCTCTTGTCAATCCATTCAAGGCCATACTTAATATTTTACATTAGGAGCAGTATCTATAATGGTACAATGGTTTATCATGTCCCATCTTTTGCAAGAGAGGAGGAATTTAAAGTCTTGTTTTTGTAAAATTTTACACCCATTTAACCTTTTTGTTGGATCCGCCCCTAGACATCGTCCAAAATCTATAACGGTGGTAGCCGGTTATCTGTCCGGCATCGATCGATTTAAATAACGTTGTTGGCCGGGTTTTTGTTGTTCGGTATAGTCCAGCGTTTATTTTTGATGTTCTAGTTTATAGCACGATTACTTTTAGTACTGTCCTTTGTTTTTTCAATAATCTCAATCAAATGTGTAGCTCTAAAAAGTTCATATATATAGAAGTGTAGTCAATGAAATATATCAAATGCATGCAGTCATTTGACAAGTTTTGAAAAATACTCTACTAATTTTCTTGGCAGTTGAAAAATACTTAACGACAATACCAAAATCATATAACATAATCTAGGGAATACCAGGTTCATGTATAACCACATTAAACCACATTCACGTTAACACAGTGAAACCATAGTGACATATATGACAGATTCAAATAAAATAACTAGATAGGGAATCGTTTTTTTTTTTTTTTTTTTTTTTTTTTTTTTTTTTTTTTTTTTTTTTTGTTAATTCAGAGGTAGGTCCTAGGCCTTATGGGAGGGGCCCAGACTAATCCTCTGGGGGAGGTGCAGCCCACGGATAGACCCTCTCTCCGGGTATGCAAATGGGCCGAAAGCAAGGGCCCATATCCGTGTAAATGTCTAGAAAGGATGTTTAATAGCAAGGGAGGAAGATCGAACTCAGGTTGGGAGAATCACCAACCCACCACTGAGCTCGCCCTACCACTAGCCCACCACCTTCTGGACAAATAGGGAATCGTTTTGATGAATTTAAATTGTAAAATATCAGTAAAAACAAATAATTGGTGTAACATATTGATTCATTATTACTTTTTGATTACGCTTTGTCATATATAGATCGACTGCGCAAATGCACCAGATGCCATGACCGGAATCTACACAAGTTACACCTTTTGATTCACATGCATATGTCTACAACCATAGAAAAAGTTATGCAACTATATATTTTTGGGAAAGTCGGCTTATTCATACATAGAGTATATCAATATGTTGAATTCATACATGAAGTATATGTTTGTGCTAAAACATACAACAACTAAATGATAATTTGAATATCAGACGTAAACTTATCATTTTGTGCTAAAACATATAAAATCACTAACACCGTTAGTCAACCGTTAATTCATGCTGACGTGGCAAATACGTGGCGTACACGTGCCAAAAACGTGGCAAACAAAAAAAAGTTCCAGAAAAAAAAATAAATGTTTTAGCATTTAAAGGGAATCGAACCCTTTACCTCTAAGACAAATATGAGATACAAAACCAAGATGTTTTATCAGTACAGTCTTACATGCACATAATTATATATAAGTTTAAACAATCCAAAAACTTTAATCAATTTTAAAACACGAAAATAGTAAAATACCTGAACCCGAGGACCAAACCCGAGCCAAAAAATCCGATCCGAATCCAAAATTTGAAAATACCCGAATGGGTGCTAAACTCAAAAACCAAAAATCTGAATCCAAACCCGAACCCGAATAGATATTCGAACATTCGGGCTTCTAGAACAAGTTGTATTTAAAATTTACTATTATAATTACTATTATATTTTAATGGATATGAGTTAAGAATTTTAAAATTTTAAATACTATTTACTATTATAATTTAATGGATATTAGTTTAGAATTTTAAATTTTAAATACTATTTACTTAGGATTGGGCGTTTGGGTACCCGTTCTGGTTCGGTTCGGGTTTTTCGGGTTTTCGGGTTTACGCCTATAGAACACATTCGGGTATAACAACGAGTTTGGGTCAGATTCGGGTATTTTACTTCGGGTTCGGGTCGGGTTTGGGTTTACTCAAATACTTGAAAATTAAAAATTTTGTATTCGAGCTCTCTAAACTTGGGTTCGGGTTCGGATAGGGTTTTTCGGTTCAGGTACGGGTTCGGTCCTCGGGTTCAGAAATTTTACTATTTTCGCGTTTTAAAATTGTTTAAAGCTTTTGGATTGTTTAAACTATATATAATTATGTGCATGTAAGATTTTACTGATAAAATATTTTGGTTTAGTTGGTTATGTATCTCATATTTGTTCTAGAGGTAAAGAGTTCAATTCCCTTCAAATGCTAAAACATTGATTTTATTTTCCGGAATTTTTTTTGTTTGCCACGTTTTTGCCACGTGTACGCCACATCAGCATGAATTAACGGTGTTAGTGATTTTGTATGTTTTAGCACAAAATGTTAAGTTTATGTCTGATATTCAAATTATCGTTTAGTTGTTGTATGTTTTAGCACGAGCATATACTTCATGTATGAATTCAACATACTGATATACTCCATGTATGAATAAGCCGACTTCCCATATATTTTGACTCTTTTTTTTTTTTGAAAGTATATGAAAGTAGTAAATATACGACAACCAGAAATTTGGTAGAAAGTAGAATTGTTGCTTAAAGATTTTCTTGTGATAGTTGTGAATTTTTGTGATAGTCGTTTTATGTCACATTAAATGTTGACCTGTTTATGGCAAGTCTATAAGTTTGAATGTACTTTCACGGACCGTACTTTCACTAAAAATGAAATTCTTTATATATGTAGATTTGGTTACTATTTTTAAGAAAATCTAATTTTTTTTCAGAATACATATTCTAAAATCCGTATAATATGTAGGGACAATTGGAAATAAAGAAGTTCTAAAAAACGTGTTGTTCATATACACCTTAATTTTTTAATTATCATTTTGGACAAATCTACCCTTATATCAAAAAAAATTTAATTTTAAGAGGAAAAAACCACAAAAACATGTCAATAGACAAGTTTAAAGAAGATTTAGTGAAAACAATTTTTTTATTTGGTCGCATATAAATATGTTTTTAGATCTTCCGAAAAGTGTTAAAAATTTTAAGATATTTTGTAACATATAAGTTATAACTTTATTTTGTAACATATAAAACAAAAATTTAAAGATATATTTTTTTTGTAATATATATTGTATTTTTTTTAAAATAGGTGTAGTAGGTTTTGTATAAATTTTTTTGTCTAAAATTGTACTCTAGATAAAAACAATTTTATAAATATTTGTTTTTTAATATTTAAAAAGGCATCGGCGAGGAAGAAGAGAAAAATAGGTTTTAAAAATTTTTATTTTTATTTTGCTGGGTTGTATAATATATTTTTATTTTATTTTTTAAATCAAAGACTCGATATGAATAAGAGGTTTAGAATATGGAATATGATAAAATTTATAATTAAGGGCATAATGGGTTTTTGATTATTATAAAACATATTCCACCAATCCTAACTAGATAAGTTATAGATGGACTATTAGAAAAATAGACATCCTTTTTTCTAATTTTCCTTAATATGTATTCTAAAGTTTAAATACGTATTCTAAATTCTAAATTTTTGTATAACATGTATTCTAAATATTTTCATAACATGTACAATATATAGAATACGTATTCTAAATGTTTTAGAACAGACCAAAGTTTTAGAAAACGAATTCTTCATTTTTTGGAATATCTAAAAAATTATTCATTAAATTTTCTTCATACTTTTTTATCAACACATTTTTATTTTTTTCTTTTAAAATTGTAAAACTTTTGATGTAGGGGTAGTTTAGTCTAAAATGACAATTTAGAAATTAAGATGTATATGGAAATATTTTTTAAAAAAACTCCTTTATTTCCAATTGTCCCATTAAAATTTAGTCATATAGACTAAATTGATTGGAGAAATTTAGTTTTTAGTCAAGATTTACTCATTTCCGATTCATATTAAGTGCCGTTTTAGACTTAAAATTTTGTTTTAAAGTAAGTGACGTTTTGTATTTTTAATGTAAATGTTTGGTTAGATTTCTAATTTTATTATTATTATTTTATTGTGTTGACCAATGAACAAAATTGTTTAATATATTAAGAACGGGTAAAACACAAAATTTATTGTTTTCTTAATTAGTGTGTAAAATTTTTAAACGATATTTAATAGTATGAACTGAAGGAAATATTAATTAAAATGATATGTTGATTTGAGATAAATTTCCTACCTTAATTAACTATTAAATATTTTGTCAGTAAAGCTATCAAATATATATATATATATATATATATATATATATAGATAAAATATTAAAAAATTTCGTCAAAGAGGTACTTTGATCGTAGATAAGATTCTAGAATAGTAGTATTAGGGGCTGATTGGTGAGCACTTTCAAAGCTATAACTTATTTTAAAAGTCTTTACAGTAAATATTTTGCTAATCATGTTTTTTTGGTTTTGATTAATTTTAAAGTCTCCACAGCACTTCTTTTATATTTTACTCTTTGATTTTTAAAGTCTTGTAAACCTGACTTCAAAACAAATAGAAATAAAAACCAACAGTTTTTCTTTGTTTTTTCCTCACATGTATTAAAAATTTCCATAAAACTCATTGATGAATTATTTTATAAAAATTTTTATAAATAATTGATTTTTTGTTCTTATTCTTTTAAGATCTATTTCTCTATATAAAAGAGAAGTAACAAATATTAAAATTATGTCAAAATGGATAAATATGATAAGCATGCAATACCCATAGATAAACTTACTTAAGATCAATAAAAAAGATTTTAAAATTCTTAATTATGGAACAAATTATATGTTGTATACTTCATTATGTTCGGTATACTTTATATTATTTAAAAATATAATTCTTACAGTCAAATCTTATCAATCGGTAGTGAAAATTTTTACAGTCAAAATCTTTACAGCAAAAGTCTCTGCAGTCAAAGTCTATACAACCAAAATCTTTACACCCAAAAGTTACAGTCGTTACCAATCGGCCTTTAAAAAAAAAACTGTAACAAGACAACAACAATTAATTTATCTCTTACATTTTTTCTAAAGTAATTTAAATATGGGACAATTGGAAATAAATGATATTTTCAGATCAATTTGTCAATTTGTCCTTCTATGACCTATCTTGATAAGTTTAGTCAAATAGGTTTTATAATAATAATAACTCAATTATGCCCTCAATTCTACAGAAAATTAAATTTAAAATTATAACTTTAAACCTCTAAATGAAAAAGAAGATTCTAGATGAACCTCCAAACCTAAAACCTCTAATTCAAACATTTGCATCATAATTTAATTAATTATTTTAACAAATATTAATTAAAATTAAAATTAATTTCACATTAAAAGAAAAAATAGATAAATGAAAATATTTTTGATATTTATTCAAATTTTAGATCATGATGAATTTAACACAAACAGTTATGATAATGATAAATTAATTCAATATGTTATGATAATAATAACTAAATAACTATGTTTAAGATTAATCAATAATTAAAATTAAAATTCATATTAAAGAGAAAGTTCAACCAATAAAAACAGGAAAATATATATGATTAATTTAAATTTAATTGTTCCAAAATAAATGATTTATTTAAATATTATAACAAAAATAATTATCTAGGTTTAAAAGAAATAAATAGGAGAAAAACTCAAGCCAAATCGATTAAATTTTAGGTCATAATCGATTTTGATATTATCATTTTTCAAAAGTAATTAGAAAACGTATTTTAAACTTTTTAGAACGTAATCAAAACAATTAATACGTAATCTTAATCATGTATGCGATTTTCCATTAAACAGATTTTGTTTTCTTATTTGTAGATTCAGTTACTATTCTAAAGGAAATCTAATTTTTTTCAGAAGACATATTCTAAAATCCGTAGAATACATATTCTAAATTTTGGAATATGTATACTAAATTTCGTAGCACATAGAGTACTTGTAGAATACAAATTCTAAATTTCGTAGAACATGTATTCAAAACATTTCAGAACAAATATATGTTCTAAAATTTTCAGAACATGTACGATGCGTAGAATACGTATTCTAAATGTTTTAGAACAGATCAAAATTTTAAAAAACGAATTCTACACTTTTCGAAAGATCTAAAAAAAAACTTATATGTGACCAAATCAAAAAATTGTCTTCACTAAATCTTCTTCATACTTGTTAATCAACATGTTTTAATTGTTTTTTTCTCTTTAAATTGTCAAAATTTTATATAGGAGTAGTTTAGTCAAAAATGAAAATTTAGAAATTAATGTATAGATGAACAAAATTATTTTTAGAACTCATTTATTTCTAATTATCCTTTTAAATATTGACATTTTTCTCGGTTACTGGTTATCTAGGGGCTTAGTATTGGTTAACAATCTCTAAATTCTCAAATCAGTAGATTTTTTCAATTTCTAATGATTGATCCCACGTTAAGTGCTTAGCATGCAGAGTGATTCTCATCCAAATTAGAAAAAAAGGTTATAAAATAAAAGAAGATGCCGTTTGATTAATACCTTATGATTTGATATGATAATAATAATTTTATTTTTGTCAACTATATATAAATACTGTGTGGGTGTAATTTGAAGTGCTCTACGTGACGACCAGTTAGCCTATGTTGATTTTTCCAGTTATATAACCACCGTTGGCCTTTGCTCCTCTGACCTGGAGTTCTTACCAAGTCAAAATGCCTACAAGTCACTATAACTTTTAACTGTCAACTCACATTCTTTTCCGTATATTTTTATTTAAATTTAAACAGTCCAACATCCAAAAATTCTTATTATGTTCATAACTTGTTGCTAGTGGAGAATAACTTAGGTTAAATCAGTTTTATTTTTAATCGCCAAAAGTCCTTAATTTTAATCCATATACTCTTTTCGGAGTGGGGTCTATATTAGGCTAAAAATATTTTAACTAATTTAAATATTATATATATAATTCTCATTGATCTTTCAACCGGAATAAATAAATAAGTAACAATATGAGATATATATATATGTATGTTCAGAAGAATCAAAGTCTTACAAAGAGAAAGAAACGAAAAAAATCAGTCATTGGAAACATATACAATTCAACGACACATGATGTTCAGTGTCGTTGCGCTACATAAGACTGGTTCACTCCAATCAGGTCGTCGATCTCTCCCATATCCGGTTCATTTGTAGGCTGAGTCATTGCCCATCTGTTGTCCGAACAGAGTTGACACCCCAGACCCCATATTAGGCACTATCATCAAAACATTTAACTTGTCACATCTCTAAAGTAGATAGAGATTAACCAAGACCAAAACTTCATAAATGGATCAAATATAATTACTATATATATACAAATTATACAAAACGCATCAAGAGACTTAATGTATAATATACCTGTGGACGTAGGCATAGTCAAGGCTAGCAGCCTCTGTTTGCGACGATTCGCTAAGATTATAGCGATGAACACATATGCAACAAGAACAAACGCTACCGCAGATACCACCCCGATTATAATTGGCAATTTACTGCTCTTGTCATTGGTTGGTCCCCCTGATCCGATATTAAATATACAATACGCATGTTATATATGATCACTGAGAGCTCTCATCAAATTAATAAAGCAACAAGTCAAAATGGATAGAAAAATCCAAATACAAACCTGAGCTCACTCCATTGCTCCCTCCAGTTCCTTCTTTGCTAGTTCCACCGGAGCCTTAACACATAAATAAAAATTTTAACATATCACGTTACATAGGTGACTATATGATCCAAATATACTAATAAGTTTATGCTTTTTGGTAATCTTGATTATACACAAATATAGACTAATCACAAAAAATGCATTTCCAAGAAACAAACCAGATCCGGATCCACTGCTCCCAGATCCTCCTCCTCCTCCGCTTCCACCTGATCCTGATCCGCTTCCGCCTCCGCCTCCGCCTCCGCTTGTACCCTTACTTATCACATAAAGCTCGGCTGCATTTATCATGGGCGGTAAAAGCGCACTAGCGGTGGACTGGAACACCAGCAGGGTGCTTGAGGTGGCCACCACATCTCTCACGACCACTTGCGTAGCTTTTCCAAACACAGGCACAACTGGACCCTTTCCAACTTGCTTACCGCCAAAGAAAATGTTGAACGATCGTACACTAAACTGGAGAGGCTCCGAGAAATACATAGCCAAGTAAACCGGAACTCCTCCGGAAGGAAGAGTGGGGTCAACTAGAGATAAGCCTTCCCCGGTCCAAGAGTTACGGAGGACGGACTCAGGCGGCTTGTTTGATGCACCAGATGTATCGATCGATGTAGCCGTGGACGGTACTCCTGTGACCAATATGTTTATCTCGGACGGAAGCCAAAACCTACCTTGAAGATCTGATCTAACAAAAATAATAATAATAACAATTCTTCTTAAACCAGCCAAACCCGACTAGCTATTAATTTTTGTATTTAGTAAATCTCCCCGCCGATTGACATATATATGGTTATTTAGATTATGGTCTCGAATGTGCTAGTTAAAATTTGGCATTATGTTTGTGTTTAAGTACTAACATATTTCAAAATATTTAATTTCTTTGCAAATTGTCAACCAAACGGATTTTTCTTCCATTAACAGTTCAGTGATTAACATTTTTTTCTAATTAAAACGCTAGAAAGGGCGGTATCATTTAATAATACACACTGTAATCGTGAACACCAAAACTAAAAATACTAAGTAAGATTTATGTTTATGCTACTTCTACACGTAATTGGATATCGATGTTACCTTAGAACTTCTGTTGCACCATACGCACGTCTTTGTTGGTAAAATAAACCTTCACCAGGACCGAGCTCGTCATACATGCCATCGTCCAAGTCAACAACTTCAATGGAAGATACAAAAGGGTTCGATGAGGAAGACGTACGCACAAAGCAAACGCTGGTCTCTCCGCTGGCTGGAGCAAATATCAGCTCCAGTATGTACGGTTCAAACGCCGAGGATATCGATACGGTGCCTCGGTGTTTCCCTTCAAACACTACGCTGAAGGTTGGGGTTGAGGACTTCCCGTCGTAGCTCCCGTAGTAAAACATCGTTCTCACTAAGACTTTTCCGCCTTTTGCAACCGGAATGGTGGAGTAGCAATTGGTGTCGCCGGTCGGAAAGTACCTAAGTGTGGTGAGGGATTTCTCGACGGTGGTGGACGAAATGGTGGCCGACTCTCCTGATGTGATGAAGTCGTTGTCTCCAACCCATTCTAGGTTGTTCTTGTCTACGCCCGGCAATGACGTTCCACAGTCTATGTTTACGCCTGAAATTGATTATGCATGCATGAATGGTTATGATGATGATAATGATATTTTGTTAACAATTTTTTTATGCATCCCCATCACATAGACACACACAAAAAAGAAACTTGGACAAACAAAAAAGAGAAGAAAACTATAAACAGACTCCCTTAATTGTGTGTATCGATCCGGACCAAGATGTTCTTACGGCTAATCCAAGATTCTTCCTGAACCTGATTGGGTTAATTAAGAAAGAAGAACTTGAAGTACGATAGAATCAAAAAAATACTTACTGGCTAGAGAAAGGGTTATGATGGAAAGAAAGAAGAAAATAAAAAAGCAGCGCAGCAGCCATGGCGGGAGCTTATTTTCCAACTAATGTTCTATACAAAATTTATAAAGACACCAGAATATATATATACGTCATATGTGTATATAAATGTATCTAATGGATCTGTCTATTAGTATTTTAAAACCAATTTGAAATCGACTAAACAAAATAAAACATAAGAACATTCCTTGAGAGTTTTTTTATCTCTCACAAAAAACATTCCTTGAGAGTTTTGACCTATATATTTTGGGTTGCTATTTTTTTCCTCATGTAATATGGTCATTCTCACGATTTCACCACAAACTTTTGTCATCTCTCAAAACTAACAAAAAAAGTTTAAACTTTATATTCCAACATAAACTTCTCTGAACTGTTATATTCGATACATTTTCAATTGGTTTGACAGTTTAAATTAACTAAACTAGGTTAACCATTAAATGCGTTTGGGTTATATTTTGATCCTATTAAAACAAAATCAAAATTAAATGGGGATTAGCCTTTGTAAAAGTGAATGAGAATCAAAGAAAATGAATTGTGAAATGAATGATTCCGTTAAACAAAGTTTGTTACAGAGTCGAGTTTATATACGGGTTAACAATGTTAGAATTCATTAGCTTGAGCGGATTAAAGACTAATCAATGGAGTAAAGAAGAAAAGGGAGAGAATGTGAGAATATTCATTGATTAGAAAATTATTGTTTACAAATGGAGGCTGCTCTTAGTATATATATGGATAGGCTACAGCTCTTTAAAAATGACCTAAAGAAGGGAACAAAAGGGAGGAAGGAAACATGTGAGGACCACAAGAGTGTGGACCACTAAGTGGTCCACACCACCACCTCCATCATCCTTCTAGAAGCCTCTCCATATGGGCTCCTCTTCTTCTTTAAATGAATGGGCCTTGATCAATGAAGCCTTTCTTCCTCAAACCTCAAACTTCAAGCCTTAAGTCTCCTAAAGCCTTCATACATCTTTGGCCTTATTAATCACACATCCGTACGGACTATACGGACGTCCGTACGGACTATACGGACGTCCGTACGGACTGTGCCATTCTTCTTCCTCTTGATCAATACTCCCCCTCAAGCTTAGCCGCAAAGGATTGAAGACTAAGCTTGGAATGCCAACAACCATCACCTCATTAAAAACCTTAGCCGGAAAACCCAGTGGGACAAAACCGAGCTAAGGGAAAAAGATTATGACGGTTGAAGGCGAGGTGACTTGATCAAGGCTTGGTGAGATCTACAAGTCCAAGTTTGCTGTGGATATACTCACAAACTTTAAGACTTGCAGCCTTAGTGAAGACATCTGCCAACTGATCTTCACTTCGTGTATATCAAGGAAGGATGACTCCTTCTTCAATTTTTTTCCCGAACCTTGTGGCAGTCGATCTCTATGTGCTTCGTCCTCTCATGAAATACTGAGTTAGTTGCTATATGGATCGCTGCTTGGTTGTCACAATGGAGGGTGATGGGTTGAGTTGTCTTGATGCCTAAGTCTTCAAGGAGAGCCTTAAGCCATGTCAGCTCATTGGTGATGTTCCTCATAGCTTTATACTCAGCTTCTACGCTTGAACATGACATAACCTTCTGCTTCTTGGTCTTCCAAGTGACCAGATTACCTCCTACGAACGTGCAATATCCAGTTGTGGATCTCCTATCCATCCTATCTCCCCCATAGTCCGCATCACAATACCCAACAATCTCAGTGCTCTCATTCTTTCCCATCTATATGCCTTGACCTGGACTACCTTTTAAGTATCTCAAGATCCTCTCAACCATGCTCCAATGATACATCGTTGGTGATTGCATGTGTTGACTCACCTGAGATACAGCAAAAGAAATATCAGGTCTTGTAATGGTAAGTTATATGAGTTTACCCACTAGTCTTCGTTATTGAAGTGCATCCGTGTATGGCTCGTCTTCCTTCTCCCCCTTTCGATTGGCCTTGTAGCCATCTTCAAGCGGAGTCTTGGCCGGCTTTGCCCCTAGCTTTCCTGTCTCATTCAACAAGTCAAGAGTGTATTTCTTTTGAGAAAGAAAGAGGCCTTCCGGATAACGGCACACTTCTACTCCTAGGAAATACTTTAGTACGCCAAGGTCTTTGATATCAAAGGAAGACTTAAGAAAGGACTTGGTCCAAGCAATACCTTCGGTATTGTCCCCTGAGATGATTAATCATCTACATAAATGAGGACAACCACTATACCTTTAGGTCCTTGGAGAGTGAACAAGGTATGATCAGATTCAGAACGCTTGAAACCTTTGTCCTTAAGAGTAGAGCTCAACTTGTGGTACCATGCTTGTGGAGATTGCTATAGACCATATATTACCATGTCTTCAAGACCGGGAGGAGGAGTCATGTATACCTCTTCTTCAAGTTCTCCTTGTAAGAAGGCATTCTTCACATCCATTTGCCATATCTCCCATGTTATGTTTGTAGCAAGTGATATAACTATTCTGACTGTATGTAGTTTAGCTACCTGAGCAAATGTATCCGTGTAATCTTCTCCATAGGTTTGTGTACAGCCTCTTGCTACTAGTCTTGCTTTGTACCTCTTAATGTCCCCATTGCTATGGTACTTGATAGTAAATACCCATTTGGAACTCACTGCTCTCTTTCCAGGTGGTAGATCAGCCTCATCCCAATTTTGATTCCTCTTCATAGCCCCAACTTTATCATCAACTGCTCCCAACCATTCTTCACTATCCTTAGCCTCTTCATAGGTCTGGGGAATCTTGTGGAGCTCAACCTTCCCAAGGAAGGCTTGGTGATCAGATGGCAAAAGGGCAAGAGAACATACAACTTGTATTGGATGAGCAACAACTTGATTGTTGTAATACACTCGTGTGTTTACCCAATACGTCCTGGATTGGTTGGGTCTAATCTGTGTACTCTGCCTTGGTGGTGGGTTTGTTATAGGCACTGGTTCCGATGATCCTCCATCAAGAACCTCATGAACATCCTCCTCTTGTCCTTGAGAGAAGACACCTTCCACGGATTCTTCATCAATAGCCGTTTCCAAGGGTTGACTTTGTTCTTGATCAGGCTGTGGAGCTTGGTTTTGACTAGGCTCCTCTCCCTCATTATTGTCAAGATCTTCTTCAATCTCAACACGTTCATTCTGGTCCCCGGTTGTTTGTTCTCTTTCTCCCCCTTGTTCCCATGGCAATGTAACTCCAAGGTGATCGAGAAGAGTTTTGAGATTTGCTGCCCTATCTGAAGGAGATTGTGAAAGGTCCTTGAGATTTTCCCAATCCTTCTTATCATGAATTCCTTTCCCTTCAAAGAACTTGACATCCCTGGAGACATACGTTCGGTTGTTTGCTGGAACATAACACTTGTAGCCCTTCTATGTAGGTGAGTAACCGAGGAACATGCACTTGATACTCTTTGGTTCTAGTTTGTTCCTCTGTTCACCTGGCACCATAACAAAGCACACACACCCAAAGACACGTAAGTGATCAAGAGATGGCTTTATATTATTCAAGACTTGAAAGGGAGATAGATCCTTTAAAACTCTTGTTGGAATCCGGTTGATAAGATAGCAGGTTGCCATGACTGCATCTCCCCAAAACCGTTTTGGCACGTTCATATGAAACATCATTGACCGAGCAACTTCCATGAGTTGTCTATTCTTCCTTTCAGTTACTCCATTCTGTTTAGGGTTGTATTGACATCTTGTTTGGTGTAAGATCCCATGTTTGGCTAAGTGCTCTTTAAACTGATGACTTGTGTATTCACCTCCATTATCAGTCCTATGTACCTTCACATTAGCCTTAAATTGATTAGTGACATAGCTTTGGAAATTTACGAATGCATCAAACACACGATCTTTTGCAGATAATAATGTGATCCAAGTGTATTTTGATTTCTCATCGATGAATGTCACAAAGTACTTATTGTTATCCCTAGATGCACATGGAGATGTCCACACAT
>SMJT01000053.1:165975-258712 GCA_004349715.1 Crucihimalaya himalaica | reverse complement strand
TAGATGCACATGGAGATGCCCACACATAAGAATGAATCAAGTCAAAGCAATTCTCATAAATGGTAGATGATTTGGGAAAAACAGCTTTGCAATGTTTGCCGAGAATACAAGCCTCACAACTAAGAGTATCAAACGACAAATTAGGGAACAATAAACTAAGAGCACGAGAGTGAGGATGACCTAATCTAGCATGCCATACAACATCACAAGCAACATCATTATTAGAGTGAAAAGCGGATGAGGAAAGAGAGTCGAGAGAGCTTGAGAGATCTTCAAGAACATAGAGTTCATCCTTTGTGCCTCCTTTGCCTAGAACTTTTCCAGTCTTAATATCCTGAAAGCACACATCATTAGGACCAAAGATAGCATTGCAATTGAGATCATTAGTAGTTCTCTTACCCGATAGTAGATTGGAGGTGAAATTGGGCATAAAGAAAGCTTTAGATTCTCTATCAAATATCCTAAGGTTCCCTACTCCTTTTACCGGCCTCTTATCACCATTTTTTATTGTTACACGACCTAAGGCAGGTTATATATTGCTAAGAAGATCCGGATTGCTAATCATATGGTGAGAAGCACCCGAGTCAACTACTAGCAAGTCCTTAGGCCTATGAGTATAGAAAGTGGTACCGGATTCCTACAATGGATTGGAAGAGAGCCTCCAAGTCTGACTTCTTCATGACAATGTCTCCTTGAGATGAAGCTGCCATTGTCGTCTCTTGCGTAGAAGAACCAGCTTCTCCTTGAGCGGATGTAGTCTCGAAGGAGACGTTGGCCTTGGAGTCTTTGAACTTGGATGGCTTGAGGTGAGGATGAAGAATCCAACACTTGTCTTTGGTATGCCCTTTCTTCTTGCAATGATCACAAGTCCACACCTTCCTCTCCTCATTTCGGTAGACTCCCTTGTTGGCAATGAGAAGATCCCCTTTCCCACTAAAGAGACCAAGTGAACCTTGTTCTCTTTGAACTTAAGAGCACACCTCATCAAGACTAGGGAGCTTGTCAGCTCGGAGAATGTGCTTGATAAGGTCATTGAAGGCCGGATGCAAGGTAAGTAGAAGGCCAAAACCTTTGTCTTGTTCACGCCTCTCATTGTGGATCGCCGGATCCATAGTGCTCGGTCTCAACATCTCTAGCTCGGCCCATAGAGATCTAAACCTCCCTAGGTGCTTAGTGAACTCGAGATCTTCTTGGCTGAGGTTGTTGATGGCACGTTTGACTTCAAAAACTTGGCTGAGGTTGGAGACATTCTCATAGACATGCTTGAGAGTTCCCCAAAGCTCCTTTGCCGTTTCACAATAGGAATAAGCCTCTAGAATGGAGGCTTCAAGTGACCCTTGAATGATGGCAAGCACGGTCTGATCCTCTTGAAACCACTTGACCTCTTCAGCCATAGCTTCTTCAGCCGCCTTCTTTCCATCTTCCTTGGTGACATCTTTGATTTCTAGCCCTTTCTCCACATGATTCCACAATCCTCTTCCACAAAGTGCTGTCTTGGTTGTTCTTGACCAAAGGAGGTAGTTTTCTCCCTTGAGAGTGACTGGAAGGATCAATGACTTGCTTGCATCCATGGAGAAAGAAGGAGGATCGGATCTGAAGAGAGAAAGACAAAACCAGACGGATGAAAGGAGAGAGCTCGCGAACGGATGAAGGGATGAAAGTGATGAGTAGATCTGGATTAGAATGAGAGATTAGAGTGAGAATAGAGATTAGAATGGGAGATTATAGCCTAATAGGCTCTGATACCATGTTAGTATGGGCCTAACTCACACCCAAAAGCTAGCTCAAGAGTGGAGGATTGCCACCTACTTATATATTAGTCCACAAATCTCCCAACTTCCAATGTGAGACATTTTAACTCTAATACACCCCCCCCCTCACGCTCAGGACTGGACATCTGAAGCGTGAAGTTTGTGGGACTGGACATCCACGGGTGGTCCATAATTGAGAAGTTGGAACCTTGGGCTCGTCTTTGATTCCACAATACTTGTTATTGAGAAGAGTCCTAGGCTACACAAGTTTAACCTAGAAACAGCCCACACAAGGGGAGAGGCGCTCAAAGACAGCCCATAAGGGGTCCACACTACACAAGTGGCTAGATTCCCTCCAAAAGTGGTCCCCTTTAATTTGAATCTCTTCCCTCTTATCCACAATGGCTCCTCCTTCTTTTGAATCCATGAATGGGCCTTAAGAGGCCTAAACCATCTTGCAAAACCCCAGCAACAAGTTCCTAAAGCCTTCTCATGATTTCGGCTTTGTTGGTGGTTCACGTTCGTACGGACGATACGGACGTTTGTACGGACGGTTCCCAATATTCTTCACAATCTTGGCCTTGTCTTGATGAGCTTGGGTTCCTTCTTTTCTTCACAGCAATGCTAAGTGAAGAACTCATCTTGGGCCTTCATTGGACATGAACCAATCTTGGCCTTCTTCTTTGATGGGCCTCGGCTTTAAGCTTCTCTTCAATTGGCCGAGGCTCGACTTGATCAATTGCTTCTTTAGCCTTGACCGGCACCTTCTTCTCCTCCTTGAAATGCCTTGAGGTTGTCTTCGGCCTTGTCATCATAACCGCGGCCTTGACTCTCCTCTTCTTCTTCTTCTCTAGAGTGGAGATGCTCGGTTTTGTCCTCATGACTTTGGCCTCTACACAAGACCGAGCATCTCCACTCTAGAGAAGAAGAAAAAGAGGAGAGTCAAGGTCGCGGTCATGAAGACAAGGCCGAAGACCACCTTAAGGCATTCCAAAGAGGAGAAGAAGGTGGGAGTCAAGGCTGAAGAAGCAATTGATCAAGTCAAGCCTCAGCCAATTGATCAGAGAAGCTTAAGGCCGAGGCCCATCAAAGAAGCTTAGGCATGTTGCAAAGAAGAAGACCAAGATTGGTTCATGTCCAATGAAGGCCCAAGATGAGTTATTCACTTAGCATGGCTGTGAAGAAAAGAAGGAACCCAAGCTCATCAAGACAAGGCCAAGATTGTGAAGAAGACTGGGAACCGTCCGTACGGACGTGAACCACCAACAAGGCCGAAATCTTGAGATGGCTTTGGGAACTTGTTGCTGGGGCTTTTGCAAGATTGTTTAGGCCTCTTAAGGCCCATTCTTGGATTCAAAAGATGGAGGAGCCATTGTGGATAAGGGGGAAGAGATTCAAAATAAAGGGGACCACTTTTGGAGGGAAAAGAGCCACTTGTGTGGTGTGAACCACTTGGTGAGCTGTCAAGGGCGCCTCTCCCCTTGTGTGGGCTGTGTTTAGGTTAAACTTGTGTAGCTTAGGTCTCTTGTAAACTCCTATATATATCCTTGTAATCCCCTTATGTAAAACAACTCTTTTAGATCATAAATACAAGTATTTCTTTTCATTAAACTCGTGCTCTCTCTCCCTTTCTTCTCTTTAGTTGTGCTTAATCAATAATCACAATGTAGAAGATAAAGAAGCCACGGTTTAAAGGCTGCCTTAAGGCAGCCTAATACTTGTTAAATACTCACTAAACTCTTTTTATTTACCGCTTAGGAAAACGAGTTCTTTGTTTGGTTTAAGGGGATTCAATCACAAGTTGATTGTCTCCTCTCTTGTTCATGAGCTTTCTCTCATGAATTCCAACATGGTATCAGAGCCTAGTTGCTCTTCTTGGGCAGAACTCGTTTCTCCTCCTTTCTTGTTTTAAAACGTTTTAAAAAAAAACCTTATTTTTATGACAATGAAGATAGATGAATGGTGGTTGTGGTGAAGAACCACAAAGGAGAGAAAATAATCCTTTTAAACTCTCCTTCAGCCCCATTTTAAGCTCTAAGTCATGGCTGTTTTGTTTTTGATTTTGTTGTTGCTTTTAAGTTTGTTTTCAAAATGTTTTCCTTGATCCATTAGACAAAAGTTTAATCATTGGTATGTGACTTCCCTTTTGGGATTGTGAAAGCATTTAAAAACCATGGTTAGCTTAGTTCTTTTTGGACAAGAGTAGCTTAAGCATTTTTTTTATAAAACCTTGGACCGCTTTTAAGTACCTAAGTCCTTGGTAATTAAGCTTAAGCATTTTTGTTATAGAACCTTGGACCGCTTTTAAGCACCTAAGTCATTGGTTATTTATTACTTCTGTTGCATTCTCCTACTCTTCTATTATGCTTTAATTCTTACTTATTCTCTATTTATGCTAATTCTCTATTGTGGTTACTAATTCTATTTTAATTTTTGCTAATTCTCTATTATGGTTACTAATTTTTTTTTTTTTAATTCTTATTTTGGTTACTTATTCTCTTAACTCTCACCATTTTCTCTTGTTTAGATTCTGTGCAAAAATGTTCACAGGTTTGAAATGGTGTTTGTTGAAACTCCCTTGCTATCTCAAGAAGAAGGCATGGCGAGTATGTGAAGTGATTAAAGCAGCCATGCGGATTGGAGGTCAGTTGGTGGCTGGATTCAAAGGGCTTCAAAGAAATATTTAAGAAGGTAAAACACAATGCTTGGAGTTAGAACAGTAACCATCAAGCTTCAAAGACCACAAGACAAGCCCATTCGTTTACCTTGGCTGACTTGGAGATGGCGGACCGAAGAGGCTGACCGGAGGAAGCAAAACCAAGGTGGCTAAGGTGGAAGTTCTAGTGGAGAGGCAAGCTGGTGGGAAGCTTTGAATCAGCTCAAAACATGTTTGTTAGTACCAAGTCAAGAGAGCGGTCTCAAGATGATTCAAACCGCATCTCACAAATTCCTCTTCATCTCAAAAGGCTAAACTCTAAACTCTACCCTTTTTCAATTTAAATTTCATTACCTTAGCCGAAATATTACTCCTAATTCTCTCATTTAGAACTCAAAAATTTCATTTTGTTGTTTCTTAAAACCCTCGACATATACTTTGAAATTTTTCTTTAAATATCATGATGAAGGTTTAAAGGAGAGGAGGCATGCGTGGACATTCTCAAAAGAAGCTCTAGATGAAACAAAGAGTTCCATAAGAAGAGAAATCAAGTCAAGAAAGGCTAAAGGAATGGAAACACTTGGAAGAAAGGAGCCGATTTCACATTCAAATTTCAAAACCGGGGTCATAGCTACATCAAGCACCGTGAAGGCTATACTCTTTTTCCCTCAATATGGTTTTATCCCAAGAGGTTTTCCATATTGAGGTTTTTAATGAGGTAGTCATTTGCGTGTTGCAAGCTTGGCCTTTGGTCCGCTTTGGCGTCTCGCCGACCAAGCTTGGGGGAGGGTATTAGAGTGGAAGAAGGAGAGGAGAGGTAGAGGCCGAAGTCATGAGGACAAGACCGAGCATCTCCACTCTAGAGAAGAAGAAGAAGAGGAGAGTCAAGGTCGCGGTCATGAAGACAAGGCTGAAGACCACCTCAAGGCATTCCAAAGAGGAGAAGAAGGTGGGAGTCAAGGCTGAAGAAGCAATTGATCAAGTCAAGCATCGGCCAATTGAAGAGAAGCTTAAGGCTGAGGCCCATCAAAGAAGCTTAGGCATGTTGCAAAGAAGAAGGCCAAGATTGGTTCATGTCCAATGAAGGCCCAAGATGAGTTCTTCACTTAGCATGGCTGTGAAGAAAAGAAGGAACCCAAGCTCATCAAGACAAGGCCAAGATTGTGAAGAAGATTGGGAACCGTCCGTACGGACGTGAACCACCAACAAGGCCGAAATGTTGAGAAGGCTTTGGGAACTTATTGGTGGGGCTTTTGCAAGATAGTTTAGGCCTCTTAAGGCCCATTCTTGGATTCAAAAGATGGAGGAGCCATTGTGGATAAGGGGGAAGAGATTCAAAATAAAAGGGACCATTTTTGGAGGGAAAAGAGCCACTTGTGTGGTGTGGACCACTTGGTGAGCTGTCAAGGGCGCCTCTCCCCTTGTGTGGGCTGTGTTTAGGTTAAACTTGTGTAGCCTAGGTCTCTTGTAAACTCCTATATATATCTTTGTAATCATGGGACTTAATTAGTCGGTTATTTCATAACCAATATGAAATACTCTAAAATTTCCCCTCAAGATGAGCAGAATATGGAGATTAAGCTCATCTTTCCAATAAGATCATGAAAATGTGTGGGATATAAAACTTTAGTAAACACATCTGCCAACTGATTCTCAATCCTTACATGCATAGTCTTCAATAAACCACTCTCAATACATTCACGAGTCGTATAGCAATCAGTTTCAACGTGTTTTGTTCGTTCATGGAAGACAATATTGTTGGCTATGTGGATTGCAGTAGTGTTGTCACAAACAGAGGAACAACTTGATGTTAAGGAACATGAAGTTCTTTGAGAAGCTTGACAAGCCAAGTTATTTCACAAGAAGCCAAAACCATTGCTCAGAATTCATATTCACATGAAGATCTGGAAGTTGTGTCTTGTTTCTTGGACTTCCAAGATATCAAAGAGGAACCAAGAAACATACAATACCCTGAGGTTGATCTTCTCGTGTCCACACAAGATCCCCAATCTGCATCTGTAAAAGCATTGAGTTGAAGATCATATTCAACAGGATAAAATAAACCAAGTCCAACTGTTCCTTTAATATAATGAACCAATCTCTGAGCTGCCATGAGATGAGAAGGTTTAGGAGATGATGAAAAATGACAAATCTTATTGACAGTATAGGCAATATCGAGTCTAGTGATTGTCAAGTACATCAACTTTCCTACAAGTCGTCTGTAAACCTCAGGTTCATCAATTTCAAGTTCATCATCAGATTGGCGAAGTTTCCCACTTAGATCCAAAGGAGCACTCACCGGTTGACATCCTAAGAGTTCAGTTTCATCAAGAAGTTCTAATGCATATTTTCTCTGACAGAGATCCTATTACTAGATTGAGCTATTTCCAATCCAAGGAAATATTTGAGTGGTCCGAGATCTCTCAATTTAAAGAACTTATGCAAGTCAAGTTTGAGTTGTGTAATGTGTTACGACGTCTTCATTGTTGTTGGCTATAACAATGTCATCAACATAGACAATCAAAGCAACAAAGATATCACCAGTAGTACGTAAGAATAGAGCATGATCAGCATAAGACTTAGCGAAACCAGGAAGGAGCAAAGTAGAGCTGAATTTCAAGTACCACTGACGTGAGGCTTGTTTGAGACCATAAAGAGATTTCTTAAGCAACAAAACTGCATTTGGTGGAAGAGATTCCCCTTTTCTGGAAGTATATCCTGGAGGAATTTCCATATATATCTCTTCGTCTAAGTCTTCATTCAGAAATGCATTGGAGATATCTAATTGATACAAAACCTAATTCTTTGCAGCTGACACACATATAAGAGTTATCACTGTTGTTAGCTTTGCAACTGGAGAAAATGTATCTACAAAATCAACACCTTCTTGTTGTGTGTATCCCTTGACCACTAGTCTGGCTTTAAAACGCTCCAAGCTTCCATCAGAATTTAATTTGACTTTAAACACCTATTAAAATCTAATATGAGTTATATTTTTAGGTAAAGAACAAATAATCCAAGTTCCTGTGGATTCCAAAGCTTCAATTTCATCATCAATGGGTTCATTCCATTGACCATACTTCATAGCCTGCGCATAGGTTCTTGGTTCAAAATACTTAACAACAGAATTAGCATAAACCTTGTGACTATCTGAGAGTTGAGAGTAGTTGATAAATGCATATATAGGATACTCTAAATCTGAAACTGTGTTGCAATAATAATCTTCCAGATAAGCAGGTTTCTTAGATTCTCTTTTTAAACCTGATCTAGCCGATACAACAAATCTACCAAGCTTATCATGAGAGGAAGCATTACTATCTTCAATGTGAACAGTTTGCAAAAAACAGGTTGCAAAGAACCTGAGCCAGCTGATACACCAGATTCAGCTAGTACACCTTTTGAAGAAGAAGCTATATATGCAAAGTGAACAGGTTTCATAGTTGTCTCTTCTAAACATGAGCCAGCTGATACACCAGATCAAGCTAGTACACTTTGAGAAGAAGATGCAACATCAATATTCAACAAAGAAGGAGATTTGTCAAGTACCTATGGAGAAATGATAAAAGCATCATCTAGGAGTTGCTTTGAATTACCAAACGAAAATAGTTTCTCAAAAAATACCACATTTCTTGATATAAAAACTTTGTTTGACTCCAAATCCAGTAACTTATATCCCTTATAGCCTGCTGGATATCCAAGAAATACACATGCTCTCGATCGCGGTTCAAACTTGTGTTTGTTGTTAGAAGATGTAGACAGATAGCATAAACATCCGAAAACTCGTATTTGAGAGTAATCTGGAGTTTTGTTATAGAGCATTTCAAAAAGAGATTTATTTGACAATAATGGAGAAGGCAACTTGTTTATTAGAAAGACAGCTCAGAGAGCACAGTCACCCCAATGTTCCAAAGGAAGAGATGATTGAAACATCAATGCTCTAGCAACATTGAAGATGTGCTGATGCTTCATTTTTACAACTGAGTTTTGCTCCGGTGTCTCTGGACAAGAATGATAAGACACTATTCTTTTCTGCTTAAACAATTCTGCAAATTTCAGCTCAGGATCATTATCTAATCTAACAGCCTTAACAACCTTCCCAAACTGATTTTCAATCAAAGAAAGAAATCCAGAAAAGATAGACAAAACTTCATCCTTTCTCCTCATCAAATAAATCCAAGTAGATCGGGTATGATCATCTACAATAGTAGAAAAATACCTATATCCTTCAACTGTTGGTACTAAAAAAGGACCCCAAGTGTCAATGTGAATTAAGTCAAAAGTATGGTTTGACATGTTATTATGACATGAAAGGAAGTTTCTTCTGTTTAGACAATTGACAGACATTGCGGTGATCAAACTCTTCTTTATTCCTTTTCTATAAACCAAGAACATTATTCAACATATCTATTTTGCTGTAGGAAGGATGACCCAACCTACTGTGCCAAAGAGCAGCATCAACAACAACAGAAGAACAAAAGGAAAGAGCACTAAAAGTAGAATTGACTGGTGATGATATGGCTGAGATTTGTTGTTCATCGCAGTATCCAACACATAGAGTCCAGCAATCTGCCTACCCTCTCCAATCATCAAGTCCTTGGTACGATCCTAAATTTGACAAGAATTCACATCAAAGGAAACCTGTGTGTTTAGTTATTTTGTTAGTTGACTAATACTTAACAGATTAATCTTGAACGCAGGAATATACAGCACATTGGTAATCACAATGTGTGGATTCATTTAAATACATCCAACACCTGAAATAGTGACATTTTGACCTATAGGAAGAGTGACAGAGGTTCTGGAATCATAACATAGACTAGTAAACAATTCTTTATCATGTGATAAATGATGAGTAGCACCACTGTCTATAATCCAAGTCTCAGCTCTCAAAACATTTCTAGAAACTGTCATGATGCCAACAAAACATATAGTGGAAGTAGAGAAAGCAATACTATTCATTGCAGAGGCTGGATTGGAAGAAGAAGCTTCAGCAACATTTGACTTTTGTCTTGTGGCCAACAATTGAGAGCTAAAATATGCAATAACATTTTGGATCTGATATGTGGACATTCCACTGACTAAACCAGCAATATCAGCAGCGCATATCTTTGTCTCAGTAATTAGATCTTTAGTTGCATTAAAATCCTCACTATTCAAAGTGAGATGAGCAACCAACGGCTTAGAAGGCTGAGTAACTACTGATTTAGCAGACTGAGCACTAACTTCTTGAGTATGCTTATCTGAAGTTGACCTGTTTCTGCCTTTGGAACCTGGAGGAAAACCATGTATCTTGTAGCATTTATCCACAGTGTGACCAGAAAAGCCACAATGAGTGCACGCAGGTCTACTTTGCTTTTAATGAGGTTGATAAGCAGCATTTACTGAGATCTGATCAATAGAGACAGCTGACACATTGAATGTTGTTGGATGAGATGAAATATTATTGCCAATATTTCGTTGACTATGATCCTGGTCTAGAAGATTGTAAATTTCAGCAAGAGTTGGAACATGCTTCTTCATAATGATTTGACTGCGAATTATAACAAAAGATTCATTCAGTCCAGCTAGAAATTAAACAATCTTAGCATTCTCATTCTTGACATCAGTGATCTTGCAACAAGAACAGTTATGGCAAGTGCCCACACCTTCAGCACCATCCAAGTCGTCCCAAAGTGTTTTCAAAGATGTATAATACTCAGAAAGATTCATCGAGCCTTGATGCAATGACCATATTTGTTGTGTCAACTGATAAGATATAGGAATATTAGTAATATGAGATCGTGTAAACAAGTCCTTCCTGATATGTGAAGCATCATGAAATCGAAGAATACTCTTGTATATTTGCTTTGTAACAAAATTCAAGATCCATTACTTCAATATACTATTGAATCTAGACCAAATCCTATAATGAGGATATAATTCATGTGGTCGCGGAAGAGAACCATCAATGAAAGGCAATTTGTTATTTGCATCTAAAGCCATAAACAATAGCGATTTGCCAAGAAGAGTAATTAGTTCCATCAAGTACCTCATAAATTATCGATGTACCTCGATTGTCACCATTTGATAATACAAACGGAGAGTGAACACTATCTAGAAGATCGATTTGAGGAATCGGAATTGTTGGAGAAATCAATGGAGAAATCAATGGAGAAATCGGAGGAGAACTTGACTGAGCTTCACGAAGAAACGTTTTCTCAGCTGATGCAGCTGAATTCCCGTGACAACAACTCAGTTTTCTCACCACAACCATCGTGTTCAGTTGAAGTCTTCAAAATCCGGCGGAATAACCGAATCGAGAGCTCAAAAAGCTTCAAAATCCGGCGGAATAACCGGATAAGGAGCTTAATCTGAGCTGAAATCTTCAAATCCGGCGGATTAACCGAATTGAATACTCAATTTCCGGCGAAATAACCAGAAAACTTCAAGAAAATCGGCGAAACAATCGATTAAAAGAACAAAAAACAAGTGATTTTGATGAATATACCAATTATTCGATGGAATAAGCGAGAAATCGAGTAAATTCGAGTGTGCAACTGATATACATGCATTTCATCATGTATACACTTCATTTTAGTTGCTTTTAGTGTGTCTTTGAGCATCATTTAGGACATTTTTAGGTGCATTTGCATATGCATATCTCTTTTGTAGGTTTTTGGAGTTGATGCTTGAAGATTGGAGAGTTTGATGAAGATTAAAAGCAAGGAGGAGCCAAAGAGATGAAGCAGAAGGAATATCGATTAGACATTTCGATCATAAGTGATCGATATCATCATATCGATCGTCCATTTCGACGTGTTCCAATCGATATAGATCAAACGGAGAAGGAGTTCAAATCCAGAAGAAATATCGATCATCCATATCGACCAAATGTGATCGATACAGAACAGAGCAAGAACGATGGACGAACATAGGCTTATATCGACCAAGCGTATCGATTAACTCTGATCTATACCACCGTTTCGATCAACAATTTTGATCAAGTCTGATCGATACAACCCCTGCGAACCAATAATTGTTTCTTTTCACCTTTTCTCTCCACTACTTTAGCCCCCTTTTTATGTTATTTTCCACTATGAAACCATTATCACATACCATAGAACTCTCTCTCTCTCTTTCTTGAAGAGAAAAAAAACAACATTTGTATCATGAATCCTTAAGTTTTTATGTTATAAATCATCTTTTCTTTATGGATTCTTGTTTATCTTTTGATTTCTAGCATTTCTATGGTTTTTATTTCCCCATTTAGTTAATGTTGAATTCGTTTTCTGGGTTTATGCTTGAATTTCTTGATGTTTGAAGTTTGTTTTTAACTTGTAATCTTAGTTTTCTTTAGTGCTTAAAATATATATATATATGTTTAGAGTTGTTAAAATCATGTCTTTAAGTGTAAAAACCATGTGTAGTGAGTAGTCTTTTAAGAATTCTTGGGTATGGTAGATTTGGGTGGTTCTTAGCTTGTTCTTGATGTTTAGGAGCTAGACTCTTTGTATTCTTTACTCATTGAGTGTTCTTAATGCTAGATTGGCCTTGATCAAGTCAGTCTAGAGCCTTAGGGATTTTATCCATCGGGAGATGCTTGATATTATTTCGAAATGAATTCAATGAGTGCTTTTCATACCTTAGCCAACGAGAGTTGATGTTTAAGATGAATTGTGGCTAGTTAGACTCGAGTTTAATGCTTCATTGTCTTTGAATTACGAACGGGAGTTCTTGTTGATTGTTAGACATTGAAAGGGATCGTTACCACGGGAGTGGATCAATCTTTATTAGTGTTCTTAGGCTAAAGGAATGCGTTTTGTTGAATGTTTGAACATCTTGAACAAGTTAGGAGTCATCCGAAGTCGATAACCTTACCCAAGGATTCGTTTGTGTATTATTGTTTTAAATCAAAAACCATTATTTGTACTTGTTTGATTATTCGAGCTTTAAGTCTTTACCACTAAAATTATGTTATTTGCTTATTGTCATATTTTTAGTCTCGCCCTGTTTTAGCTTATTTTGATCCTTGTATATAAATTTCCGTCTTTACTTATTATTAGGTAGTTAAACAATTCACCACACACAAAAACCCCTATCTGCTTAGATTAAACGAAATTATGTATTCTTGGTGTGTTGTTCTTGTTTCCCTGTGGATTCCATACCCTACGTGCTATAACGATACGTCTTATGATTGAGGTAGTTTCGCACATCGGGTTTTAATTGGTGTGCTAGAGCTTAAAAACTCTGACGATCAGCAACAAGCAAAAAAAATACTCTGATACCAAAAAAAGTGAATGAGAATTGAAGAAAATGAACTGTGAAATAAATGATTCCGTTAAAAAAAGTTTGTTACAGAGTCGAGTTTATATACGGGTTAACAATACCCGGTTTACATCAAATGTGACTTAATTAGTCGGTTATCTCTTAACCAATATGAAATACTCTAAAACTTTGTTCTTCAAAATCTAATTGGAGATTTCCAGAAATCAATCAAAATTCAAATCATAGAGAGAGTGGATACATATATAATCGTAACTTAGATTCTAACACAAACTCGATCCTTTTCTTCTTCGACGAAGAAGATCATATCGTTTACGTAAGCGATCTAAAGACCATGCCTCCTCAGCTCGTGGCGAAGATGATGGTGGCACAGACGGCGTTTGAAAGGAGCCATCGTCGTCGTTAACGGACGTCTAGGAAAATGACGATTGGTCGAATGGAAATTGGCAAAATTCACCGCCATTGTGTCCTCATCGGAATCTGGGACAGGTTTGGCTGAAGAAGTGGTTAGGCTTTCGTCGATGATGTCATTTTCCTGCTAGGAAGAAGCGACGGAGAGAGCCAAGGTAAACAAAAGAACGGTGACGGTGAGCAAGGCCATTGTTGTGATTTGTGAAGAAGGAAATATGAATTGTGGAGGTACTGATAAATATATCATTTTTTTTTTTTCAAAATCAAACTCTAACTAGGGATTTTGAAATGCAATTAGAAACCCAATTAGAAATCCCCAACTGGAAATCCCCAATTAGATTTTGAAGAACAAAACATAATCCCAAATTTGATTTTGATTTTGTTTTAATTGGAACAAAATCTGATTTTGTTAAACCCAAACACAATTTTAAACGTTTTTAATGGTTAATCCGGTTTAGTTAACTTAAACCGCTAAATTAATTAAAAATGTATCGAATATAATAGTTCAGAAAAGTTCATGGTGGAATACAACGCTTGAACTTTTTCTTGTTGGTTTCTAGAGAGGCCAAAAGTTCATGGTAAAATCGTGAGAATGACCATAGTACATGGGAAAAAGCGGCAACCCATATATTTTCCGGCGAGAAAACAATTTGTTTTTAAGAACAGCCAATACTTACAAAATATTCCGACATGCATTTGATTTTGATATTTTTCCTACATAGGCTACCATGTAAGGAAATTCATTTTCAATGCCGATATTATATAGAAATCTTAGTTTAAATTTTGACATTAATAAAGTTATATACGCTTAGAGCTCTTATTTTATCAAAAAAAAAAAATTATAACAACTTGAGGCCTTGTGATCTTGGTTGACTTGTGTAATGTGAGCAGTAATGCGTAAATCAATCAACCCCTTGATAATATTATCCGCAACTGCTAGACAATTTGCCATACTCCTCCATAGAAAGTTATGGATATTAGGTGTAGTAGGGGTCTTCCAGATAGTTTGATACAATGGACTTAGGCAAGGCTGATCTATATATCCTGTTTCATGCCTCTTTTCCTTAACTTTGTTGTTCCACACTCAATATCCTGACCTAACTGTATACACACCATTATGGTTGTATCCCCAAGTATACCCATCTTGTTGCTTGCCATCACCCAAGACAACCTGAGTAACCAGGCCCACGTCCTCAGGATGGAATATATATAGACTTAATCAAAGGTATATTCGACTCTTCAGATCCACTATGTCGCAACTTATCTATGGTGATGCTTGATGGGTCATATTCCTATCTTAATCTTGGTGGTCTTGGAGGATCTGAGGGTAGCCATGGGTATGTGGCCACATTGACTGACAATCCCTTTTCTATAAGCCTCATCATACCTTTCTTCATTAGAGTTTGTGCCAGAATCTAGATGAATGCTTCTCCACGCAAAAGATGAACTCGAAAGTGGTCCAAAAGTGTCTTTAAAAGAAGAAGAACTCGAATTATTACAATGGTATCGACCCGTTTGCGGTCGATACGTGGATCGGTAAAGCGATATCGACCCGTGTTTGGTCGATACGTCAGTCGGTATGACACTCGCTGATACCCAGTTTTTATCTTCAAAGTTATCGACCTTTTTTTGGTCGATACGCCGGTCGATACAAGAATGTCGACCTAGTTTTGGTCGGTACGTGGGTCGGTATGACACTCGCTGATACCCAGTTTTTATCTTCAAAGTTATCGACCTGTATGAGGTCGATAAGTAGCTCGGTATGGAGGTATCGACCCGTATGTGGTCGATACCTGACTCGATATGACTCCTCCGAGTTATTGTCTTCCTTTGATCAACTTTCTCCTTGATTTTTCTATTTCCAATGGCTTGACTTCACTCCTTTATGCTCCCAATTGGTTCATCCAAGTATCACCAAGTCCTAAACATATAAAAACAAAGAAAACACAAAGCAAATGGATATATATACACCTAGGACTCTAAGATGAGACTCATGATCCAAATAAGAATAAAATCAATGCAATATGATACAAAACTAACTTATATGTGCACAAAAAAGAATGAAAATATACTCTAAATGCATGCAATATATGCACATATCAATATGTAGCAATAACGCTTGTGGCAATTCGAAAACAATTAAATTAGATTACTCGGAGTAAGTATTTAGGGCTAAAGGCTATATTCACGTATGTAGATATGAAGTGAATTCACGTTACTCACATATGTATATAAGAACTTAAGAAGTGAATATGTTTATAGAATAAGCGCACCACCCATTATGGGTCCGCAAAAATACATAACACATAATATTTTACAAAACAAAATTTGTTTTTATGTGTTATTATGATATTTTTGAATAAAGAAGTATTTAATAAAAATTCTCTAATCTTATTATATAAAGTACAGTTTTTAAAGTTTCTAACTCACGAGATCGTGATACGTGTCAAATCTATCGCTTCAAGATTTTAACACGTGTCAAGGTTAAAAAAATATCAAAAAATATTATAAAGAAACTATACAAAATGATAAATAACTACCATTATTCAGAAAATAGAAATTCTATAAGGAGATTATACAAGTTACTAATTCTTAAAAAGAATAAAGTTCCATAATTAAGAAATTTTCTGATGCTAAAAGAAAAATAATTGTAAATATTGAACCCTATATAAACAAATAAGTAGTCACATATTTATATATTTAAAATTAAGAGAATTAGATGGGTTACTAATTCTCAAAAAAATTGAAATTATACAAATTAATATTTATATATTTATAGGAAAAAGGATTACTTCTTTTTTAAAAAGAATAAACTTTCATAATTATGAAAACTTATAATCATAAAGAAAAAATAATTGTAAATATTGGCCTTTATATAAACATATAATTATGAAAATTTCTAATCATAAAAGAAAAATAATTGTAAATATTGAACTCTATATAAACAAATAAATAGTCTCATATTTTCTCAAAAAATAAAATCACTTTCAAGTTTCAACTTCATTCTATTGGTAAAACACATCTTCTTTTTATTTTTTAAAGTTATTTTTGTTTATTATTATGAAATTGTCGTAATTTTTTTCATATATATATTTTTATGATTATTAAGTTCTCTTCAGTAGGTTTTTCTTCCACTTTTCAGAAAATGACTATGATATAAAATACAGTAAATAAAAAAAATTCAAAATAACAACAAAGATTATCTAACACTAAATAAGTTAAACAAAAAATGTGTTTATTGTCGAACGCTAGTATGTTTTACTAGAAAGTCGGAAGCGAAAAATTTTAAAAATAATAATAAGCATATATGATTCTACTTGATGAAATGTAAAGATATGTGAGACATTGTGATTGTGTTTATCATTTTTTAAAAAAATATAAGTAAATATCACGATTTAGAAAAAAATTAGCATGATATATCGTGTAATTAAGTATACAATAACAGTTTAGTTAAAAAAGTCTCAATTTTAATATATTGTACATATATTTTTACGGGTGTATTATTTTATTTTCTAAAAAATGTATTATTGGTTTTTTCAGGAATTTTTAAAATATTACATATTAGTTCGTGTATACGCGGGACCTAATCTAGTACGAATATGAAGATTACTGGCAGTAGATTTCAGTAAATTTAATACTTTCATCGTAAACTTGAATGGAACTAACGTAAAAGTCAAAAAATTACTCTCACATATAAATTTGTTTTGTTTGCTTTACCTTTAGTTACTTAGTAAACCAGAATTAAACGAACAAACGAAAACACAATAGGCAGTAAAAAATCTCCAAAACACTATGACAAATCATATTGGGCACAAAGGCCATCTTCAACGGAAGGATAATAATGAGGTTCTAATATTAAAATAATACAAAATAAAGAAAAATAAAGTAAGAGACTAAGAAACGGTTCTTAGATAAGAACTCCTAGTAAAAATATTAGATATTCATATGCCATATATTGTAATTGGTTTAGTCTAATTTATTATTTAGAATTTAATTAATTAACTAAATATATTAAAAATAATATTTAATATTAGTAAGATACTCATATTGAGTATTTAAGAACAGATAAGAACCCCAAATTGGGATTCTTACTAATTTAATATTATTATCTTTAGTTTGATTTAATTAAATAATTAAAATTTAGTTTAAAATATTAAGTGAACCAATAAGATATGGACACATGTATTATAAGTTTTTTTAATTAAAAAAACTAAGGTTCTTAAATTAGAAATCCATATCCTTCTCTCTTTTCTTTTTTTTGTATATTTTTCATTTTTTTAATCTAAAAACTATTTTAGAACTCATAGTTGGAAGTGCTCTAATCATTGATAGTGCTCTAAGAAAATCACATGAAATCATACTGAGTCAACCAATTTGACTCAGTATTAACCTCTATGACTAAATTCAACCAGAGTTCTCCAAAATGTTTTTTAAAAGTTCTGCTGATAAGACTGAAGAAGTCGACTCATGTTTGCAGAAATTCAGTTACAATTGTGTATCTAAAATCTGTATGATTTGCAATGTTCGATATTAGGGTACCAATATGGGGGCATTTATTGTTCAAAACACTCTCTTATTAAGCTTCACTTATATTAATACAACATTTCATGATTATAGGAAAAATGAAAAATGGAAAACGAAAGTCACATTATTAAGATCACACCACAACACACTTTTCGTCTTCAACTTTCAAAATTCCAACTTCAAAGTTCCCTTAACCGGAGATGTCAATGGACTTGACCTCAGGCTTCTTCTCCGGCACTTTCGGCAAAATAACCAACAAAACACCATTCTCCATACTCGCCTTCACTTCCTCCATCTTCGCATTCTCCGGCAACCTAAACCTCCTCGTGAACTTCCCACTCGACCTCTCCACGCGGTGCCACTTGTCACTCTTCTCTTCATTCTCACTGCTCCTCTCTCCGCTTATCTGAAGTATGTTTCCATCTTCAACCTCCACCTTCACCTCTTCCTTTTTTAGCCCCGGCAATTCTGCCTTGAACACGTGCGCCTCATGTGTCTCCTTCCAGTCCACTTTAGTGTTTGTGAACGCTGCCACGTCCTTCGCCGGTGCGTTTGCCAACCCTGACGGCGTCAAGAATCCTTTGAATGGGTCCCATACGTCCATGGAGAATGGATCGAACACGTTTGTTCTTCGGCCTCCAAAAATGCTCGGAATTAGAAACATCGTTTCACTTACAATGTTGGCGTTCGCTCTGTTTTGTTTTGCTTAGTTAGCTAGACGAGATGAATTTTTAATAAACATGTGATTCAACATGTTTGATTGATAAGAAATAATTATTAAATATTGACCTGATATTTGATAAACGACAAAGAAGAAATAAACGTTTTGATCAATTTAAGCATAAGTTGATTATTATGCACTACGCTTCCATAATTAGCGAGAGTCGACGCAAGAGTCTCTTAATAATTAAATAAGTAAGAAAATAGTTAAAGCACGCGATCAACTTATCTTGATAAGTGATCAGAGATAGGAGACGTCATCGTAAAACAGAGACCTCGGCCAGAAATTTCAATGAGAGATCTACTTTAACTCGTTTGTTCAGCGGTTAGGGTTCATTTTGCTCTGTAGCTAGGTTTCGTGCTAATAATATGTTGTGAACAGAAGATAGAGAATTGTTCTCTTGTTATTGATCTATTCAATAGAACACAAGATATATATAGAGATACAATATTAGAGTTTAAATTAGACTTCAAGTCTTCTAAAATCTACTAATGGGTCTATAATGGACATCCACATAACAATGACATTATTCAATAACACAATTACACTTTTTAAGTTTAAAAGTCCCAAAAATTCTTGTAAATTTTCTCACAAACTTTTTCCAATTTTTTTGTTTAAGTTATGTTAGTTTTTTAAAAAACCAACAATTGATGACTTTAATTTTTTTAAATCAACACTTTATTTTCTTAAGTGAAACTCTTTACGACCACTTTTTAAAGATAAAAGTCTAAACCCTATATTTTAAACATACATACCAATCACCCCCTTCCTTTGTGTGTTTTCGCCTTTCTTTTCCAATAGACCTATTATTGTTTCATTCTCTCTTTTCATTTTTTGCCTAAATCTTTCTCTGAAAGAATAAATTCTATATTCACTCTTCTTTTTATGGGCCTTTGATTTAGGCATTGAGTGAAGTTTTCTTTATTAAGTTAAGAAATTGGGATCGTTTATAACTTTATATGAAGAAGGACAGGAAGTTTAAGTCAATTTAAGTGATGGTGTTCCGCAAAAGAAAACTTTTGATCGCCACAACGACAATACTGCATACACGTTTCTAAATATATATATAGAAAGAAAAATAACCAATATATACATTAAAATCCAAACAAAGATACTAAGCCTTAAGATGGTTGAGATTATAGAGAGAAAAAATGTTGGAATCTCACATTTGATTGAATCTTCCATAACTAAAGTTAGTAGGAGAATCAAAGGTATGGTCAGGAAAAATCACATAAGAAAGAAGAAAAAGATAAAAGAAAAGAAGCGGAAGAGTTGTGAGTGAAGTCGAAAAAGATAGAAGAAGAATAATAAGGGGCGGGGGGAGGTGACTGGTTCATATTTTTAAAACTTTTACTTAATTTTAAAGTTTTGAAAGTCTAAATTTTACTAATCATATGTTTTAAGTTGAAACTCCTAAAAGTTTTTCTTAATTTTCTCACAGCCTTTTTCTAATTTTTCTTGTTCATGTTAGTTAATTTTTTTTAAAGTCAACAATTCATGACTTTAAATTTTTAATAACACTTTATTAGTTATAAATAAAATTGTTTACAACTATTTTTTAAAAGTAAAAAAATATATATTTTAAAAATGCATACTAATCACCCCTAAGATTTTTTTGAAAAGAGGTCATTGGACCATAAACTCAGTTAAGACCCATATGTGCTAACTGGTTTCGGTTTTCTATTTTATGCTAAGAGGACAAATACAAATGATCTAAGTATAAATAGTGTGTAATGGGTGTAAGAACTGATTAAGAAAAATAAGAGAGAAGAAAAAGTTTTAGTGGATAAACCTAAAATCAAATATGGTATCAGAGCCAAGTGGAACTTTGAAAATTAAAACCTAAAGAACCTTCACAAGAATTAAAAGGAGGGGGAAGGGGGCTGGGTCAGTTAAACTCAGTAGAAGGGAAACAAGGAAATAGCTGCAACATGTAACTCCAAAACACATACTTGTAGATTGAATAGGAATGCAGAACTAACAAGTGATTCATGTGTGTGGAAAAAAATACAACCTATATAGATCATCAAAATAGAAGTCATTATTAAGTTTAGGAGACTGTCGAAAATAATCGCTGAGAATATCTATCGCCTAAGATAGCTACTTCTACACACACAAAAAAAAAGTTAGGAACATATTAGATACTTTTTGAGAAATGAGAGAGTCTCAACAAGAAAAACATAAAAACTTAGATTAAAATTTATTCGGTCTACTAATCCACGGTAGTATTAAAAACAAGTCAAAGCGCCAAGACCAATTAAATTGTCATACAAAGAAAATCTAAGAGTAACTAAACTTAAGCTTTAACATTCACTTATCTGAAAACATTTGCATGGTCTTAAATATCAATAGGAAGCACCTATAATTCAAAACACTTTATTATTAAGAGTTACTTACATGGTTACATTGATTCAACGAGATTGATGATTACAAGAAAAAGAAAAAACAAGGGAAGTCACACGTTATTGTCTTCAAAATTCAACCTTCAAAGTTCCCCTTAACCGGAGATATCAATGGACTTGACCTCAGGCTTCTTCTCCGGCACTTTCGGCACGATAACCGACAAGACACCATTCTCCATACTCGCCTTCACTTCCTCCATCTTCGCATTCTCCGGCAACCTAAACCTCCTCATGAACTTCCCACTCGACCTCTCCACGCGGTGCCACTTGTCACTCTTCTCTTCATTCTCACTGCTCCTCTCTCCGCTTATCTGAAGTATGTTGCCATCTTCAACCTCCACCTTCACCTCTTCCTTCTTTAGCCCCGGCAAGTCAGCGTTGAACACGTGCGCCTCAGGTGTCTCCCTCCAATCCACTTTAGCGTTTGTGAACGCTGCCACGTCTTTGGTCGGTGCGTTTGCCAACCCTGATGGCGTCAAGACTCCTTCGAACGGATCCCATACGTCCAGTGAGAATGGGTCGAACACGTTTGTTCTTCGGCCTCCAAAAATGCTCGGAATTAGAGACATTGCTTCACTTTTATTACTCTGTTTGAATTTGCTCTGTTTTGAATTTTGATATGTTATGAGCTATTTGCTTTCTGTTGATTCAAAACTACTACGTGCCCTTAGCGTATATATAGGGAGAGAGAAGAAGAGGGTAGAGGATAGGAGGAGAGAGAAAAGTTCTGCAAGGTTCTTCAAAAATCAAGAATCTTCTTCTTTTCTTCTCTTTATGCATAAAGCGTCCTTACAAGAATTCTCAGGTGCTTTCAAGAAGTTTCGGTGCTATGGGTTGAGATGACGTGCAATTCATCAAGCCGGCCCGCGAACACCATGCCATTTTAATTTGGGCTTTATTATTATGACCCATTTATAATTTTTTATCGAATTTTTTTTGTATTTGTGGTTTCTTTTCCGTACTTTTTTTTCGAGGAAAAATGTCATAAAAATCTCAAACTTTGTCAAAACGTTGAATTTAATCCTCTAGCCCACGTAAAAATATATAATGATATAATCAACTTTTGTTGACTTTTTGATTTAATATCAAATTTTTGTTGATTTGCCATTTTGGTTACTATTATGGTTAATCAATGAAAAGCCAACCAAATGTTACTATATGTTTTAACAGGGACTGAATTGAGGATTAAATTCAACGTTTTGACAAAGTTTGGGATTATAAGTAATATTAGATAGCCATGATCTATCGTAAAATATTTCGTTATTTTCTTAATTACAAACTTTTTGATTGCTACTTATTGTAAAACTCTCTCTCTTAAGTTATAAAACTGGAATCATTTTTTTTTTATCTAACGCTTGCTATATTTTTTTTTCTTTTTATTTTTATCCTATCTCATATAGATCTAGATTAGTTATCGACTTATTAATTAGCTGTATAATGTACATTATATAGATATATATATATATATATATGAAATATGTTTTGAGTCTGTGATATTATTGATATGAAGTCAATGTATTTATAATGGACAAATAGTTTTTTTAATTGAATAAATTTTACATTCATTCAATATATATATATATATGATAAAAATAAAGACTTATTTCTCAATCTACTACTTTCACCTTTCCTTTTCTACCACTTTTTAATACGGTCAAGAAAATAACACTTTCTCATGGTATGGATATACGGACAAAATTTATCTATTTTTCATTCCTTCCATCTCTCCTCTCTCTCTCTCTTCCTCTCACCCTCTCTCCCTCTTTTCCTCTTTGTCATAACTAATTCGTCGTGAAGAAAACTATTTCGTAATAAATAAATAAGATACACTTAAACATGTCTATCAAAACCTAAAAGTTGTTTAAATAGAATAGTGTCCATGATGAGAGAGATCTTGAGAGGATATATAAAGAGCATACGAAAGAAGAAAAATTAATCATCATGAGATATAAATATATAGGACGTGAACAAAAAACAATATATAAATGTTGTAGACATATATTAAATTTTGTAGACAACGACATATGTGTCTATCAAAACTAAAAAAAAATTCATTCAGGAATCAAAATCAAAACGATTCTAATCAAAAATCATAAGAAGAAGAGTTATTAACCACAATGAGGAAAATCTTGAGAGAATATACAAAAAAAAAAAAATAATAAGAAGAGATGGTAACCATCATAGACGAAAAATTATACATAAATGGTATTTTCGTGGATAAAAAACATATATATATATTTCATGGACAAAAACCATACTCAAACTCTCGTTAATGGATAATAACTTTTGATGGACAATAAGAGAGATGAACCATATCAGTAGACGAATATTTCTTCTTCTTCTTCTTGATAAACCGATCAGAGGCAAATCCAAAAAAAGAGAGATAATGGAGAGAGAAATTATGTGGACAAAAAATAGAAAGAAAATGAAAAAAAAAAAAGAGAAGAGAAAAAATGGTATTTTGGTTTTTTTTTTTAATTTTGAAAAGTGATAGATTCAGAAAAGCTTTGAAAAATGGTAAATTGAATAATTTTTTATTTGATGGTAGATAAGATAATTAGCCCTAAAGATATATATATATATATTTTTTTTTTGTCAACATATGATAATGTATGGGTGTGTAACGTAATTGGTAAATTATTTTCTTCACATTGTTTATTTATTTTTATTTTTTTTCATTTCATTTCACTTTCTTTCAATATTCCATTCATATTTAATTTATTCAGAAATATTCGTCATATTCAACTCAGTGATCTAAGTGACCGCCAGATCGCTAGTCGTTGCTTCTACAAGTCAATGTATATTTTAATTGTCAACTCACAATTTTTTTTTCACGTTAATTTCCTATCAAATTAAAAAGTCCAACATGAACATGTTTTGGATAACAAAAGGTCATAATCTTTTTATAAATTCACAAAGTTATGAAAAAATAAAATTATAATGGGTTACTTTGTAAATATTATAAATAAAGTATATTATTAGTAATTAGTAACAAAAATAGAAAATAAGAATATACTTAATAATATTCTTTAAAAAATGGTGTAATACATTAGAGAGAAGTCCAACTCTAATTTGGAGTTACTCTATTTAAAGAAAAAAATGATGTAATACATTGAAAATGTTTTAAGTTGCCAGTATTCAAATCCCTGTTTTCCTTTCATTAATCGTTCTACACATAATGCCGTAGAACATACCCGTCCAAAATGATAGAAACTTTTTTTAATGTTACTTCTTTCTATGTATCATTAATCTTTCAACCGGAATAAACAGTTTACGACATGAAATTATATATGTATATATATATCTAACTGCGGATACATGAGCATTCAGGATCATAAGAATCAAAAACTTGCTAAAAAAACGGAAAATAAATTAATAAAAATCAATGTAAACATGTACAATTCAAGGCACATGATGTTCAGGGGCATTGCGTTACATACGACTGGTTCACTCCAATCAAGTCGTTGATATCTCCCATGTCTGACTCATATCCAGGCTGGTTTGAGTCGTTGCCCATCTGCTGTCCGAATAGAGGCGACGCTCCAGTCCCCATATGAGCCACTATATATTATCAAAACATTTAACCAGTCACATTTCTAGGGTAGATAGATATCAGTCAAGAACCAAAGATTCATATATTTTTAGAACGAATGAAACAAATATAATCATTATATACACAGATTACACCAAAGGAATCATTGTATACCTGATGTAGGTATAGCCAAGGCTTGCAGCCTTGCTTTGCGACGATTCGCTAAGATAATAGCAATGACCACGTAAGCCATTAGAGCAAACGCTACCGCGGATACGGAACCCAGTATAGCTGGCAGTTTATTGTTCTTTCCTCCACTGGTTGACCCACCTGACCCAAATGATCAAATGTAATATTTTTACTGGCGTAATAAACTAAAAGAATGTTCGATTTGTTATTTTTCATTATATGTTATGGTCAACTTAATAAACCTATCAAGATCAAAAGTTAATATGGATACAAAAGTCCAAATACAAACCTGAGCTCACATCATTGCTCCCTCCAGTTCCTCCATTGCTAGACCCACCGGAGCCTAAACACAATAAAAATTTTATGCGTATGACATTAGATAGCGAACCAACTAACAATATGATCAAAATACACTAATAAGTTAAAATATTCTAGTGATTCATAATTCTATTTCGAAACCTAGACTAATCATTGAAAATGCATCTGCAAAAAACAAACCTCCAGATCCGCCGCTCCCAGATCCTCCTCCTCCACCACCGCCTCCACTTCCGCTTGTACCCGTACTTATAACATAAAGCTCCAATGCATTTATCATGGGCGGTGAAAGATCCCTAGCGGTGGACTGGAACACCAGATGGGAGCTTGAGCTAGCCACCACATCTCTCACGACCACTTGCGTGGCTTTTCCATACACAGGCACTATTGGTCCTTTACCAACTTGCTTACCACCATATAATATGTTGAACGATCGTGCACTAAACTCAAGAGGCTCAGAGAAATACATAGCCAAGTAAACCGGAACTCCTTTAGAAGGAAGAGTGGGGTCGACTAATAATTCTAAATCTTCCCCGTTCCAAGAGTTACGAAGAATGGACTCAGGCGGCTTGTTTGATGCACCAGAGGTATCGATTGATGTAGCCGTGGATGGTAGTCCTGTCAAAAATATGTTTATCTCCGATGGAAGCCAGAACCTACCTTGAAGATCCGACCTAATCAACAAAACAATATTAAATCTTCTTATTATACTAACTTGTACAATATATGTTTACATATCTATGGTTAATCAGATTATGGTCTCTTTGTTGTTCAAATTTTGCATTTATATTTATTACGTAAATCATACAAACTTTTTCATTTTCTTATCAAAATATTTTTGAATATTGTAAACGCCAACGGATTCTTTTTTCCATTTAAATTTAAGAACCGCTAGAAATTGCTGTTTTTATTAAAATAAAACACACCGTAATGGTGTACACATATCTAAAAATAAAAATTGATAAGGCTTATGTTTGTGTTACTTATACACGAACTTGGATTTATATGTTACCTTAGAACTTCTGTTGCACCATACGCACGTCTTTGTTGGTAAAATAAACCTTCACCAGGACCGAGCTCGTCATACATGCCATCGTCCAAGTCAACAACTTCAATGGAAGATACAAAAGGGTTCGATGAGGAAGACGTACGCACAAAGCAAACGCTGGTCTCTCCGCTGGCTGGAGCAAATATCAGCTCCAGTATGTACGGTTCAAACGCCGAGGATATCGATACGGTGCCTCGGTGTTTCCCTTCAAACACTACGCTGAAGGTTGGGGTTGAGGACTTCCCGTCGTAGCTCCCGTAGTAAAACATCGTTCTCACTAAGACTTTCCCGCCTTTTGCAACCGGAATGCTGGAGTAGCAATTGGAGTCGCCGGTCGGAAAGTACCGAAGTGTGGTGAGGGATTTCTCAATCTCGACAGTGGTGGATGAAACCGTAGCTGACGATCCAGATGTGATGAAGTCTTTGTCTCCGACCCATTTTATGTTGTTCGAGTCTACCCCCGGCAATGACGTTCCACAGTCTATGTTTACGCCTGAAATTGATCATGCATGCATGACTCATGATGATGATAATGATAATGATAGCTAAGGAAAAAAATATAAACTAAAATATTAATATGATGATAAAACACAAAACAAAAATTTTGTTAAAAAGAAAAAACAAGAAACAAAATCCTTTAATCATGTGGATCGATCCGGAACAAGCGGTTTTCGAGTTTAAGGCTAAAGTTAAGACTCTTCCTGCGACTAAGCTAACATGATTGATTGGGCTATAAATGATGAATTTGATTACTTACTGGCTAGAGAGAGGGTTATGATGGAAAGAAAGAAGAGAAGAAAAAACAAAGCAGCAGCCATGGCGAAAGCTAAAACTTCAACTTATGCTCTATATCAAATTTATACACACACCCTATATATTTACGTCATCTTTGACTGTGTATATAAATGTTATATGTATCGAGTTTAGCTGTCTAATAGTATCTTAAAACCAAGTTGAAATCGAACATGAGAACATTCCTTTAGAGTTTTGACCTTTTCTATTTTCCAGCGATGAAATAATTGATTCTTCAACAAAGGGCAAATTACATCTATCAAAATATTCCAATAACTTGCATTTGATTTTGGATTTTCAAGCTCATGCTACCATGTTAGGAAATAGTTATTGGATTTGGGTAGAACGCATAAGTAGAAATTTAAAGAAAAACAAATAAAAGATGTCAAATTGATGTCATCTTATACCAAAAAGTGACAATAAAAGATGCAATCATTTTTGAAAATTAATAAATTGCGCAATAGAAATTGAAGTGTGTCTCAAAATAAAAATAAAAATTGAAATTTCAATTACTACACAACTTTTTAGTTTCGGCTGATCAAATAGCCATCTTTAATTGCAGATTTGTATAAGATCTAATTATTTTAAATGCCGATGCTATTTAGAAAACTTGCTTTTGAACTTTGACATTGATACAGTTATACACAATTTGAATCTTATTTTACCAATAATGAAGAACAACTGGAGGCGCAAATGTGGCGGTAAAGGCGCAAATCAAATTCACCACTTGCTCAGAGATTATAAATTTATTGTAGACATGTTTCCCCCATTTCGTTTTTCTATAGTAGTCAAATGCTTCTTTTAGACCATATTATTTCATCTTCCATACAGGAATTCGATCCTAGAGATACTAGGAATGACAATATTGGAGGTTGCACCACTGAATCATTAATTTGTATCAGTCTGACTTTTAGCAGGAAACAAAAATAACAAAAAATTATACTTGATTATTTTTTGCATAACAATACATATTATCCTGAATAATTGATAAAATATCATAAATTTAACTATTTTTAGTTTATCTTCTTCATTCAAAAATATTTTTTGAGGCATATCAAAGAACTAGAAGTATATGATTTCATAGTTAGATCACCTAGTTTAATTTAACAAAAAATATTAGTTTATAAATTTCTCTAATGCCTAGCTAATAAATTCGTGTATTTATTAAAAAATAACCATTAAAAACTTTTTTTTAAAAAAAAAAAAATTCACACGTCTTTATTGATTACTAGATATTTCCACACGATGTGTGCGTTTTTTAGTTTATTTCTTTTTGTATTATTTTCAAATTACTTTGTAGCTTTTGGTTTTTATTATTTGAATTTTGGTGTATATAGAGTTATCTTGATGCAATTCAAAATTTTGTAACTCTAGTCTATTAAAATGCATAACTAAATCTTTTTATTTCCATAAATTTTAATATAATTTATAAGAGAGGAGGCATCACTTTGATATGTGATGATAGAAGACTAATTTTAAATTTTATTCAGTGATTCTTTCCACATTCCCCGAAACTTAAGAATGACTTTCGTTTTGAAGACCCATAAATTGTAATTTTTTCCATCTTACACAAGCATCACTTGTTAGTTCTGCATTCCTACTCAATCTACATGTATGAGTTTTGGAGTTACCCGTTACAGCTTTTCCTCTCTTCCCTTCTACTGAGTTAACCACCTCCCCCCCCCTGCTTTTTAGTTTTCTTCTTAAGGATATTTAGGTTACAATTGATCGAAGTTCGACTTGGCTCTGATACCATACTCTATTTTGGGTTTATCTACTAAAACCTCTTCTTCTCTCTTACTTTTCTTAATCAGTTCTTAAACCTATTAGACACTATTTATACACGTAGATATTTTGTACTTGTCCTTTTAGCATAAAACAGAAAACCGAGATCATCTAACACATATGGGTCTTAACCGAGTTTATGGCCCAATGGCCCCTTTTCAAAAACAATTTTTTGTTGTTGTTGTTGTTCTTCTTCTTCAACTTCACTCGCAACTCTTCCGCTTCTCCTCTACCTTCTTCTTCCTTATGTGATTTCTCCTGACCATACCTCTGAATCTCCTACTTGCTTTTGTTATGGAGGATTCAATCAAATGTGAGATTCCAACATTTTCTCTCTCTCTATAATCTCAACCATCTTAGGTATCTAAGTATCTCTGTTTGGATTTTAATATATATCGGTTATTTTTCTTTCTCTCTTTTTATATATATATATATAGATAGATAGTCTGAAACATGTATGCAGTGTATCGTTGTGGCGATGAAAAGTTTTTTTTGTGGAACACCTAAATTGACTTAAATTGTTGACAAAAATTAATTGACTTAAACTTCCTCTTCTTCTTCGTATAGACGATCCCAATTTTTTAACTTAATAAAGAAAACTTCACTCCATGCCTAAATCAAAGGCCCATGAAAAAAAGAGCGAAAATAGAATTTATTCTTTCAGAAAAACAAATTTGCGCAAAAGATGAAAATGTAGAATTAAAGAGTAAGAGTTCTTTTTAAAAAAGAAGAAGAAAACACAAAGTTTAGAGTGATTAGTATGCACTTTTAAAATATAGGTTTTAAACTTTTACTTTTAGAAAATGGTTGCAAAGAATTTACTTAAAAATAATAAAGTGTTGATTTAAAAAAGTAAACTCAAGAATTATTGACATTTTTAAAAACTAATGTAACATGAACAAAAATTGGAAAAATGCTATGAGAAATTTTAGGAAAACTATAAAAATTTTAAACTTATGTACTTGGTAAAATTCGGACATTAAAAACTTTGAAATTAAGTAATGTTTTGAAAGGGTGAACCAATTATTTTCGAAATCCGATAAACAGGAAAAAAAAACCAAGATCCTAGAGAGAGAAGAGAGAGAGCTTTCGACAAATGCTCTTATCTTCTTATTTTAAACCTTATTTCCCGTTGAAAAACACAAACAATTTCGGGAAAAAAATCATAAATGGGTCATGATAATAAAGCCCATATTAAAACGGCATGACGTTCACGGGCCGACTTGATGAATTGCACGTCGTCTCAACCCTCAGCACCGAAACTTCTTGAAAGCGCCTGAGAATTCTGGTAAGGACGCTTGCATAAAAAGATTCTTGATTTTTTAAGAAACTTGCAGATCTTTTCTTTCTTCTAACCTGTACCCTCTTCTTCTCTCTCCTTATAAATACGCTAGGGCACATGGCTGTTATGAATCAACGGAAAGCAAAGAGTTCATAACAAAGCAAGATTAAAAACAGAGCAATTCAAACAGAGTAAAAGAAGTGAAGCAATGTCTCTAATTCCGAGCATTTTTGGAGGCCGAAGAACAAACGTGTTCGATCCATTCTCCTTTGACGTATGGGACCCGTTCGAAGGATTCTTGACGCCGTCAGGGTTGGCAAACGCACCGGCGAAGGACGTGGCAGCGTTCACAAACGCTAAGGTGGACTGGAAGGAGACACCTGAGGCGCACGTGTTCATGGCGGACTTGCCGGGGCTAAAGAAGGAAGAGGTGAAGGTGGAGGTTGAAGATGGTAACATACTTCAGATAAGCGGAGAGAGGAGCAGTGAGAATGAAGAGAAGAGTGACAAGTGGCACCGCGTGGAGAGGTCGAGTGGGAAGTTCATGAGGAGGTTTAGGTTTCCGGATAATGTGAAGATTGATGAAGTGAAGGCTAGTATGGAGAATGGTGTCTTGTCGGTTACGGTGCCGAAAGTGCCGGAGAAGAAGCCTGAGGTCAAGTCCATTGATATCTCCGGTTAAGGAGAATTTGAACTTTGAAAGCTAAAGAAGAAAAGTGTGTTGTGGTGGGACATTAATAATGTGACTTTCGTTTTCCTTTTTTCCTAATTCCTATAATCATGAAATATAAATCTTAATAAGAGAGTGTTCTGAAATATAAATGCCCCATATTGGTCAGTCCCGTCCAATATATTTGGAGGCCCTAGGGCCAAAAAAAGTTTTGCATAAAGAAAAAAAAGAATCTGACATAATACTTTCTTTTTATAATAAAATTATCTAAATTGATCATGGATCTAAGGCTCTTGCACTTCTGCCCTATCCCATTGAGCCGGGGTTGATATTGGTACCCTAAGATCGAACATTGCAAACATGAGTCAACTTCTTCTAGTCCTTATAAGTTTTACTGTAAAGACCTCAGTCCTGTCAGCAGAACATTTAAGAAACATTTTGGCAGAATTCAGGTTGAATTCAAACGAAGCCTTAAAATTCTTAGAATTTAGTCATAGAGGTTAATACTTCAACGAAAGATGAATCAAGTTGGGTGACTCAAGTTCTAGTAAATATGATTCCATGTGATTTTCTTAGTGCCCAATATGTTTTGCCATAGTGTTCAACTATTTTCTTTCAGACTTCTTATTACCTATTGTGTTTCGTTTGGTCGTTCAATTCTTGTTTACTAAGTAACCAAAGGTTAAAACAAACGAAACTAATTTATATGCGAGGGTAATTTTTTGCCATTCTGTTTTGTGACAATAAAGTTGACTTTTACGTTAATTCCATTCAAGTTTACGATGAACGTATTAAACTTATTGAAATCTACTGCCAATTATCCTCATGTTCGATCAGAAGAAACCGCATATCTTCATGTTCCTATTTTTTTTCTTTTCTTCTAGTGTAGAAGTAGCTAGCTTAGGCGATTAAAGGAATAATCCTATGAATATATTGCAAGTGCACCACAAACGCAATAATATAATATATTGTAGGGATCGAATACACGAGGACTAAGTAATTACACTAAGTAATTCTTTTAATTGATAAATTTATATAATTATTAATTTATAATATTGATGTGACCATATATTAATATAAGAATTTTAAATTTTTTTTTTATTATTATCTTATTGAATTGTGTTAAATATTATACCGGTCTAATCTGGATTAAGAGAATTTATTAATTACAGTGTTTATATTTTATCGAGTATTAAGTTATAGATGTTTTACTGTAGTTAAAATATGGAATAGTTGACCAACAAATGCTTATAAAGTTAGTAAACTATTAACTATTTACATTTTATACTAATTGAATCACTTGCTTAAGAAAGCTAACAACTTTTTATACTTTAAAACAAACATAAATAGAGTATTTGTTCGAGACGAAAAGACATAATTGGAGAAGTTAAACGCACTTAGTGTGACATAATGCATATGATCGCAGGAAAACTGCTCATCACCTCCACAAACTTAGTTGATTTGGCGTATTCAACTCCAATATTTTGTTTCATGCCTAAAATCACATGAACTAAAATTAGTTTTGAAATGCACACACGAACAAAACAAATCCGATCCAAACCCTCAAATCGTGAAACGCGGTTAATCTTTCGTTTATAGAGTGCTGACTAGAACACCATCATCAGTTTAAACGATTGCATTTTGATCAAAGCTGCGAAGGTAAGAGTTAAAATGACGTTTAGGCTCGAACCCTGACCTCTAAAACCATTTACAAGCTTGAAACCAAATGTGTTATCGTAATTTTCGTTACAACTTGAAACAGAAATATATATATGTACTTATTGTCTTTTTCGAAATAAGAATTGTGGAAAAAGAAGAAGAATCGTATATATAAAGTTATTGTAGATAATCTTAGTTAGATTTTTATATATAAAGAGTTAAAACATATATTTTTTTGTCTTTATCTTGATTTTTTTTTGTTTGGGATTTAATTTGTCTTTCTTGTCGAAAGATTGAGAAAATCAATTCTTGTATCTAGTGCAAGAGATAAGTTATAATTCACTTGCTTTAATTAAGATGTCCACTCTGGTTTTTGGTTGAGTATTAGTTTATAGTTTTTTTTATTTAATAATAAGTTTTTGGTGTTAGTTTTTGTTCTAATTCAGCAAAGCAAGTAATGAATCTGATATGTTTTTATTTTACCATTAATAAGGAGCTAAAATGATAAACATTTTGTATATTGTATATGTAGTATAATACATGATGAGAAATATTAAGGGTTTAAATGTGGAGAATAACATGGGTTAAAGTGAAAAATTTCAGATTTCTAAACGCTCCTAGGCCATATTATCGAGAAGCAGTTTCTAAGCTTTCCTTCTGACGCCGGCGGAGCTATGGTTTGCCGGCGTTGGGAAATCTTCACCTTTTCGATTTCTCTGCAAACTCTATAGATCCCTTTGTAACATTTTCATCTTTCTAGCCCTCTTATTTAACTTTTGTTTCTCTCTCGAACTTTTCCTCTTCACGTCTACCTTCTATGATACCTCAGAGATCTGTGACAGAGAACGGCCATGGTTCACGGCGCATTCCTCCGATTTGTTCATCTTATTTAACTTTTGTTTCTCTCTCGAACTTTTCCTCTTCACGTCTACCTTCTATGATACCTCAGAGATCCGTGACAGAGAACGGCCATGGTTCACGGCGTATTCCTCCGATTTGTTCATGTTGTTGGTATGGAAGCCGGCGAAAGAGAAGCCTCTCGAATCCAAATGTTATCCAATCCCAAAATTTGAGCTTAGTTTCCAATCCCCATCTAAATTCATGGAGTTTAGATGTTTCGCGACCCTCGCCGTGCTGATCTTTCTTTACCGGAGTTCTCAGGCGGCCACGTCAGAAATGGTGAAGAAGATGACGGCGGAAGGGTTAAACCTAATCCTAACACAGGTGCTGCTCTCCTCTGATGGGCTGGAGTCACACAAAAGAATATTTTTATTTCCAGGCCCGATCCAATCTTGGCCCAGCTCCTCATTAGCTGCTCCAACCCAATTACATGTTAAGCACAGGTTTGTTTTGCGTAAACTTTATACAAACCTTCTAAAGTTTATTTGCTCTTACTCTGTTCGGACTGATCGAAGACATCGATCCATCTTTGTGTCATCTAATCCTTTACTCGGGTTTTGTAATCATCGAATTTGTATCTTAGTCCTAATCGAGAATAAGAGCAAACCATTCACCATTGCCTTTACCCTCCAATCTCGGATCCAGCTCTCCCAAAATCTGTACTCGAGGGATACCGAATCTCTTTTCAGAGCCTCATTTAATTTTAAATCCGACCTCGTGGGTCTCCCCTCATTTAAAATTTAAAATTAAATGAGTTTTAACCCTTCCGCCGTCATCTTCAATATCCTGCATTTTTTCTTTTCTATTTCTCTGATCACCAACACATTCATCTTGAGTATGTCCCAAACCTTTGCATCTTGTGCACTTAATTTCTTGTCTCTTGATTGTCGGACATTCACGAACAAAGTGCCCATAGCCTCTGCATTCATGACACTGCATATTTGCTTTCTTAAATGATTTTCCTTCCTCTGAGCTGAAACATATTTGTCCTTGTCTTTCTCAACTTTCATTAATGCTCGATCAAATCTTCGGACTAAAAAACTTATAGGATATTCTTCCTTCGTTTGAGCTTTCTTTTCAAGAGATGTTAATGCCAATCTTTTGCCTTTCTTTGTTCCTCCTAATTCCATCTCATGAGCTTGAAGCATACCCACCACCTCTCCAAAACTGAGTTCTTCCGTGTTATAAGACACACCTAAAGCAGTTTTATAGGCCATGAATCTTGATGGTAGGCATCTGAGAAATTTCTTCACAAGTTTTTTTTTATCTTTATACTTCTTTCCAAGAGTTAATGCTTCCTGAGCTAGAAAACTGATTCTTGAGCTAAAATCAGAGATTGATTCATATTCTTCCATTCTTAGATTCTCAAATTTTGAAGCCAACATGTCTTTTTTAGAGTTTTGAACCTTGGAGGTACCTTTAAAGTGAGTTTGCAGAATATCCCATGCTTCTTTTGCTGTTTAACATCCTTGAATCAATTCAAATTGCTTTCTTCCAACGCTACAATGAATAGCCGTTAGAGCTCTGGCGTTGTATTTTGATTTTTTTCAATTCATCATTGGTCCAATCATTCTCAGGTTTGGCATCTCTGCACCAGCTTCGTCCCTGATCTTAGGTTCCACCCACTTCTCTAAGACAGCTTTCCAAGCAAACACATCAATGCCCCTTATTACGGACTTCATTCGTGATTTCCAAAATCCGTAGTTTCCATCATTTAGTATCACTTTCGTGTTGTTGACGACTTCATGATAGCTCTCCATCTTCTCCACATGATCTCACCTGTATGCAATCCTCACAAGTGACTGCTCTGATGATACCAATTGAAAGTGCAAGTGCTATCTGATATAGAAATTGTATCACGAAGTAACACAACTGTTTTTCTTCAATGAATTTGATTAATAGAAAATATGTTTTACAAGGTTTTTCCTCACACTATTTTCTATTATCTCTCTCAACTGTTCTCAAATCAACAACTTTGATTTAGAACCTCTCAAGACACAAAATCACTTAGCCCTCTTAAGTTTGCTAGCTTTCTTTTCCGAAACTACAAAACTTAATTCTAAGAATGCTTTCTCTTATTTGTGATTAGCTTCTCTAAAGCCTAGCACCCTATTTATACTAAATAGGTTGTGGCTATGCAACAAGACACTTTACAATTCCTAAACCTAATATGAACGGATAATTTCTTTTTTCTTTTTAGGATAAGGAAATTATCCACTATATTTACTTTTCTTCTCAAAAGATAATTCCCAATTATCTTCAAGCTTCTAGAAGTTCTTCCAAGTTTTCTAGATGTTTCTCCAATCTTCTAGACGATTCTTCAAGTCTTCACATCGATCTTTGCTCTTCTGACTTACTTCTTGTACTACTTTTAAGTATATAAGAAAGTAACTCATCTTGCATCTTCATAATAGGCACTCCATGATTCTATCCCAGTGAGTCTTAGTCCTTTGTGCTAAGAGATTCCTCGTCAAGTTGTCCCAAATCTCTCCCGTAAAACTGCAACTGAAGAAGATGGGGTTTCGGGTTTCGATTGGATTTTGACAGAATGCACAAGCTGAGTTTGTTCTGTAGTGCCTCCGGAGAATTCTATCTCCCGTTGCTAGTCTGTTTCGGGCTGCTTACCAGGTGATAAAAGTGAACTTAAGAGTTCAACAAAAGAAGTAATGAGACCTAAAAAAAGCAATTTGTTATCTATGTAGATGCTAAATAAGAAGAGTTTTTGGATCTGGAGACTTTGAGATTGTCCCTTGAACACCGACATAAACACACTGACAAGAGCCAGACCGTATCAACTACTTCTTTATTTACATATTGACAAAATTTCTACAAATTAGCAATTAAAACATACTTAGGAGTGCGAATCAATCTTTGAGACCGTGTACTACTGTTTCGACTTACCAAATCATATATAAAGGGAAACAAACCTTCTTTATCCATAGGGATACATAATCAAACCAACTATAATAGTCATATATAACATGAAACAAAATTTTGATTATAGTCAATTATATACTCTAATCTTTCTCACGCCAGTTTCCGAGATTTGTTAGTAAAGATTGTAGTCACATACAACCCTCCATCTTGAAGAAGCAAGTTAGGATATATTGTATTTTGCGTATATCTTTTAAAGGATAGTTGTTAAATAATATATATCTACTTTTAAGGCCGGGTATATATATATATATATATATATATATCGAATTCCAAGTGGCAAGAATATAAGATTTTACTATGGCCCTGTTTTTTTTGAATCGCAGCGACAAGCACTAGCAACACAACATATAAAAGGAAATAAGAAGGAGAGATAAAGGTGGATGAGTAAGGGAGTCACTGCAATATATCTAAAGCGAGAGAAGAAAGGGAATTAGAGTCACTAGAATTTCTGGCATCTCCGGAATTCCCGAATTAGAGTCGCTGCGACAAAGATGAAAGATAGGAGAAGGGGGAGGTGAAAGAGAGGTAAGAGTTTTTTGTGGTCGCACGTAGCTGTCGCTGCGGCTCTTCACCGAACAGGGCCTATATACGCTATACCTCACCATTTAACATTTCTTAAAAAGAAAAGTTCTTCATGTGACATCAAGGTTTACGTGTTTGTACATTAACTATATATACCAGTCTTGTTAGATATATTTTAATCTTTGTTTCACCATTGAAAAATAAATTTCAACCCACCTTTCTAGCCAATCATCTCTCATCAGATCATAAACTCACTGAATAGCAGATTTGGATCACGGATGCTTTTTCGACCGTGCGCAAACTCAATATCTGCTACTTTTTCGTATAATTCAGCTTTCTGTCCAAATACATTAATAAATTTTTTATTTGAGTGTCAAATTCTTTTTGTTCTCCCATAAACTGTTATGACAATGTTATTGTCGCAAGATAGAAGTTCACACAGGATGGCCATATTTGCAATAATTAAAGATGAAAATGACTTTTAACTACTTTTTCAAATACGTAAAAAGAGTAAAATATCGATATATACAAGATAGTGACACCTCATTATTATTGATATAATTTTATGTATGCACATAAAAAGTTAAGATGAATATTTTATATATACACACGTACGTGTATACTCTTCTTTTTTTATTCCTCTTCTATTTAGCTAAACAATAACCGGTAAACTGTCATGTAATACTCTCCACCAAAATAACTTTATTTTCGATAAAGTATCTAATGACCATAGCTTCTTAAATAATTTTAGCTTTTCAAAGTATAAATGTGTGTGAGTCTGTGATTGCTGATATTGATTTTGTAGAAAGTGATATCCAGATTTTACACTATAGTCTCCACTCTTAGTAAATGGCCAGTATTGTATATCTCGTACCTTAGTTACTGGTGGCCTAATCTCAAGAATTTCTTTAATATCTTGAGGATGAATCTTCTCTAGATCCCATTGCTTGGTACCTACATTGAACAGCTCAGATACAGGCCTATAACCATTTTGCTTTGGTTTAGGAGCTCTAGGTGGATTTAATGGAATCCAAGCATCTTGCCAAACATTTATCTCATCCCCTGTTCCTACTTGCCAAGCTATTCCAGCTTTTGAGAAGATCTTGGGATTTTAATATACACTTTTCATCTTGAATATCTATCAGGTACGTATACATAATACATTATAAACTATTCATCTTGATTTTTATGTGGATAATAAAAGTTTTGAGTTTGGTTACACGTCATTCATCTGAAAAACATATTTTTAATGTTTTAGTAAGTGTTTTTTTGCATTGTAAAAATGCAACACATCGAACTATTGATGTGACATATATATATATATATATATATATATATATATATGTAAATGTTTATAAAAATATACTACTCTGCTCTCTCTATTTCTATGTACTTCTTTTTTTGTGTTAATTTGTTTTTCTACAGTTTTTTATACACTTTCTTTTTATGAATTGTAGAGATCGATTTTAATATTTTAGGAGGATATAACTTTTTTTAAATATGAATCAATTTGCACAATTTACATTTTTCCAAAAAGAATTAGATGAAAACACATGAAGTTTTTTTAATTTGGGGTATAAACATGGAGAAGAGAGAGAAAATTTAGAGCAATTTTTTTTTGGACCAAAATATCTTCGGGACATTGACCAGGAGGATTCCGAGCTGTGCTTTCCATAGGCGACACAAACCACTGTAGCGTGTCAGGAATATATCCAACGAGAAAAGTAAGGGGCCAACGCTAGAGATAACACAGAAGTGAGATCCACATCTTTAAATGCACTGATGCCGTCTCTTCCGCTATGTTAACAGATGTCAAATATATAACATCATATGTAAAGATATAGCAAGATATACTAATATATATCATAACATATATTCATGATATGTCAAATATATTTTATAATATATGTTAAAATATCATGATATGTCAAATATATATTTTAATATATGTTTAAATATCCTGATATATAAATTTATATCAAGGTTTATAAAATATATCATGATATATTGATATTTGACGTTGTAAATTTTTGACGTTTTTTGGTGAATGATTTCAAACGAATTGTTTTTTGTTCTTCAAATATGTATTCAACGTTACATGTGAATAAAATAACGTGATATGTGAATATATAACACGATAAAACAAATTGTGATGGTGATGGCGAAGGAGAGTATGTTGGCAACGACGGAGGTGCTTATCTATCGTGTATCGACGATAGCATCGCCGATTTGGTGGTGAGACTGATTGAGTACGTTATAATCAGAAAAATTTAGGTGATTTAATGAAATCAAAATAACATAATATGAGGCGTAATCGATTTAAAATTTTATAAGAATCATAAGTTGGGGAAGAGAAAAAAGAAAAGAAAGAGAAAGAGGAAGAAGAAGAAGAAGAAGCGCAAAGAGAAAGGAGAGATGCGCATATGTCGAGGCGATTCAAAAAAAAAGAAATTATGAGATTTACCGCTTTATTTCAAAAACTTTTTCTAATCTACCACAATCTAAACATTTTTACCCTCATATCTACTTTTTCATGTTTTCTCTCATGCTCATCTCTTTATCTCTCTCTTCTCTTTTCTCTCTCCCTCATATCTATTATTACTGTCTTTCAACGGACATACTCTTTAAACTTTTGGCCATTGTTGTTTTATGTCGGGTTCTCAAAGGTTGTATCTGAATATCTGGTCTACCAAAGTTTTTATTATCCACTATTTATTTCAAAATTCTCAGAGACAAGTTTTCTATTTCTTTATTAAATAATGTCCACTGTAATTCTTGTCTATGATGTGCTCAAAATTAATACCCTAAAGTATCTAAGCAGTCGTTGTAATATTCTAGGGGTCGAACCACAAAGACTCAGAGAATCACACAATAGATTTCAAGAATCAAATTACGCTAAGCCAAATCAATCAAGCGAGAATATAAATATGCAGAATTAAAAGATGTAAAATCAATGGAGAGGATATAGGCCTAGGGTATTTCTCAGAAAATCAAGGGATGCAGACAAATCAATCAATAGGGTTCAGGCTAAGCACTGTTCTCGAACTCAAATCACTAAGATATAATTAACCAACTGTCGTTGCGAAAACTATCTAAGTCTAAATCCTAGAATTCCAAATTCCTTTGCAAATCCTAAAGATCTAAACCAGCTTTAATGTCCAAGTTTGATATGTTCACAAAATAATTAAACCAAATTCCTTTGCAGATAATTATTTTGCTCACCCTAGGTTCTGTCAGGTTATCAATCTCACTTCCGTGAATAATCAACAATCCTAAAATCTAGATTCCAGATTCGTCAACCTAGAACTAGCTTTGAGAACAACCTATGGTGAAGAACTCAATTGATTATGAACCCTAACAGATCAATCTATCTAACAAGCCATGAAATCCTTAATGAGAAAACCCTAAACCTAAAAGGGATCTACTCAGACATGCAGAATGAAGCAAACAACATGATTGAATAGATCATCAAAGTAAGAATAAAGTAAAATCAAGCATAGAATAAAGCGTCGAAATCAAGCGTAGCCTAAACAGTGGCTGAAAACCCTATTTATAAGTCTAAAACACGTTCTGGGCTTTCTTGTAAATAATAAAGTCTTCTGGGCCAAAAGGCAGATTCTTCTAAGTCGTAGAAAGTCGCGTTTTCCTTTCCTGCAGTCGGCATCGATCGATACCAGCTGGTATCGGTCGATACCAGGACATTTCTGGTGTTCGCCAGACTGGACTGTCTTCACGAAAACTGGCATAACTTTTGATCGCACCGTTGGAATGGCTGCAAACCACTTCCAAATGAAAGCTAATCCATTGATCTATCTCGTGTCCAAATTTGAGCTCAATCCATCGGTGGGAACGTCTTCAACGAATGCAACAAAGCTCCAGAATGCTCTAAAACTCCAATTAAGCTCCAAACATGCTAAAACCTGAAAAGACTCTAAAAGACTCCAAAACAATAGAAAGACTCGATAAAAAGGACTTATATCATGGTCTTTAATGGGTAAAAACCATGATATATCAGTCTACAACCAGCTTTTATCGTTCATGCATTATGTTGTTATTCTCAAAGACTAGTTTGCTATTTTTCATTTAATAATGTCCACTATACTACTTGTATCCAAATGTTTTTATTATCCACCATTTTATGCTGTTATTCTGGAATACGCGTTTTCTATTTTTATTTAATAATGTCCACTCAAAGTTTCATGTTTAGTGTTCCAAAAGCATTTGGTGGACAAGTCTACAAAGCATCTGGCAGACAAGTTTACAAAATATTTGGTGGAAAAGTCTACAAAGCATCGTGGACGATAATTATCAATGATATAAAACATATCTATATATCGTAGACATTTGTGTCCTGGACAAAAAAACACATACATTTATTGTGGACAATAATGATATTGTATTTGATTGGATGAGTGGTCCACGATGGACAATAATAAAACTATTTTTTCAGCTTTTCTTTTAGATCTCGTCTCATATTTGAGTAAATTAGAAAAAAATAATATGATTGTGAGAAAAAATATAAGATTAAAAAATGAGAGAAAGACAAGAGAAATAGAAAAGAGAGAGAAATAAAGAGAAAGAAAGAGATAGAAAATGAGATTGAATAAATATTTTAATTTGTTTACATAAAAACCAACATATTCATACATGTGTTTCTCTCTCTTCCTTTGGTTTTGTCTTCTCAACCCATCCATAATATCGTATCTCTCACTGTCTCACACATGACATAAGAGCAAAATTGTCCAGTTTTTATTACCCTATCACAACTGTGGTAGATTCAGAAAGTTTTGCATAAAGTGGTAGATTTGGAAAGAATGATTAAGTAAAGTGGTAGATTTAGAAAAAGTCCTTCATAAAATATCATGATGACTCTGTTGTGCAACAAAACGCTAAAACATGTTACTAGTATAGGGATAAAGTGGTATTTGCATCACGAAATGAGAGGGTGTAGCAACATCGGTTTTATTACATAAATGTCATTGATCATTTGACTCAAATAATTTCAAGTAGCAGGGTATGAGGCGCAAATTTTATATTAATATAGAATCATATCCTGAAATATTATGAGTATATACATATATAAATTATTGTTTGTAATGTCAGAGTTAAAAAACAATTCTCTTTATTATAAAATATATGATATGTTAAGCCATGATAATGGTTTGAAAATATTAAAGTAAGACATATATTAATTAATTTAATTACAATATTAAATCATCATTGTTAGACTTCAAAACCTCTAATAGTGGGTTGATGGTTTACCCTTGGTCTTACTACTCTAGCATGTATAGGATTATTCACCAAATAACTACAAAGCGGGAAACAAAAAATTTTGAAAAAAAAAGTTCCGTTCAAGGGTCAAGATCGTAATTTAACCTGCTGATTGATTTGAAAAAATCACAAAGCTTTCCTGACTTCGCAACATTAACTCTCTTCTTCTCCATAAATAAACGGTTAGCGGAAGTTGAAATTGAAATTTCAAAATGCATCTCCAATTTCTTCAAAATCTTTTATTCAAAAATGGAGTTAGGGTTTACATAATCTCATGGAGAAGCGAGAATCTTCTTCTGATTCATTTCTCCAATCGATTGAATTACATCTTCAATGGCGTCTGATTCGTTGGTTCAGTTCAAATCGAGATTCCAAGGGTCTCATTTTTGGGTCGAATGATAATAGGATGATGGATACGAAGATTAGTTTCGGATCGTATGATAGTCATATCTAATCGAAGAATGGTACGCAAGCTTTCGATCTCGCTTTTTTTTTCTTCTTCTTAGTTTGGAATTTACTTAATCGGTGTGTTTGTTGATTTGGGTATCTAGGGTTTCAATTTGGAAATTGCTTTCCTTGATTTATCTTGGAATTTTATAGGTTTGATGGCTCTGAGATCTTCCAATTAGAGTAATCCGCATATTTGTTTGTTTGAATTTTATATTTGGCGATCAGAGAGTTTACAGTTTTACAGAGTCTACATCAAACTTTATCTCTTATTTGCCGATATAGATGAATCTAAATGGTTTCATTTTGTTTATAAAATACTCTTAAAATACTTTTATGTCCATGTTTTTGATTGCGTCGTTTTGGTTGTGGCTTGGATTTGACAGGAAGCCATCATACTCGAATGATATGGACTAATGGTGTGGTATCACTATCACTGTATCATGCACAAGAAAAATGTATTGCATACTAAGTCGTCTACTTCACTATACTAAGAATACATGGTCAAAGTTTGGCTCTGTAAGACTCTTACCAAGTTTTCTGTTCCTGGCGTTGATTTTATGGTTTCATTTATTTGTTTGAGTGTTGTACTTTCAGGTGAAATTTTGGTTCAGTAGCTAAGAACAAATTAAGGGCCGTGTCTCCTGCCTCATGCATATATTTTTGTGCTCCTGAGTACAAAAATTCAGAAGGTGATTTCGTAGCTAACAGCATATGACAAGTTATATCTCTCTCCCTATTCTCATGTTTGTTGTGTCATGCATAGGTTCTCTGGATTTTGATGAGCCGAACGATCTTTGTTTGATTGGGTTACTCACGTTAACACGCACACAAAAACACGCACGTTAACACGCACAAGAAAACACTCAAACACAATCCACTCAAACTCAAAACACTACCAAAACAAATCACATCACTCGCAACAAAACTCCAAACACACTCAAAACGCAACAAAGCTCAATAACAACATAACAACATAACACAAGAAATAAAATACAGTACTACACTAAACTAGACACAAGGAAAAAAAACAATAACTTCACGATTAATGTCTTTCTTTCTTGCCAAGAACTTTGAGATTCTGTTGCCAAGTCAATTTCATGTAAGGTATCTTTCTCTTTCCCATTTCTCTTTATTTTCAACGTCCCTTACAACTATTAATCTTTTTGCTGCTCCCATTGAAGTTTAGTATGTTTTGTTAGAAATTTCGTACTATGATGCTATTCCAAAAAAGAAAATTCGAAGCCACTACAAGCGAAAATGACGTCTTGCATACAAAAGCAAAAAGGTAACCACTATATTAATGTGTTTCAACTGTTTTGATGTATACATTTCTCTAGAGTGATATTTTTCCTAACTTGAAGGGTTATGTTTTTAGTTGGGTTCTTCGTTATACATCATGGTCCTTCAAGATTAAATAACAAAAAAAAAGCACCCAGTCAGGCAAGATTCTTACCCATAATGGTATTTTCTTGGAGTTGATTTCGTAGTTAATTTATTGTTTCTATGTCGTGTTAGCGTCCTGTTTACTCTGCCCATAATGGTTTCTAACAAAATGCTTTGAATACTAGAGAGAGGATTCTTAATCTACAAATAAGAAAAGTTCAAGAGGCGATCCAGTAGCAAAGAGGAAATGAGGGCACATGTAAATGATATCTCTTTCTGTCTCTCTATCTTCATGCAGATATTCTTGAGATGTACAGAACAAAAATTTTTACAGGCGATTTTGTCGAATTTATTATGCATTTCTTCTTTAAGGTATTCGATCATTGATCTTGCTAATTATGGTATAGGGGAAAGACGAGTAACTTAGCCAACACTAAGCGAAAGCCTACTGAAACAAGATTGCAAGGTACATCAACGTATTATATCTTGGTATTGCAATCTAATTCACAGTCATGCACATTATGAAAGTTTAGAAATTCAAATATACTACTTCTGCAGTTTAATCCTGATTCAGGGTTATGGATTAAAAAAATGATATCAAGTATTGCTCTTTAGATTGCATTTACTCTTGAACTACTCACCATTTTGCTTCCTTCTGGTACCTTCAGTTCTGCTTGAATAGACACGGACCATTCGCCTATCTGTCCTAAATTTTTAACTGATAGATTCTATATATATATATATCTTGCTTTAGACTCCCATATTGACAGGAAACTTGCAATGAACATAGTTTCTCAAGAAAAAGCTAAATGTTCAATTCATATGAGGATGATAAATAAATTGACTTGTGTATTCTTGACTTGTTTTGGAACATCAGAGTCTGCAACTGTCTTCATATGTCCACTCGTTGAATAAGATATGCAAGATCCGTCCTAATCTATAAGTTAGGACGATCCATAAGTTCAAGGACGATCTCAGCCATCATCTTTGAAGATTTTAAAAGTACTAGTGAAGTGCTTGAAGCAAACCTTTCAGAGTTGAAAGGAAGCATAAAGAAGCAAAGTATGTTCATCAAGGCAAGTCTTTCTTGTGCTCCTAAGAATCAAATTCTAAATGTTAAATCATCATTTAAAAAGCATAGCTTAAACTGGTGTCTATGTTCGTAGTCCACCAGAGGAAAGATGCTGCAGCTGATGATGGTTGTTGCAGAATGTTTGAAGGATGATGTGTTTTGGCTGACCTGAGTATGAGTCTCACGGAATCAATCACATGTGAGTCTCACAGAATTTCCTTCATGTCCATGTATTTGATTATTTGATTGCATAGTTTTGGCTATGGTTTAGATTTTAAGGAAGCCATCATAATTTGGAGTAATTGCATAGTTTTGGCTCTGGTTTGGATTTTAAGGAAGCCATCATCGTGTTTATTAATGATTTCTGTAGTTTTTTACGGTCTTGTATATAGTACTACTAACATAATGGTTTTGTACCAAGTAGGGATTCTTAAGCGGAAAAGAACCATGGTTAAAAGACGATTTAGTTTCTCCGAAAATGGTCAGGTTGATAAACGTACATTGATAGAATGATATTTTTGGATAAGTCTGATATGTTAGGATTTATAACTAGCAGGAACTAATACAAGTAGATTATATTTCTCTGTTAGATCTCGATTCCCAAGGTACGATACTAACGATGTCAGGGATCGGATTTTAGTTGTTGGAGAGTCTTTTTCACATGTGACAGCCAAATATTTCCCCAGTGCTAAGGTGACTAATTTTCTTCATCTCCTCTTACACCACTTGACATTCTCTTTTTGTGTACTCTTTTTCAGTATTTTTATTAGCATTTCATACTATTTCAGATTAGCTACATTCATCTTCTACTCTATGATGATTTGACATAGTTTCATGTTGTCTCTGGTGTGCTATATCTTAGTGCCATTAGTAATGAGAAGCCATTTTACAAATTCTACAGGGATTTTACAAATTCTACAGAAGATGTTTGGTTAAGTTTGATTTTCCTGTAAGTAAATCCATTATTAAATAAATGTATTCGTAATTATTTAGTTTCTTGCTTCTAAAGCTCTGTTACATCTTCTATGATCTTTTTATGCTTGTTTTGATTAGGGTTTGATTGTGAAATCATATTTTCTGCCAAGATGATGATAATTGTATCTTAATGCGTTCCCTGATGTTTTGCAGTTTATATTCCTCTAGAGTAAGATTGTTTTACTAACTTGAAGAATTATGTTTTTCAGTCGGTTCAACATTATATAGCATGACCTGTCAAGATTAAACAACAACACTAGTCATGCTCTGTAAGATTTGTATTCCTGACATTGATTTTGTAGTTTCAGTGGAATGTTTATATGTTGTATTGGCGCCCCCTTTTTACTCTGCCCATAATATTTTCTGACAAAATACTTTTGGATGCAAGAGAGTAGATCCTTACTCTACAAAGAACAAAAGTTCAAAAGACGGTTCAGTAGCCAAGAACGAATGAGAGGTCATGTATCTATCAGCTGCACATAACAAAATTTCCAGAGGCAATTTTGTAGCCAAGAGCATATGAAATCAGGTAAAGTAAAATTTTCCCTCTATTCTCATGTGTATTTAATTTCTTGCTTCTAGACTTCTGTTACGCATTCTATGATTCTGTCATGTTGGTTTTCAAAAATTTTCATTTTTTATATCACCATTTGACGTTGGTTTTTCTTTTTAGTTGATGGTTTCATAATATTGCATTATCCTGCCAGGATAACAAGAAGGAAAAAAAAACGAGCTAGCGGTCAAATCTCGCATTAGAGTAAACTTTGCATAATTTGTCGTAAGTTTCCTTTTTCACATAATTTTGTAGTTTTATTTATAGCTCCATTATTTCAGTTAGACAATTAGTGTCCTGATGACTCTGCTTATAGTTTACAGCTAACCGAATAGGCTGAGAAACATAACTTGAAGAAGAGGTTTATCTGCCAATAAGAAAATGAAAGGTTAGGTAAACAAATAAAACTATGTTAGTCATTCTTCTCATGTTTCTTGCTTCACGCATATGTTTTGAGCAACAAATAAAAAACAAAATTTCAGAAGAAGATTCAGTAACCAAGAACAATTGCTGGGCAGGTAAATAAACTAACTTTCTTTGTCTTTTTCTTATGTCTTTGAGCTACAAACAACCGGATATGCTACCAATTCTACATCCAATGACCAATGACGGGTATGGTAAAATAACTCTCTTACCCTATTCTCACGTGCTTTATTAATAGAGCCATTTGATCATATAACTCGTTTTGATTGTTCACACTTGAACACATTTAAACTCAACCAAGAGCACAAAAAATTCAATCCAAACATAAATTACAACACAAGAAACGAGCATTACAAAAACACCACATGCACATGATACATACTACTTTCAAAACACACTCAAACACAACATTACAAACGAGCAGAACAAAAAAAACACGCAACGAACAAAATACAACACAACCCACAACTGGACATTAAAAAAAAAAAAAAATTCCAATAACTTCCCATTTTCAACTTTCTTTACTAGCAAAAGCAATAGGCTCGGGTGCTCGGATTTTGGATTCGGATCGGATAACTCGGATTACAAAACAAGAAAAGAAACAAAAACACCACACATGATACATACTACTTTCAGAACACACTCAGACACAACAATGAAACTCGATACAACATTACAAACGAGCAGAAAAAAAAAACACGCAACGAACAAAATACAACACAACCCACAACTGGACATACCAAAAAAAAAAGCAAATAAAAATTCCAATAATTTCACAACTTTCAACTTTTTAGCTAGCAAAACACACTCAGACACAACGAGGAAACACAAATACAACATAACAAACGAGAAAACATCAGACGCAGCAAACTAAGTAGAACACAACGCACAACTGGACACAACAACAACAAAATAAAAACCAATTACTTTACTATTTAGAACTTTCTCTACTGGCAAATTTTTTAACTTATTAGATTATGTTGCCGTCGTAATTTAAGGTCATATACCTTTCTCTTCTCATTTCTCTTCCAGAATCAATATTTTTTTTTAATTTTAAAACCATTAATCATTTTATTTGTCAAATAGTATTTACGATATTTTAGAACACTCGAAATATGTTTCTTATATGTATTTCCAGTTTGTACATTTGAACTATAACTTTTGATTTTTTGTGTATTAGCTGTGAATTTTGTTTATGATGAAACGATATTTGGTGTATGTTTGTGTGAGGTACTAAGGTTTATGAACCGGCTTGTGGCTATATTCGAGAATTGCTGATGATGCAAGAAGTTAGTTATTTTATCCTCTGTTTGTAGAGGTTTCCTTTGTTTTGTATCCCTCGGGGACTTTGGTTCTGTTTCATTAATAAAGTGTAGAGGACAAAATAAAAAAAGAAAGATGGGGATAAAATTTAGTACTAATGAAGTTTAGGCGGAAAGTATCATAAGTCATAACACAAAAACTATTCATTTGATTATGTTATTTTTTCTTTCAAATATCACGATTTGGAACTAATTTTAAATCAATTTATAAAATCTTTTTGAAAATTTCGTATCTATTATATTAATTGGGAATGGATGACAACTCTCTACAAGCCATTTGGTATCTTTTTGAAAATTTCGTGACTATTCTATTATGGCTTATGCCATTGAAATATGTTGTTAAAAAAAACTTAATAAAAAATCTCAATAAGGATAAATTGTATATATCCAAACAGCCCTCACAATTCATTCTCTACTATCCTAACAACCAAACACAATTTTAAAAATATCCCTTAAATATCCACTGTTATCCCAATTAAAGGAATAACCATATTAATAACAAAAATTGATTTAGTTCTAGAATGGCTATTTAGCTAATTAACCTTTTAATTGATTACATATAACTTTTACCAGACCATTCTAATATTTTATTTCAGTTAAAATTTTTGAATTAGTTACTTGAAAATAATTATCAAAAATAAAAAAAGCAAGATCTAAAACATGAGAAGAGGGGCAGACATGAAATAGAAGACAACAAAAAATGTGGAAGAAATGGAACAGGGTATATAGAGGGTTACTCAAAGATCACCTGAACTAGATATAAAAGGGCATAAAGCCATTTAACCAAACAAATAGCAACATAATGTGACCCTCATTGTTAGTATGAGCACTTTTCCTACCTGGATTTCTTAAATCACTTATTTATTGTAGGGTCAATTGCAGCAAATTTCCCTCAGGGTAAGGCCTAATGCAGCAGCTTTCCCAACCCAATTTGGCCTCAGGGCCGAGTCTCGCTCCCACCACTGGTGGGTTGAATGTGTAACTTTCGAGGAGGAATTCTCAAGAGGTTTTTGGCTTCTTCCCTCCAATTTTCCTAGCTTATGTTGAATGCTGCTAACTCAATAGAACTTGTTTTTGTATCGTTCGTTTTACAGTGTTGCCTTCATGAAGATCGCGGGAGAAGGTTCCGTAGAGAAGGCATTGGAACTTAGTGGAACTGACGTGGGAGGATGGAATGTAATCGTTAAGCCTGCACCGTGGCAGAAAGTATTCATCGATCCTTATCATGAGGGACCCAAAGTACACCGGTAAAATTTGATAATATTATCTCCTGTAATCAAATATGAATTTAGGATGTTCTTGTCATGTTAATAGCATTTTATCTCCTGCAATCAAATTATTTTTTTAGTTTGCGCGTTACGGGATATGACACTTTGCTTCCTAAGATTGATATCGAGATGGCGCTGTGTAAACATTTCTCTTCGTGTGGAGAGGTCACGCGAATTATGGTTCTCAGCAACGGGTTTGTGGCTTCTTTCTTCCTCCAATTTGTGAATTTTTTTTTCCCAACTCTCTAGTTATTGAAATTTCTTACTAAAGACTTTGTTTCTGTTGAATTTTACAGCTATGCTCACATTTATATTACTGGAGAAGGATGTGTAGAGAAGGCGCTAAATCTAAGTGGATGTAACGTGGGAGGAATGACTCTTGTAGTTACACCTTTGTTGAAGCTACAGGAAAACGTTAAAATAGGCAGAAGAAGGGGGCCCAACTCCCATATCACTGGCTATATGCCCCCAGGTACATTAATTTGCTCTTGAATTCTTGAATTCTTGAATTCTTGAATTCTTGAATTCTTGATTCTTGGTAACAGAGTAAAACCTCTCATTAGTTTCGTTGTTTATACTTTATATTAGATCTTGAACTTGTGATGGCTAACAAGAAGAAGAACATTGAGATGGAGATGGAGAAGTAGAAGTAGAAAGAAGGTTCTCTCCTAGGAGAAGACGAACCTCTTTGGTGTTTTTAACTGTGATACAATGCAACCTTTGTGTTCTTTTTATTACTTTGGTTTTTCTGCATGTTAAAAGTAATTAAGCTCAATAATCATCATCTGTACAATTGCTATATCCTCTCCCTTCTTCCCCATTCCCTGCTTTTGTTTCATCCAAAGTTACCAAATCAACTCTTTAGACACAAACGAGTGTTGAAATAGAAAGCAATATCTAGTTGGGGGCAATGAGTTTACTAGTAGTGTAGCCAAAGCATTAGCAAAAGTGTCTTGATCTGCATCATCTGAGAACTCCATACATATGGGGCTTACACCTTGATACGTGGCTAATCTTTCTCTGAAATGATTCTACTCTTAATTGATGTAATTGCGTATGGGTTGTGTATGTATGTATGTGTTTGTAACTATTGAAACGTATAAGTCCATCTTCGTACACATTCATGTAATATCTTGTTCATCATATTCCAGTTATGTAACATATGCGACGTTTGTTTTTTTTGCCTATTTGGTGTGAATTAGGTTTGTTTGAACCTTTGAAGCTATGGGCGATGCAATTGATTTGACTGGAGATGGTGGCATCTTGAAAGAGATTGTAAAGAGAGCGATAAATTAATGGTGGTATGTTCTTAGGATTGAATAGCGATAAATTAGAGGGACCAATATATGAATCTTTTTGAATTGTTCTTACTGTTTCTTCTACTTCCAATCATATAACCATGTTTGATTTATCTTAGTTCACTGTGAGGGTATATTGGCTGAAGACGAAAAGGTCTTTGACACTACACGTTAATAAGACGATCATGGGACATTGCACTTAAAACCATGAAGGTTTCTATTATTTGAGTCTTTCTTCTATCCTTTTCAATTCTGAACTTTCACTTTATATACTTCTGATTGGCCAATCGTTTTTTTCAGGTTGGAGAGGTTGCAAAAATCACATGTAAGCCAGAAAATGCTTACGGAAGAGCAGGGTCTCCTCCCGACGTCTCACCTGAGTATGTTGTCTTCCACACGTCTTTCATCTCGTTCAAGGTGTGTGACAGCCTTTTTTAATTGACATGTTTGATAATTGCAGTGCCACTTTGATCTTCGAAGTGGAATTGGTCGCTTGTAGACCGAGGAAAGGTGCTAGATTACCCAACATATTAAAAAAGTCCCAATGTTGACTAACAAGCATGTAAGCAATCACACCTTCATTCTCTTTTCTTTGATTTGTTGCAATTTTAGGGAAAGTTGATGAAAATTGTTCAATTTCTTAGTCCCAACGGATCGATTCTTACATATAGCTAAGTTCAGTTGCTTTGATTGATTTCGATATGGAATCATGTTCTAATGAACACTAAGAAGATAATCTCTTCTAGATCTTATGCACAACAAATGTCTGCCCTTCTACATTTAATGGTACTATTCTTGGAAATTGCAGATGTATCAGAATATGCTTTAGAGGTGGATAGAGAGAGGGCCATTGCTAAAGAAAAGCTTTCAGTGATTAATAGAAAAAGTTCTGAGTTAGAACGGAAACTAAAGGAGGTGGAGCCTCGTGAAAAGGTGCACCAAAGGGAGCATCGTTCTTTAGTTACAAAGTACGAAAGATCACTTTTTCTTTACTCAGGTTCTGTTCCTTCTTTGTTGGTATGGAGATTTGACCTCACATGTTCTCTTGTGCTTATGTTTCTTAGACGAGAAGCTCATGAGGCAGATTTTACAAGCAGAGAGAAGACCACAATTTAGTCGTCTAGAAGAAGATAGGTTCTCTGAAGCTAAAAGAAGCATTAACCATAGAGAAGAAAAAATCATGGAACGTGAAAGAACTATCAAGAAGAAAGGGAAGCTCCTTGAAAGAACTAGCAAAAGATTGAAATTAATTTACGGAGAGAGAAGAATGTATAAACATTATGCTAATTGATATTTCTAAGAAGCTAAAGTGAGTTTTTGAGTTGCAATTTTATTTTTAAGAGAGGTCGGAACCGAATAAATTAATCTTATATATATTTTGATTACAAAAATAATAATGTGTGTTGTATTTGTATATGTATTTTTGTTTTTAAACAAAAAATATTTTTTTATAAAAACAAAATAAATTTAATCAGTAAATACAAAATTTATAATCTAAATAATATTAAAGTTAAAGTGTCGAGTGAAGTAGCATAAAGACTTTGAGAAATTAATTTCTATTTTTTATTTACTTAGCAGGCATGAAAATAATTCATGAACTGTATCAAAACAAACACCTGAAATCCATCTGTTTTCACCTAGCTCCGGTTAAACAACTCATAAATGGACACATGTTAAAGAAAAGAAAAAACAACGAAAGAAGACATATTAAAAACAAACATGTTTAGTTTACTAATTAAAAATAAGTTAGTTTACTAATTTCTTATGTAAACACAAAATATTTTATGTTTGAAAAAATCTAAACAAGATTCTAAAAACTCAATAGAAATCATATTTCAGTTATTTTTATAGTAGTATTCGTTATTTAAATAAAGTAGGTTAAGAAATATATATTTCTAGAGACAAATAGAGGATGATACTAATTGGAAAGCATGATACTACAACAAAAAAAAACTCAAATAAGTAGTAAAAATGATTGAGAGCACACAAACTTAAAAATTCAGCTAATTGTTATTTAATACACATAACTAACAAAAACATTTGAAAAAGTCTTGAATTTGACGCAATCAGGAACTTTATCCCAATTTCAAAGCTGATAAAACAAATATGTACCATAAAACTAAAACTCATATACAAAGGCATTCAAGACAAACTAACCATTAACATTACTAATTATGCTTATATTTAACCAAAACAAATTACAAAAAATATCTTACAGCATAGCGCGGGTATATACCTAGTTATCAATAATAACATTAGCATCTTGAATCATGTTATGATATAAAAAGCTCTTATAAACACTTTTATCACTTTGGTCCATTGTGTTTTGTTGGCCCAAGTTGTTTATCACAAATATCATAAAGCTGTTTTGAAGCTTGAGAGACTTACTCTGATTTTCTTGGTGGCATAATTTCAAGCCTCTTAACCCAACCTACAATAAGCTTATGCAAAGTTGATATTTATGGGTAGTGTGATCCATTTTAATGGTGCCTAGTAGGTGGTACACATAATAAATCAAATAGTTAGCTTAAAAACATAAAATTATTACTTCAATATTTTATCATTTAACGACTTCCGGATGTTCTTGTTGAAAGATATATATATCGTGATCTTTGAAGATCTGAGAGTGTGTTATTTAACAAATAAGATATATTGCTATGCATCCGTAGATAATGTGTGATGAATATGTTTCTTTCCTAATTATTTCACAACAAATAACTTTTGTTCTTAAAGAATGGTTAGTAACATGTGTCTTTCGATTTCACAACAAAAAAACATTTGTTTATAATGATTAGTTACATCAATGAATTTCTGTCAAAGTTTTTTTTTTCTTATTCATTTTTCATTCGACCTTTCATTTGTCTAGCATGTCTAGGCCCACTCCAAGAGATTTGTTAGGCTTAGGAGACAACATGCGGAAAATTATCCACATCATTCTTGACAAATCTAGAATTGAAGCTTACGCGTCTACTGACCCACATCACTTTATGTACGTCACTGTCCATTATTTTTTTATTGGTGTATTTAGAATGACATTTTGATAGTTCGTTTATGTAGCTACGTAGTATCTTATTATTTGTGTATGTCACTATGCATTATTTGTTTGTTGGTGTAGTTAAAATGATATTTTGATAGTTCGTATGTGTGGCTATGTAATGTCTCATAGTTCGTGTAGATAGGAATCATTTTTCCTAAAATCAATTCCAATTTCAATAATAATTAACCGTGAAAGTTTAGGTGTAAAAAATGTCTTGTCCAAATCCCGTACAATATTGGACTCGGGAATATCTTATATTAGTTTAGTCAGTAATTGTTATTATGTTTTCGCCGATATAATTAAGAAGAAGATGAGTGATGCGGGGTATGTAGATATATACATCTATCGGATAGTTTTATATATTACAAGACGGAGATACCAAAACACGAGGACCTACAAGTTACCCTCAAAATTGACAAGGAATTCGTGGAGATAAAAACAACGGAATTATTCATGCATGTCCAAAATGACGCGTTTTGTCTAATTGTGATCAAGTCACCGTTGGAAGTTAATATCATGGGGTTGCCACTGTTTAAAGGACGCAACATAGGGTTCGATATCCCAAACAAGAAGGTATATATCAAAGAGATTCAATGTCGTAAGTTAGATCTAAGTTATAAAGATGAGTTGGATCATCCTAATCCATGATTAGTATGTATGAAGATGATTTTTATTAAAATATAACAACTATTGAGTTTGATTCTATGATGTTATTAATTGGTCTTTATTAAAAGTTAAAATTATATTTCTAAATAAAATGATCATGTGGATACTTTTTTTTTTGGTTACATGTATAAAATGCAGTAGATACTTGATAATAAAATGAACTAAAAGTATTTTGTGCTTGGTTTATCACTTAATGGTGTGCAAGAAAGAAAGAAAACAAGAAATAACTCTTTAGAGCTCGTGAAGTGGAGAAAAGTAGACAAAATGTCTCTGATTGTTTAGGGTGGTCTTGCAAATTGCCTAAAGACTCATATTTATTACTATTACACAAAGGCCATAGACATAACTTCGTAGCATCTTAAATAGGTATTTTTAATCTGTTTAATTTAATTTTTTTATTGTAATTTGAAATTGTTGGTTTAATTGTAATTGGTATACTACGGGACATTTTTTTTTGCACAATTATTGCTAAATCAACATAATTTGACATATATAATATTATTGTATTAATATGAAATGGTAAGTTTATTGTATCAAGTAAATCGCATGACAATTAATGTTTAAAATAAGTTGAATGTTTTTGTCAATATTTGTTTAGCAGGATGACTATAAATTAATTTAGGTAATTTAATTGTAATAATCGTGAATATTATTGGGTTTGAAACAAGTAAGCTTCAAAATGTAACGCCTTGACCGCCACTTTTAATGGGTCCCGTGTCCGCTCCCGGCCCATTGGACCCATCGTTGTCCGACGGTCGGTCCGCTACGTCCGAGAAGTTTTAAAAACTTGTTACCAATCTTACAAATCACCACATGATCTTTTTCCGTGTTTTGTCCTCACTCGCACGGTTTCAGGAATCACTTTCCGGGAGGTCATCCATCCTGAAATTGCTCCAGCTCAAGCACGATTAACTGTGGAGTTCTCTTAGGGCGTTTGACAGAAAGATAAGTGCACTTTGGTGACATAGGTGGCTAAATCAATTCTTTTAAACCTCGCTGCATGTACCACTATATTCCTGAAACCGGGATGTTACAATGACCCCCCACTAACAGATCGCAACGTCCAGGTTGCGCACCAGATCGTTACCTCCGATAGTATGAGCCATCCTGACTCCACACTCATTCGGGTTTGGCTCTGATACCACTTGTAACGCCCCGACCGCCACCTTTAAAGCCTCTCGGAAGTAGCGGACTGACCGTCGAACAAGGGTGGGCCCAATGGGCCGAGAGCGGACATGTGACCTGTTAAAGATGACGGTCGGGGCGTTACACAAAACCCCGCGGGTCAAATTTTGTTTATATTTTTTTTTGTTATAATTCGAAATTGTTGGTTTAGTAGTAATCGGTACACCGTAGGACAATTTTTGTTTCACACAATTTTAGCTAAATTAACATTTTTGTTTTAACATATCTAATATTCTAACATTGCTGGTATTAACAAATTAATGAAATAATGATTTGTTGCATTTTGTGGTTTCTTAATACATGTACTTATAGAGATATATGCAAACATGGAAGGTTTAGAGTAATGCGAGGATGGAAGCAACGAAGGTTGTGCCCGTAAATATTGGAGAGGATATTACTGAATTGCTTTGTTTCATTAATTTTGATTAAATCTTTTGAATATTGTTTTGATTGATATTTTTGTAATCTCAGGATTTGGAAACGAAGGAGAAAAAGGAATATGCGGGTTAAGAGATTGCAAGATCGACGGATTTCGTTTTGTGTTTTAAAGATACCAATTTTTTTTTTTTTTAATAGATTTAATTTTACATGCGAATAGTTAGTATATATTCCTTAGTTAGGTTCGTGGTAACTTTCAAAGCCCATTTCAGGTTAGCTAATCGATTTTACATACACATCAACTAAAACCTTCTTGAATCTATGGATATCTAACATCACTTTCTGCCCGTTTAGGTATATCCCTTTTGTGAATTGCCATCCTTAGTGAGTGATGTTGTTTGGGTCTCTTAGAATCAAATCATTTTTATCATATTTTTCATACAGTGAGTCTCTCTTGCAAGAATCTTATAACCAATGTAGTCTATACTGAACTTTTTCGCTGGTTCTCTATAAAACGGTTGGTTTTGGTGTTTTCATCGATTTAATGTTTTGTACTCCCTCTGTTTCACAAAGAGTGTCTTTTAAGGTTTTTGCACATAGATTAAGAAAACCTTTAAATTTTCTATTTTACCCTCTATTAATTAATTACACGATTTTTTTTCATTGGTCAATACATTAAAATAGTAGAGACAAAACTGGAGAATTTACCAAACATCTACATTAGAAATATAAAACGACACTCTTTGTGAAACGGAGGGAGTAATTGTTTTTATGTGCTGAATATATCAAATGATTAGATGGCCTGAAACGTGAGTCTTGTAGTTTCACTTAAAAGCCATTAATAACATATTTAATTATTACAGTTAGTTAAAACCCACAAACATGACAAAAGGAAAGCCCAACAAATATTAATCTTATATAAAACCTATGATATTTTCTACAAAACAATGCTTAAAATTTGTCCCTAAATTTACGTATCCTAATTCATTGCTTCACTTGATTACCCTCTGCGTCGCTCCTGCGCCGGTTCAACAAATATACCCACTCGATTGGATTTTTGTTTGATGTTGATGGTCAGGTCCGATCAGACAAATAATAAGAGAGAACAACGTAAGGCAGAAATAGTATGAGTAAACTGGTCGTCGGACGACGTTGTATTGATATATCTTAGTACAAAGTTGGTCGAGCGTGTTGCTCTTTTTACAAGTGAGGCCTGAGAAATAAGCTTAAGATGAGGCGAACGAGGTTCGGCTTACAACTATCTTGCTCGCTCTAAGTTTCTAGGTCGAGGGGTTCTTCTCCCGAAAAGTTCTGATTTCCCTAACACTGTTCACTAACACTTCTTTTATAGAGATTAGCAGGGGTACTTCCGTACTTAGGTCGACGCGAGGGGTAAACATCGGATCTACCCCTTGCCGTCCATCAGGTGGTTGTATGGCGATTGGGCCAACTTTATTGGATGGGCTTTTTTGGATGGGAAGGGCGAAGCCCATACCCAACAATGGCCCCCCTATTTTTTGGGCCGAACAAGGCTTTTCTTTCCTAGGCTCGCCCTTTCTCTTGCTTAGGGTTTCCTCGATTTGCTTTGGATGCGCGGGAACGGTTACGCTTGATGCGACCTTTTCGGAGGACGTGGCTTCTCGCCGCTTTAGCTTCCCACTTCCTTTGTATAAATACTTGTTTCGGGTAACTCATTTTCATTTTCTCTTCCATCCTGAAAGGTAACTTCTCTCTCTTGTCTTGTCTTGTGGTTTTATTCTGCTCGCTGCATCTTTTCTGTGAATTTCTTGTGTTTTACTTTTCACTTCGCACGATGTCTTCGGATTCCAACTCACCTACTGGGTCGCTGGACGAGTACATAAAGGGTCGTACCCCTAGTGGGTCAGAGGATTCTACCCGGGGTCGCTCCCCGGTGGTTGTTCTAAGTTCTCCCTCAGTATCTTCGACCTCTCCTGTGGGCGTTGATTATCCTTCTGACGAGCTGGCAAGGAGGGAGGTTTTGTCTCGTGGCGATGGCGCGTGTCCTAGTTTGCCTCGTCTGACTTGTGGACAGGGATTCAGACGGCTCGGCTAATGAGTCGGAGGATTCTTCCTCGTCTTCTGAGGAGGTCGAGGCTTTGTCCAATCCCCGTCGTCAGTACGTCGGTCGGGGGGATTCTCTTGAATACATTGGTCCGTCGAGGTCGGATCACTTAGCTTTGGAAGAAATTCTCAGCTTGAGGCCTGCATCGGCTGGCGTCTCGCTGATCGCTTCGTCGCAGGAGGATCGGCCATGGGCGCCGCCACGTGGCTACTTATGCCTGTATGAATCGTATTTCTTCGATTGCGGGCTCAGATTTCCGATTCCACGCTTCTTGATTCAATATTGCTCTGAACGTCGAATGGCGTTGTCCCAACTTGCTCCTTTGGCGGTCCGGAATGCTATGGGCCTTGTTATGTTGTCTAAGGAGTGTGGGGTGAGAATGGACTATCACTTCTTCGAGGAGTTGACCACCATTGCGAAGGTGAGGGGCAATGATTGTCTTCACTATGTGAGCGCCTTGCCGAAGCACAAGATTGTTTCAGGGAAAGAGAAGTTCTCTTCCTGGGGAAAATATTACTTTTTTGCCAAAATTGATGAGGCGTCCGTTGAGGATCCCTCTATGACTTTCTTTTCTCGTTGGAACTGTATTCCTGGTAGACTTTTTTTCTCTTCCTTGCTTGCTAATTGGGTCGCTCTTCGTTGTTTTGATTGCGGGTTGATTTTCGCTGTTTTGCAGCTTGCATTTTGAAGATTTGGGCGCCTCCACCTGGATTCTACGAGGACGTTGAGAAGTTAAAAAGCAAGTCGGCGATTCTTTGGCCGGTGGAAGATAAGAAGGTGTCTGCAACTAGGTCAGAGTGACGCAAAGAAGGTTGGTCGGTCGACCGAGTTTTTTTTTTTTTTTACTGAGCTGTTCGCGCTTGTTTCAGCATCGAGGATTCGCGGGAAGATGACAAGGAAATCGAATATGCCGGATATCTTAGGACATCTTCACCATCGCTCCAGTAAGGGGAAGTCGGCTGCTCGTCCGACGACTGGGGGGAAATCTTTGAAGAACCTGCACCCTCCTACGGGATGGGAGGACGACCAAGGGGAGGTCGAGGCCACTCGGGCGAGGTCGCTTAAGCCCGTTCAAAGGAAGGACAAGGAGAAGGTCGGGCAACCATCTGCGGTGACTCCTTCGAAAAAACGGGTCGTGCCAGCGAGGTTGAGTCCTCGAAGCGAGGTCGTGTCGACCCACCTGCAGAGGTCGATCATATGTTCTGCTGGCAATACAATCGAAAGGATCGATCGATGGTTCAGAGCAAGGCAGCGTGCGCTGACCTCTTCTGCCTTTTTCGGCGGGATCCCTCGCCGTCATTTGAGCCGAAGGAGCTTGTGCGCGTTGATATTTACGAGATGATGGCGCAAGGTTTCTTTTCGGTAGGGGTAACATGATTTCTGTTTCAGTTTTGTTACGGTTTCCATTGAGTTATGATCGACTGATATCTTTGCTTTGTTGCGTTCGCTCTTGGTCGACCTAGGCTTTCGACGCCACGAACCAGCTGGTGTAGTTTTATGACCAGCAATTAAAGGCCGCGAAGAAAGAGGGTGCTGAGGTCGATGCGAGGAAGCTGCAAGGGGCGCTGAAGAAGGAGCGGGAGCATAGTGCTCATTTGGCGGATGAGTTAGCTACGTACAAGGCTGACTTCGAGGAGAGGGAGAGGGAGTATGTCCTGCAGCGAACGTCGTTGGAAACGCAGCTGCGGGAGCTAGAAAAAGTCAATGCGTCGGAGATGACTAGGCTGAGGGCGGCTCAAGATGAAAAGGAGCTGTCTACACGCCGGAGTACGACGAAAGATCTTATGAAACGTTTCCAGCTCCGATTGGATAAGGTGCGCGAGTACCTCGAGCAGTTGGAAGCTCGCCAGTTCGTCGAGATGCACCTGGAGCAGATCTCCGGGACGCTAAGGTTGTTAAAGGCCCTTGAGAGAGATGGTGAGATTACCGTGCCGTCGCATGTTTTGACTGATCTTGGCGCCAAGGTGGTGGAGTTGGAGAGTACGATCGCTGGAATGCCCGAACCTGTTATTACGAAGGGCGATTTAAAGGCATCCACGATTTCCCGATGCAAGCGAACACGTTCGACGGAAATTCCAGCTCCAGGCGTCTCGTCGATCGGACTAGAGAGCGAGGTTTGTGACTTGGCGCCGGCAGAGGACGCAGGGGGGGGATCAGGAGGGCGATCATCCCGCTCCGACAGCATGGGGAGAACGAACGACCGAATGCTGCCGAGGAAGACGCACCGATGGGCGAGGCTGCTGAAGATACAAGGGAGGAGCTAGCTGAAGAAACAAGAGAGGAGGTCGCTCTAGAGGGCGGGGCGGGCGCGATTCCTGATGGGACGAGCGCCGGGGAAGGTGCGTGAGGAGACGACCCAGCAGATGCCGCATTCTTCTCCCTCTCTTCTCTTTTTCTCTATTTTTCTTTTTTAAAAAAAAATGCGAACACGTAACTTTGTTGTTTATTTTGTTCTCCCTTCTTGTTGAACCGTTATTTGCCCTAGGGGGCCTTTGCATATTTCCCGATTTGACTTAGCGTATTTCGTCGTTGCCTCGAGAGTCACGTCCTTTATTGATACGCTGTCTAGTCGAAAGGTCGCGAAGGTGAAACGGTGCATTGATTGGACGTTTTTCCGTCACGACGCTTCGGTGTACCGCTTCGCTGCCTTTATAAGGCAGTAGACTTTGTCATTTTCTGTACTTCTCATCTTTGTTTCTCTTTCGACACATCCGCTGTACTCTTTTCTTTTATTTCTCTGAGAAATCGTTGATTGATCATGGCTGGAGCTTCGGATGCGGTTGTTCGTCGAGCCGCTTCGGCGGTTTGTATGGAGTGTTTCGAAGGCATGCTGGAATCTTGTCCACGATGCAACGTTCGGCTGATCCAAGAGTATCGGCCGACTGGGATAGTCTTAGTGCCTAGTTTCTTTATCTACTCGTTGGATGAGCCGGAGTATACGCCGGCTTGGCGCTTTGTTACTCAGGTTTGTCATTAATGTTCCCTTTATTCGCCATGCCGCGGCTGATCGGGCGAGTGGATTACTTGTAACTGGCTAACATGCTGCTTTTATGCAGATGAGAGAGTATTACGACTGGTTGAAGCGCGATTTCGACCGCTTGGTGGGCGAGGAACGAGCGTTGCTTCAAGAGGCGTACCTTCCGGGCTATCCCGTAGGGTTTGCTGTTGCGATGGTTAAGAACAATGTAGCGGCGGTTCGCGTTATGCGAAGGATGCAGCGTCTAGAGGCGCATCCCAAGGATTGGGCGAGGTGCGGGGTGGACGACGCACTACCGCTGTCGGATTGCTTTCGTTGGTTCGCGGCCGAGTACAAGGGCGAGTCGTTGTTCCCGGGGGATGCAGGGGTCGCACCGTGAATGTTTACCTTTTTTTTTTTTTTTTTGGTATTTCGACCTTGTTCTTGATGCTGTAAAAACTTTGGTGTTGGTTGGCCTTTTGGCGAATATACTTTTTGAAGGCGTTTAATGATAATCTCTTTTTGCGAAAGCGTAACATTCTTGTGCGTTCGTAATGATTGCTTTTGGTAGCCTTTTCGTTTTCCGCGCCGTTGTTTGTTGTAATAAATGAGGCGTTTTGCCCGGAAAAGGTACGCAGCATTGATGTCTTCGGCAGTTGGGAGCTTTTAATGTCCCTGTCGTCCCTCCCGTACTCGTAATTTGCTATAAAAGGGAGGGGGAGGACTTTGCCGTTTTTGGGCTTGTTCAGGTTTTGCCGCGAGAGCTTTTCCTTGTTGCGGTCGACTTAATTCTTGATTTAGTTTCGTGCTTGCCTTGCTGCATGATCGAGAATGTGGCCGTTCACTTCGATCCCTTTTCGTCCGACTCCTGGTGTCAATCCAGAGAGAAGGTTGCGGCTGCGGATGCCGTGTTCTTGCTGTTGTGAGCGGATCGCTCAAGAGTTTCGGCCGTCGGGAGTGAAGGAGCCCACTCTCTTCATTGCCACGCTGCGGGGGCTAGATGCGAAGCAGGCAGAGGAGTTACTGTTTGCGGTAAGCTGTACTCCTTGCGCGGGGCGTCTTAAGTTTTATTTGCGACTTTTACTCGTCGTGTGTCTTTACTTTGTTGGTTTGTAGATAAAGCAGGAGTATAGGGGTTACGTGCGGGAGCTCGCCTATATCAGTGTTCACCTGAGGGAGGAGATCGAAGAGAGGTATCCGCGCAACCCCATAATCCGAGAAGAGAAGCTAGCCCGGAATGATGAGCGGGCGGTGGCTATGATCCGGAAGATCAAGCGACTCGAGGTGCATCCGAAGGAATGGGTGAAACATGACCTGTTCGAGGGTGATCCGGAGGCGTGGTGATTGTGCTCCGGGTCCCGTTGCTTCTGGGTGTTTATAGCTCTCTCTTCTCTCCCCCCTTTTTTTTTTTAGGAAAATGCTCGGCGACTGTGCCGTTCTATTTTGATGCTTGTAAGAACATAAGCTGTATAATTAGATCGATGTGTTTGAGATTCTCTTTTGGTATGAACTTGTTGGTGGCACGATCGGATCGTGCGTCGAAAGCGGCTTTGGTGCGCGTATGGTTGGACACTTGATGTATAGCCGTTGTAGGTGCGAGCGTCGTGATGCGTGTACACCTAGGGGCGAGCATCGTGCTCGGCTTATGAAAGATACTTGAAATAAATTCTAAGTATGTTTTGCGTAGGTGCGAACCTTAGTATTCGACTTACCCTGTGTTTATAAGATAGGTGCGAGCGTCGTGCTCGGCTTATCTTGTATATATCCGATGCGTATACCGCTTGTGCAGGCTGGGGCCCGGCTTACAGAGTCGGTCGTGCGTGGAAGGTTTGTGCGAGGGCGGGCTCGGCTTAGACGCTGTTGACTGCTGGGAAATTCATCCTCAGTCAGAAAGGTGCGCTATTGCTGAGCGCGTGTTTAGTATCGGTCGCCTGATCCAATGTGTTTCGAACTGAGTCGTAGGGGAAAACTTTTTTTTTTATATAAAGTAATAGCTGCGCCCGGAGGCTGCCTACGTACCCGTAACGGGATCAAGTCATTCGTAGTTCGTATTTATACAAGGTAGGGATCGCTGTACGAGCGTCTCGGATTTAGTAGTAGTAGCGTTTTAGGTTAATGGAGTTCCACGATCGAGGGATTGGTGTGCCGCTCATCGTCATCAGCTCGTAGACTCCTGGTTTAACGACTTTGGATATTTGACAGGGGTCTTCCCAGTTCGCGCCCAGCTTTCCAGCGTTGATCTCGGCTGTATTCTCGAAGACCTTCCGTAGGACGAGGTCGTCGTCTCGAAAGTGTCTGTTTTTGACTTTCTTGTTGTAGAATTTTGCTGCTGCGTTTTGATAGTTCTGGATGCGACGGAGGGCTTTGTCGCGACGCTCTTCGATCATGTCTAGCGTATTGATGAGCATTTTGTTGTTAAGTTCTTGCTCGTGTATTAGCTTTGATCATCGCAGGCTTGCGATGCCGACTTCAGCCGGTGCGACTGCTTCCATTCCGTAAGCCAAGGAAAAGGGTGTCTGGCCGGTCGCTGTTCGGGGAGTTGTGCGGTAAGACCATAGGACACCGTCGAGTTTGTCGGACCAGGCCCCCTTCTTTTCGTCGAGACGCTTCTTTAGTCCATCGAGGATTGTTTTGTTTATCGCTTTGGCTTGATCGTTGCCTTGCGGGTATCTTGGGGTAGATTTGCTGAGGCGGATTCGCCATCCCGCGCAGAAATCTTTGAATTGTGTGGATGTGAACTGCGTCCCGTTGTCTGTGACGATTTCATACGGCAAACCGTGTCGACATATGATGTACTTCCAGACGAAGTTCTGGACGTCCATTGCCTTTATTTGGGCGTACGCTTCGGCCTCGACCCATTTTGTAAAATAGTCCGTCATGACCAAGATGTATTTCTTCTGTCTGGAGGTAGGCAAGGGGTCGACGATGTCCATCGCCCATCGCATGAAGGGATAGGCGGGGTCGACGTTTGAAGGAGTTTGGTGGGGGCGTGAATTTTCTATGCATGGTGTTGGCACTTTTCACATTTGCGCACGTACTTCTCGCAGTCGGCTACCATAGTTGGCCAGTAATGTCCGTGCTTTTTTATTTTTAAGGCTAACGCTCGGCCGTCTGAATGGTTTCCTCCTGCGCCTTGATGCGTTTCCTTCGTAACTTGGGTCGTTTTGTCCCCGTACAAGCATCCGAGGAGGACGCCTGACGCACTTTGCTTGAAGAGGTTGCCATCGAGAGTGACATAGCTTGCGTTCTTTGTGCGGAGTCGTCGTGCAGCCCACTTATCTGAAGGTACTTCACCGTCGTGTATGTATGTGAGTATAACGATTCGCCAGCCGTTTACGTCTTTGGCGGGTTCTTGTGCGTTGATGGAGCAGATCATGTCGGTCGCTGCGATGCTAGGGTTTTCGATGCTCTCAACGGGTATGATTCGCTTGAGGTTGGGGTCTGATGTCGAAGCTAGTGCGGCGAGCGCGTCTGCTGTGGCATTATCGCTGCGGGGGATTTTTGTGAGCTCGAACTTATCGAACTGGCTGGCAAGGTCTTTGACGGTCTAAAGGTACGCATCCATCCTTTCGTTTTTTGTTTCATAGTCGTCGTTGTACTAGTTTGCGACGAGCTGGGAGTCGCAAAAGGCGTGGATGTGTTTGAGACCTAGGCTTAAAGCGAGGTGGAGTCCCGCGATAAGGGCTTCGTATTCGGCTTCGTTGTTTGAGACCTGGAAGTTCAGCCTGAAAGATTGCTCCAAGATTTCTTTATGGGGCGACTCGAGGCGGATGCCGACTCCTGAGCCATACGAGGAGGATACGCCATCGACGTGTAGGGCCCACTTGTCCCGCTCTTCGAGGCTCGAGTTAGCTGTTAGCGGTCGATCGGGGGGAAGGCGTCCATGAAGGAGAGGAGCTCGTTACCCGCTGTAGCTTCCACGAGTCGGTCGATATGCGGGAGTGGAAAGATGTCTTTTGGACAAGCCTTGTTGAGGTCGGTGAAGTCAATGCATGTTCGCCACTTCCCGTTCTTCTTTTTGACGACGATTGGGTTAGCTAACCAGTCTGGGTAACGAACTTCGACTATCGACCCGGCCATTAATAGTTTGTCGACTTCCTCGTTGACGGCTGTGGACCGCTCCGGTCCGAACTTCCGGCGTTTCTGCTTCACAGGCTTATAAGTTGGGTCGACATTGAGTTCGTGGCACGTTATCGTTGGACTTATCCCCGACATGTCGTTGATTGACCAAGCGAAAGTGGAGGCGTTTTCCGTGAGGAAATTTACAAGCGTAGTCCGTACTTGGGCACTGATGTTGAGGCCAATGCTTACGCATCGCTCTGGGTCGGTCGGGTCGATGTTGATCTGCTCAGTAGCGCTTGGCTTGGTCACCGCTACCGCACTCTTGAGCGATAGGTTCTCAAACTCCAGCGCAAGTTTCTGTAATTGCTATTGCGAAGGAGTAGCGTCGGTCGTCGGAGCTCACAGGGCTGTTGGTAGCGACGCTGCTTGCGAGGAGGTCACTGCTTGCGAGGAGGTCGCTGCATGGGAGATCTTATCTGTTTCGGAGGATGGAAGGCTGAGGATCGATGCAGTGTCGGTAAGCTTGAGATTTCGCATCTTCTTCTCAATAACGAAGCAAGTTCGAGCCAGTTGCTGATTTCCCCTTATCGTGCAAATTCCTCTTGGCGTGGGGAACTTGACGCATTGGTGGTACGACGACGGGACGGCCTTCATGAGGTGGATCCAAGGTGTACCTAGAATGATGTTATAGATGGTTGGGCGGTCGATGACCACGAACTTGACCCAGTTGACTGTTCCCCCGACGAAGATGGGGAGCTTGATGGTCCCTATCGTCATGATCGTATCGCCATCGAAGCCGGTTAGTGGTCGGCTTGAGGGCTTGATGCTGCGGTCGGGTATCTCCATTTTTCGAAGTACTTCCTTAAATATGAGATTGACGGAGCTACTGGTGTCGATCATTACCCTCGTGACTTCACTCTCTCCCACGAGCAGTTCGACGACTAAGGGGTCGTTATGGGGCATGTCGACGCACACTGTGTTGGCGTCTGTGAAGACGATGGGTTATGTTTCAGCTGTGATGGCACGCGGCCATGTGACTGCCTTTTCAGCGCGGCGACGGTGGGTGGCGATCGAGCGTACTGAATCGTTGCAGTTTGTGAGGCCGCCCATGATCATGTTGATTCGTCGGCGTGGGACTGGGATGGGTTCGTTGTCGTCTCGTACTCGTTTTGGTGGCTCGAAGTCAGCAGCAGCGATGCCATCTTCCTGGGCGCGCGCTGGTTCGTTGTCAAGACGTCGGTCTTCGTTGTTGGCTGGTTGAATGACTTGGTTGTCTCAGCGGTCGTGTGTTCCTTGTCCCCGATTCATGGGCCTGCCTGATTCGATGCATATGTCCTCGCTTTTGTATCTGGCGAGGAGCTCACTGAGCAGATACCGACATTCGTGGGTCGAGTGGCCGGGTTTCTTGTGGAAGTCGCAGAATGGTTGTTGCCCTTGGGGGTGCGCATCTTTAGCGTCGGTGTTGCGGATGTATTTGTTCCATGGCTGTGGTGGCCTGGTATCTTGTGAACCAACAAAGAAGGTCGCCGCTTTCCTACTGCGCTCCTCTTTAGCGTATTCTGCGTCATAATGTTGTCGCGGTTCGAAGTATTCCTCCTTTGCCTTGGTAGGAGTTGCCTTGGAGGCATGCTTTTTAGCCATCGCGGCTTTCTCTTCCTCGACGAGGATGTGGCGCGAGGCGCGGTGTAGAGCATCGATAAGCGAGGCGGGCTGGTTGAGGGACAAGTCTTCACGAAACTTTGACTCGTACCACATGGCGTTTTTGAGCGCGGCGATCGCCGCATCGTCAGGTACATCGATTTGAGAGACGACCTCCTTGAATCGGTTGATGAACTTCCGAATGGATTCTTTCGGCCCCTGGGTGATGGTCCATAGGTCGGCGTTGGTCGCGTTCTTTTGTATGAACATCAAGTACTGCTTTAGAAAGGCGGCCTTCAGTTGGTAGAAGGAGTCGATCGTGTTGGCCTCCAGCCGTGTGAACCAGCTGAGTGCCGCTCCGCTGAGCTGTTCGACGAAGAGCTGGCAGCAGCTGGCGTCTTGCTCTTCTTTAGCTAATCGCGCTCGTGCGATCGCTACTGTAAATTTGGTGAGGAATTGCTGGGGATCGCTTCTCCCATCGTAGGAGGGGAGCTTGATCTTCCCCTCATGCCGCAGCGGTGTGCTTGTTATACGGGTGGTAAAGGGCGAGCGCTGGGTGTCTTCCAATACCTTTTCGAGTTTAGGGGCTGAGCTGGTCGCGCGATGGACTTTGGAAGACATTGCGCGGAGGAGCTCCTTCATATCGTCGATCTCCTTGTCCCTGGCGGCGGTGTAATCGTCGAGGTACTGCTCCGCAATGGCTCGAGGCCTGGCGGTATCGGCTCGATCAGCAGCGTAGGCAGCTGCGGTGGCTAGTCTGTTGAGGCCACTGGGGCTGTTGTTGCAGGACGCGTCGAGGCGCGAGCGGGTCATGTTCGGCTGTACCGTTGGACGTGTTGGTGGCGCGCTTGCTCGCGCAGAGATGGTTGATTTCTTCTTGGGACGCCACTTGGGCGTCCGTCAGAGTTTTAAGCTAGTTGGCAATTCGTGCCTCCTGGGCGTTCATGCGATCTAGGATGCTTTGAAAAAGGTCGCCTATATTCGCGCCTGAGGTGGCTTCTGGCGTACTGTGGACGACCGCTGTTGGTAAATTGTTCGATCTGGCTGGGCAGGCGTCGAGTTGAGGCGGCACCTCGGGTTGATTCCCTCCTTTCCCGGGGCGCGGGGCGATGGGTTGTTCGTGCTGCGAGCTGGTCCCCTCGCCTTGCTGGGTAGGACGAGTGTCCTTTGCCTGGGTCGCAGCTCCGTGGGCCCATTGTGGTAACGCCCCTGGTATTGTTGCTTCGCTTGAAGGGCTCGATCTGGCTATTGCTTTTCCGGGTCGCTTCCCCATTTTTTTTTAGATTGGCGGGTTGGTCGCAGTTGTGGATGTGTGCCTTCACATTCTTCTACTCTGTAGGGTGGACTTGAATATATCCCCACAGACGGCGCCAATTGTTGATGGTCCGGTCCGATCAGACAAATAATAAGAGAGAACAACGTAAGGCAGAAATAGTATGAGTAAACTGGTCGTCGGACGACGTTGTATTGATATATCTTAGTACAAAGTTGGTCGAGCGTGTTGCTCTTTTTACAAGTGAGGCCGACCTGAGAAATAAGCTTAAGATGAGGCGAACGAGGTTCGGCTTACAACTATCTTGCTCGCTCTAAGTTTCTAGGTCGAGGGGTTCTTCTCCCGAAAAGTTCTGATTTCCCTAACACTGTTCACTAACTTTTCTTTTATAGAGATTAGCAAGGGTACTTCCGTACTTAGGTCGACGTGAGGGGTAAACGTCGGATCTACCCCTTGCCGTCCATCAGGTGGTTGTATGGCGATTGGGCCGATTTTATTGGATGGGTTTTTTTGGATGGGAAGGGCGAAGCCCATACCTAATATTTGATTAGTATTATATACACGTGCTTATATATTAATGATGTCAAAAATATATTAAACTTAGTGCGAGCAAAATGGTTGGATAATTTCATGTGTACATCCGATTTCTTCGCATCTCAACGTCAGTAATATATCCAATGGTTAGAACTGAAATCAGAAAAGGAAGCAAGTGGATCCAAATGGTGTTGGACATCCGATGTTCATTAATTATAATAATATTATTTTTGGATAAATAACTTACAATATAATCATTTTTCATTAAATAGAAACAGAAATTTACCCCAAAAAAAAAGAACATATCAGAAACCGATCCCTGGCTTCACCTTACATGACAATGCTCAGGAAAATACAATCAATTAATGTGCACATATCATGTTTGTCTTATGATGATTGAAAGATTGAGGAAGATGAGGAGATGGAAGATTTTAGATTCATCATTTAAATTGATAACAACAAAAATGATATAGCTAATTTATGACTACACAATTTTTCTTCTTGGGATAGAAATATTCACTCGACAATAATTTAATATTTTATAAATAACTTTCCAAGTCGTCGGCGACTAGGCAGGTCCATGTGGATGATGATCATCTTGATGAACAACATATGAATCGTTTACGCCAATGAGCTCATCGATATCATACACACCCGGCTCATCATGCCCTGGGTGGTTTGCATCGCTCGCCAATTGCTGTCCAACTAGAGGTGATATCCCTGTCACTGTTCCAGGTCCTTAAAAATAAGACAACACCAAAAATGTACTTAAAATGTTCAAATATAATAGATATATGTATATTTTTTTGTATCAAAAATATGTACCAGTGGACGTGGTTGGTAGCGTGTTGGACTGTGGCTTAGCGTGTAGACGTTTTCTTAAGAATATAGCCGCAAACGCTGACGAGAGAGCCGCAAACGTCACGGAGGCGAACGTAACGCCAAGAATGAGTGGTAATTTGTTTTTCTTCTTCCGTCTAACTTTGTTTGGCCCACCTAAACCAGCGCCATGCAAAGGAGTCAAATGGTTTAATTAACAACATTATGTTCATATCACTGCAAACGAAAGAGTAATAGTTTTCAAGAAAATTACTCCTCAATCTATATATCTGATTATTATTTACTAGTGATCATAGTGTTAATAAAACATCTAGGTAGAATCTTTTATTTAATATATTGAACAATCAATTAACAATAACCATAAAATAAAAAAGATACAGTTTGCGATCGAGTACAAACCTCCCACTGCATTGTTTGTTCGTGTTCCCGTTCCTCCAGAACCTATTTCTGTAATCAAATAATATCCAAAATCCTAGTATTAAATAATATATTTATAGTAAATTATCATGACTCATTTCATTCCATATTTATCATATTCCGAACATATAGATTGATCAGATCAAGATGTTCATATTCATGTTTTAGTTATTTATTTCAAATTGTAGAATAGCTGGTAGGTTTCATTGGTTAAATATACCACAAATTATAATTGCTTATGTTTATAATCTATAAGTCAGAGGGTAAACTTACCTTCCGAATTATCATTGCTAGCGCCGCTTTGTCCTCCACCACCACTGCCGTTTTCTCCTCCTCCATTATCGCCACCGTCTTGGCCGTAACTTATCGAATATAACTCCAAAGCATTGATGATAGGAGGCAAAGTAGAGTCATCCGTAGACTGAACGACCACTTGGGACACTGACGTGGCCACTACATCTCTTATGACAACTTGAGTCGCTTTTCCAAAAACCGGTATGATGGGACCAGATCCCACTTGCGTGGTATCCAAGAAAATGTTGAACGACCGTGTCTCGGTCGGACCTAGACTCTGTGGCTCCGAGAAGTATAGAGCCAAGTAAACTGGTATGCCGGCTAAGGGTAGGGTCTCGTCTGATTGGCTTAAGCTGGCTCCTGACAAAGCCTTTGACATAACAATATTGGGTGGCTTATTGGACGCACCAGTGATATCAATCAATGGGGCTGAGGTCATTAACTCGCTGATTGTGGGGTCGTTGGACCTTGATGGGAACCATAGCCTACCATACGGATCTAAAGGATAGCTAACCCAAAAAAAAACTTACTTCGGTTAAAGATTCTGGCGGGGTTAATTAGCCAAAAAAAGCTAATAAACCAATGATAATGTGAAAGACTTTTAAAATCTGAAAACAACAAAAGTTTCATCTTTTAAAAAGTCAATAATATTTATATGAAGAATTCTTAAGTATGAATTAGTAAGTGTTAAGTGGATACCTTATAAGCTCTTTGGCACCATACGCAAATCTTTGTCGGAGAATAAGACCTTCGTCAGGACCAAGACCGTCGTACATGCCATCATCCAAACTATAAACTTCAATGGAAGATATAAAAGGGTCATCTGACGGAGACGTACGGATTAGGCATACACTGATATTCTCACTTGCCGGAGCAAATATCACCTCCGATATCAACAGTGACAGTAGTACGTTGGTGAGAGGCATAACAGTAACAACCCTGTCAAGGTGTTTTCCATCGTAGACCACGTTGAACGACGGTGGCGAGGACTTCTTATCGTAGTTCCCGTAGTAAAACAGCGTTCTCACGAGCGTTTTCCGGCGTTTTGTCGCCGGAATATTGGTGTAGCAATTGGTTTGACCGATAGGGAAATATCGGAGGTTGTTGACCGGCTCTGTAAGGGTACCTGGAATCTGGAAGGACTCACCGGTGGTGACGAAGCCTTTGTCACCGAGCCATGTTACATTGTCGGAGTCCACGTAGGATCTCGAAGCTCCACAGTCGATGCTTATATCTAGTGATAGTGCACAAATAGGAAAAAATATTAAAGAATAAATAAAATAATACAATTCGGAATAATTTTAAGATAAATACGAAGATTAATGCATGCAAAGATATATATTTACTATAATGTTACGTACTCTCTGCGAGAGAAAAGATTATGGTGGAGAGAGAGAGGAGTGTGAGAAGAATAAGCGCAGCCATGATCAGATGAGCTACTTAGCCTACTTTGCTTACATACACGTAGTAGTAGTATGTATATAAATGGATATATATCGTTGACTTGACTTATTGTGATAATGTTATACGCGTTTACTGAATTTTGATTTTATTGTGGTATGATTGTGAGGTCAAAAACGAAGAAATTCTATGTTTGACTTTTATAATTCTAAGAAAATTAATTTTTTAGATTTTTATTTTGTTTCAATTTTATAAATTCTAATTAATATATTTTTCTGAAAACATAATTAACTTTTTTGAGAAATATAGTTTTACTAAAAAATTTAATCATAACTTATTTTTATTGGAGCTTAAGTATTGATGAAGTAAAATTTAGTTTAAAAATATTATAAAAAAAAAATAAACGTTATATTAAATGTTTTTTTAATATGTGTGATAATCGTAAAAAACCAATTTTTGTGGAACGGAAGAAATATTGTTTTACGGTGCTCTAACTAAAAATTATGTTTGGCGGATTTCAGTTGAAAAACATTCTAACACGGCCATGGATCAGATATAATCAGCTTATATCCATATTTGAATTGGATTTATTTTTGGTCAAAAAATTATATATCGTTTTAAATTATTAATATATAGGTAATGAACAAGTGTATCAGTATGTGATTTTTTTTACCTCTATTGCTATTCCACCTAAGTTCAAATCTGATGTTTTGCTTAATGTGATAGTTATTTGGTTAGTGAACCACTATTTTTCTTTATGGACTATTGGATTATTATAGCAGTTACTCCAAAATTTTTTGTCAATATTAGAACTGGATCATAATGGATCGATCCAATAGTGTAACACTACTACCAGAGGGAATAATGGCCCACTGACTAAATAACTCTCTAACATGGAAAATACCAAGTTCAAACGTGAGTTGTGAAAACCATTAACCCACTTGTTCATATATATAATTGGTTATATATAATATTATATGTTATATATGTATAGATACACCCTTTTAACATGTCTGATATAATTTTTTCATGTTTCTATATTCATAGCTAGCATTATAATTTTTTCAAGTTTATACGACATATTCAAGTTATAAGTACAGAAAAGAAAACAACATTCTATTAAATATTAAGTTACAAGCTACTAAAATTAGTATTAAATATTTTATTATTATGATATTTAATTATACGGTTTATACTGTACTTATAACTTTTAATTACATGTCTTAGAAAAGGTACAAGTGATTACTAATTTTAGTAATTTGTATGAGAATTGTTTATTTAGGAAGAATAATTCACACTTGAGTTTGGTCCAACTTATTTGATTGAGTGAATCTGGTCGAAATGTTTTTGGGTTGACTCCGCGTGGAATGGACAATTTAGAGTTAGCGGCTTTTGTATTGTTATGGGCCCATTTATAGAAGAACTTTGAAAGTAAACGGCTCACGTTCATCCAATATTTTGTTCTTTTTTTTGTTTTTGACAGATCATGTTCATCCAATTTTCAATTCATTCGCAATTATATATCTGTACAATATCAATGTAATCATAATTCATGAATATTTAACGATATGTGGTTGCAATTTCATGTGTTCAGCCGACTTGCCCGTATATCAGCATCAGTCGTAAATTGTAATCATAGGTTGAAAATAATGTAGGTTTCGAACGTCGACTAAGTAAGAAAAAGCTTACGCAATATTTGTAGAGTGTTTTCTCCCCTAGTTTTTTTCCATGTTGAGGCAAGCCTTCGTAGTTTCTATCAATTGTGTTTATTTTGAATTTTCAATTCGATCAGAGTAGTTTTATTAGGAAAATGTTTCAGTTTTGTCTTTCCTTAAGTTGTCCACTGACTTTTTAAGAAAAACCATGTTTCGACCCTGAACATAGAGGTCGATCGAGAGTCGAGACCATTGCCCCAGTTATCTTTTTCCGGTAGAATGTGTCAAGAGAACTTATTTAATTTATGAATAACATTGTACGTGTAAACTAAAACTCTAACAGGATATAACTAGTTTAGTGGTCATAAAGCTCTATATTAACTAAATGACTACATAATGTTCCAAATGTGGTCCATGACACACAAAAAAAAGATTCAAATGATCCCACAAAATCTTTCGTCTCTTCAACAAACGATATGTTGGTCGATAGGCTTGAATCAACGGTATAAGCCAATAATCTGATATGATTCATGATCCATGTGACAATCATGAAGTTTTACTATTGTTCAATCTAAGCCACAAGGCATTTCACATATACTTCGTCCAGCTTCATAATTTTCATATTTCAGTTGCACCATCATGATAATACTTCATGTTCCATCAGATGCATGCGTATAAGCGAAATGGATGAAAGTGCTAGATTTTCTTGCACGCGCATCACCATTGCTGTCGTTTATGTCATGTTCTCCGAATACATTTAGTCTTTGTACTGTAACGTAGTTCTAATACGAGAACAAGGTTGTGAGGTTACTTCTTTTTTAAATCAATTGTCATCTAATTATATAAAAAGGTTGGATTGCCGAAAGAACCATAAAGTATGATAAAGCCAGTTATGTCTACATGGATCGACTAAACTAGCTCAGTACCTCTGAGGAACAAAAGCCGAACAATAAACATTCAGAGGCTAGAGAGAAACACTAAATCAGCATGTGCTAAAAAGAGAGTGAATAAACTACAACACTAAGACATCAAAAACCAATCAAAAACCCACTTCTGAAACTAAAAATACACTCGAACTAACAACACCAGAAAGTAGCTTATGATTTTCATGTCTGTTGAAATTTGTGGAATATTAGGTAAAATATGTGTAAAATTGTGTGGAAAATGAGAGACTACATGCAAATGTAAGACTTGGAGAATGTGTCTATTTTAGAGAGAATAGACAAGTAATTAGAGAGAATGGAACCCAAAAGGGTTAGTTTATTCATGTGTGTTTACATGTTTATATAGACAAATATAAGAAAGAATAAGATAAACAATAAAGAGACTCCCTTAAAAGTGACATGTCCTAGGTATTCTTCCCTAAATTCAAATTCAAAGTTAGAGTCAAAACTTACAAATCTTGCAAAGTCTGCCACAATCTTGCACCCATTCTTCAGTCTTGCCAGACTTGCACTCCATCTTCAGTCTTGCAAAATCTGGCACTGAATTCTTCAGTCTAGTGCAGTCTGGCCAAATCTTGCAAAGTCCTGTTTGGTCTTGCCTTCAGTCTTTGATGGGCCTCGTCCTTAAGGTTCTCTTGAATTGGCCGAGGCTTGACTTGATCAATAACTTCTTCCGCCTTAACCGCCACCTTCTTCTCCTCTTTGGAATGACTTAAGGTAGTCTTCAGCCTTGCCTTGATGACTTCGGCCTTGACTCTCCTCTTCAACTTCTTTCACTCTAATCTCTTCTTTGGAATTACTTGAAGTGGTCTTCGGCCTTGACTCTCCTCTTCTACTTCTTTCACTCTAATCTCCTCTTTAGAATGACTTGAGGTGGTCTTCGGCCTTGACTCTCCTCTTCTACTTGTTTCACTCTAATACCCCCCCCCCCCAAGTTTGGTCGACAAGACGTCAAAGCTGACCAAAGGCCAAGTTTGCAACACGTGAATGACTACCTCATTAAATACCTCAATATGGAAAACTTCTTGGGATAAAACCATATTTAGTTAAAAAGAGTTTAGCCTTCATTGTGTTTGATGTATCTATGATCCCGGTTTTGAAATTTGAATGTGAATCGGCTCTTTCCTTCCAAGTGTTTCCATTCCTTTAGCCCTCCTTGACTTGATTTCTCTTCTTATAGAACTTTTCATTTCATCTAGAGTTTCTTTTGAGAATGTCCACGCATGCGTCCTCTCTTTTAAACTTTCATCATGAGATTTAAAGAAAATTTTTAAAGTATATGTCGTGGGTTTTAAGAAACAACAAGAAACAACAAGAACAACAAGATGAAACTTTGAGTTTTAAATGAGAGAAATAAGAGTAAGATTTGGACTAAGGTAATGAACTTTTAACAAATTTGAAAAGGGTAGAGTTTAGAGTTTAGCCTTTTGAGATGAAGAGGAGATCGTGAGATGCGGTTTATATCATCTTGAAACCGCTCTCTTGATTTTTCCATGGCTTGGTGCCATGTTTTGAGACTGAAACCTTGTGCACCTTTCACCTTGTGCAAGTCCAATCTTGTATTCTAACATCTTAGAACGAACACACATGTTTTGGGCTGATTCAAAGCCTCCCACCAACTTGTCTCTCCACTTGAACTTCCACCACAACCACCTTGGTCAGCTTCCTCCGGTCTACCATATCCAAGTCAGCCAAGGTAAACGGATGGGCTTGTCTTGTGGTCTTTGAAGCTTGAGGGTTACTACTCTAACTCCAAGCATTGTGTTGCACCTTCTTAAATGTTTCTTTTGAAGCCCTTTGAATCCAGCCACCAACTGACCTCTAGTCTGCATGACTGCTTCAATCACTTTACACACTCGCCATGTCTTCTTCTTGAGATCGCAAGGGAGCTTCAACAAACACCATTTCAAACCTGTGAATTTTGCACAGAATTTAAGCAAGAGAAATGGTGAGAGTAAGAGAATAAGTAACCAGAATAGAGAATGCAGCGGAAGTAAATGAGAATGGAGTCTTATTGAGAGACTCAAGAACCAAGGACTTAGGTGCTTAAAAGCTGTCCAAGGTTCCATAACAAAAAGAACTTGGATTCAACGTGGCTTCAAAAGGGCTTAAACTCCTAGGAGCAAAGCAAACCACAGTTCACTTCCTTTTGTTATCCTTTTGTTATTCTCAAGAGGGATTTGGATCCATCAAGTCCTTAGAGTTTAAACCCTCGAGAGTATAGCTTGACCAAGGTTCTCATCCCTTTAAGGAAGAAGATAACTATGGTTTTGAGTGCTTATATTCACAAGAATCAAGCAAACGAACCTAAGTTATCTTGTTTGAAATACAAACCGGCCATAAGCACCAAAAGGAAATAAAAAAAATCTTTACCTTTTCTAAAGATGAAAGACAAGCCCAGATGCTTATGCTAATCTTTTCCAAAGAGAACTAAGCTAACCATGGCTTGAAATGTATTCACAATCCCAAAGAAAGGCACATACCAATGGTTAAAGCTTTTGTCCAATGGATAAAAGAAAAACGTTTGAAAAATGAAAATAAAAATTGAACAAAAAAAAACGAAAATGAATTAGAGGTGAATGGGACTTAAAGAGAAGCAGAGAATAGAGTTTAGAACCAAGATAACCATGACAAGTGTATTTCATTCCCTAGGAAAACACTAAAGGGACCCGTGGATAAAAGCATATGGCAACAACTATTCTTTCTCTCCCTTGTGGTTCTTCACCACAGCCACCATTCCTTTCTCTTCATGGTCACTTGTTCAACCATGGCTCTTGATTATCATGGAAGAACACGCAAGAACCGCTGGATAATAGTATTACCCAACAGACAAAGAGAGTAAGAAGAATAACAACGAACAAGAATGGAAGATTTAGGATTTATGCTCTGATACCATATTAGAATTTGCGGAATATTAAGTAGAATTGTGTGGAGAATGAGAAAATATATGCAAATGTGAGACTTGGAGAATGAAAGAATTTTAGAGAGAATAGACAAGTAATTAGAGAGAATGGAACCCAAAAGGGTTAGTTTATTCATGTGTGTTTACATGTTTATATAGACAAATATAAGAGAGAATAAGATAAACAATAAAGAGGCTCCCTTGAAAGTGACATGTCTTTGGTGTTCTTCCCCAGAATTCAAATTCAAAGTTAGAGCCAAAACATGCAAGTCTTGCAAAGTCTGGCACATTCTTGCACCCATTCTTCAGTCTTGCCAGACTTGCACTCCATCTTCAGTCTTGCAAAGTATGGCACTGAATTCTTCAGTCTAGTGCAGTCTAACCAAGTCTTGCAAAGTCTTTTTTGGTCTTGCCTTCACTCTTTGATGGGCCTAGTCCTTAAGGTTCTCTTGAATTGGCCGAGGCTTGACTTGATCAATGACTTCTTCCGCCTTAACCACCACGCCTTCTTCTCCTCTTGGTAATGACTTGAGGTGGTCTTCGGTCTTGCCTTGATGACTTCGACTTTGACTCTCGTCTTCTATTTTTTTCACTCTAATCTCCTCTTTGGAATGACTTGAGGTGGTCTTCGGCTTTGCCTTGATGGCTTTGCCTTGATGACTTCGGCCTTGACTCTCCTCTTCTACTTCTTTCACTCTAATCTCCTCTTTGTAATGACTTGAAGTGGTATTCGGCCTTGTCTTGATGACTTCAGCCTTGACTCTCCTCTTCTACTTCTTTCACTTTAATAATGTCTTCACTTGTGACCTGAGAGCAAGGAGATACATAAACGATCAATAATAGACGCACAAACAACGAACAAGTTATCCAAATCCAAGCAATCACATGTTTCTCATGGTCCAAACCAAACATTTGCACAATGGTAGAACAATCATGTATTCGTCGACAAAGCTCATCAGAATGCATGTAGTAGCAAAAGCGAAAGTCAGAGAGAATCCATCGAAAAACTTCTACCAATAAGATTCCCTAGCGCGAAAAGACGAGATAAAATAATGTCCAGATGGCAGCACAAAACCCCAAAGCAGTGTTTCTGCAGTAGTCACAAATCTATAGATCTACCTTTTACATTCAACTTAACCAAGATATTGATGATATAGACTTAGCCCAGATCGCATCGCTATACAAATAAAATAGAAGCATATACATATATGCCATAACATCGTGCAATAAAACAATTTATTTGAAAATTTTGATTACATCAATATATATATATAAAGTATTAGCTTTTCTTAAACAGATGCAAGCTACCATTTCGGCTCTAAATTTCGATGAATTATCCTTATAATTTCAACTACGAGCTTGTAATAGGGTAGCAGATCGAATAGTCCACCAAACTTATGGTTTTGAGTCTTTAACTTTGATCCTTAGATAAAATATTTGTATACCAAATTGGCCACAGTCAATTGAAACCGATAAATGGGAAGTATTACCTTTACTCTATGTTGAGTTAAAAAAGAGAAAATAGTCAAAGCTGCCGACAAAAAAAAAACTCAAACTATAAAGCTATAAAGTAAAAACCTTTCGTTTTTAACTTTCGGCTTTAGATGTGAGGCAGACTAAAACAAAACCATTTACATAGACGTGGGCTAACAACTATGCTATGGGCTTCCACCAATCTTGATTACTTATTTAAATCCAAAAAATAAATCATTTCCCAAACTTCACTATTGCATCTATCAATTTTTGCCAGCCATAAAAACAATATTAATATATTTGGTTGCGGTGTCTTGTTAGGTAATAATTCTATTTAAGAATAATGTCACAAGGTGCATTAGTGGGATCATATTATTTCCAATGAATAAATTATTATAACATGTGTCATGTCCCATATGGTTTATATAATGGAGTGGTTAAACTTAATGTTGTCATTCTCTTCAATCTCGCAAGCCCAAAAATTTGCATAAATACAAAATTCATCATATTTTTTTTGGAAAACTTAGACATATAGAACTCAGATAGTCTATAGGAAAAGACCAAGATTTATTAGAATTGAAGAAGTAATTAGTAAGATTGTAATGTGTTATATATAAATACAAGAAATATATTCTAAATTTTTTTTTTGTGCAAAATATATTCTAAGAATAAGGTAAACAAATAGCATAAAAATTTAGGTCGACAAGAATTTAATCTACTATTCAAAAAGGTAACACATCCCAAAGAGCTTTCCATGAATTGAAGTGATTTCTTCATCGGTATTGTCGGAAGTACTAAAATAAACATTTCAAAATTTATATACATAAAAGAAATATAATTCCAAACAAAGACTTTGTTGCAAACCACCACCATAGGCAGGCACCTGAAATAAAATTTAAAAGAAAAAAAACACAAATATCTAACAAATTTTTAGAAAATATATGTATTTTACTTTTGTCGATAACAAATAAAAAAAACAGCTTTATGCATTTGACATATTAAATGCGACGGATAATTTACGTTTCTAATCATTTTCTGGAAATTCCTTATTTCTCTTCCTTCCTTAGCCATTTAATTAAAAAAAAAAAAAATACAGCCAGAAAATTTCGATTTATTCTTTCATCTTCTTTCTCCTTCTCTCATGATGATAGAAACAAAACTATAGTCCTGAGTTCATATTTGCAGAGTTCACAAAGAATCAAACCTTCTGTAACCAGTCTGGTCTTTGCTGGAACCTACTCTCTTTTATGAGTAAAGTTTTTGCTATATTTTATCCAAACCCAACACTCAAAATCTGAAAATTTCAGTTTCTTGATCTATTCATTACCTGATCAGTCTTTCATGGGACCGTTACTTCTACTAAATTTCTTGTCTGAAAGGTAAAATTTTTATTGTTTTCTTCTTCAATTGTATCACTTTTTTGTAGTTTGTTCTTTTCTTGATCTTAGAAAGTTTCCATTTTTACTTGTTTCCAAGTTCATATGAAAAAACCCTAATTTCTTGAAATCTTGCTGATTGATTCTTTCTCTCGATCTGTTCCATTTTCAGGTTTTTTCTTTGTTAAAGCAAGATGGGTATTGAAAAGTTCAGAAATTTCATCTTGATTTCAACGATTTCGATCTTTATTTGCATCTGCCATGGATTCACACCTAAAGATAATTACCTAATCAACTGTGGCTCACTAAGCAATGGAACCTTAATGGGTCGAGTCTTCATGTCTGATAAGCTCTCTTCGAACTTACTTACTTCTCCCAAAGAGATCCTCGCGAGCCAAAGCGATAACGCTGGCTCAGACATTTACCAAACAGCAAGAGTCTTCACCGGAGTCTCTAGCTACAAATTCTCTGTTTCTCGTGGTCGTCATTGGGTTCGTCTCTATTTCAATCCTTTTGACTACCAAACCTTCAAAATGGGTTCAGCTAAATTTGCAGTTTCGTCGCAGTCTCATGTGCTTTTGAGTGATTTCAATGTTAGGAGTACGAGACTTGTAAAAGAGTACTCTTTGAATGTGGTTACAGATGATTTAGTGCTCACGTTTACTCCCTCTGGTGGTTCGTTTGCGTTTGTGAATGCTATTGAGGTTATATCGGTTCCAGATACATTGATCACTGGTACGCCGAAGTTTATAGGCAACTCTGCGCAGAGTCAGGATATGTCTTTGCAAGCTCTTGAAACGGTTCATAGAGTGAACATGGGCGGTCCGTTTGTATCGCCTAACAACGATACTCTTACGAGAACTTGGGTGTCTGACTCGAGTTTTCTGCTTGAGAAGAATTTAGCTAAGACTGTGTCTAAGGTTGCAACTGTTAACTATGTTCCCGGTTATGCTACAGAGGATTCTGCACCAAGAATTGTCTATGGTAGTTGTACTGAGATGAATTCAGCGGATAACCCGACTAGCAATTTCAATGTCACGTGGGAGTTCGATGTTGAACCAGGGTTTCAGTACTTTTTCCGCTTCCACTTCTGCGATATCGTTAGTTTGTCTCTAAACCAGCTATATTTCAATCTTTATGTTGACTCAATGACTGCTGCTACGGATATTGATCTTAGCATTCTTGTGGATAACACACTGGCTGGTGCATACTCGATGGATTTTGCCACGCAGTCGCCAAAGGGTACTAATAAAATCCGTGTGAGCATTGGTCCGTCGACTGTTCACACCGACTATCCAAACGCGATTGTGAACGGATTGGAGATCATGAAGATGAATAACTCTAAGGGTCAGCTAAGCACCGGGGCAGTTGTGCCAGGTAGTAGTTCAAGCACTAAGCAGAGTAATGTTGGGATGATTGTAGGTTCAACCATTAGTTCGTTGCTCGCGTTAGTCTTCGTGGGAAGTTGCTTTGTGTTGTATAAGAAGCGGAAACGTGGCCAAGACGGTCATTCAAAGACTTGGATGCCGTTTTCAATAAACGGAACTTCGGCTACAATGGGAAGCAAATACTCCAATGGAACTACACTTACAAGTATAACTACCAATGCCAATTACCGTATTCCCTTTGCTGCGGTTAAAGACGCTACAAATAACTTCGATGAGAGTCGCAACATCGGGGTGGGCGGTTTTGGTAAAGTCTACAAAGGAGAGCTTAATGACGGCACAAAGGTAGCTGTGAAAAGAGGAAACCCAAAATCTCAGCAAGGGCTTGCCGAATTCAGGACAGAAATCGAGATGTTATCTCAGTTTCGCCACCGCCATTTGGTTTCTCTTATCGGTTATTGTGACGAGAACAATGAAATGATACTGATATACGAGTATATGGAGAATGGAACGGTAAAGAGTCATCTTTACGGCTCAGGTCTTCCTAGCTTGACTTGGAAACAACGGCTTGAGATCTGTATTGGTGCTGCTAGAGGATTGCATTACCTTCACACGGGTGACTCGAAACCGGTCATTCACAGAGACGTGAAATCTGCAAACATATTGTTAGACGAGAACTTCATGGCTAAAGTTGCAGACTTTGGACTGTCCAAGACTGGACCCGAACTTGATCAAACTCATGTAAGTACAGCTGTCAAAGGAAGTTTCGGGTACCTTGACCCCGAGTACTTCAGAAGGCAACAGCTCACTGAGAAATCCGATGTATACTCCTTCGGGGTTGTTCTCTTCGAGGTTCTCTGTGCTAGACCTGTTATAGACCCGACACTTCCAAGAGAGATGGTGAATCTTGCAGAATGGGCGATGAAATGGCAGAAGAAAGGGCAACTGGATCAAATCATCGATCAGTCGCTTCACGGTAATATCAGACCGGATTCTTTAAGGAAATTTGCGGAAACAGGCGAGAAATGTTTGGCGGATTACGGAGTCGATAGGCCATCTATGGGAGATGTGTTGTGGAATCTTGAATACGCTCTGCAGCTTCAAGAAGCAGTCATTGATGGCGAACCAGAAGATAATAGCACGAATATGATTGGAGAATTACCTCCACAGATCAACAACTTCAGTCAGGGAGACACGAGTGTTAACGTTCCAGGCACAGCGGGGCAGTTCGAGGAATCGAGCATTGACGATCTCTCTGGTGTTTCCATGAGTAAAGTATTCTCTCAACTGGTGAAATCCGAGGGAAGATAATGAGAGATTGAATAATGCAATCTAACCAAAGAGAAGCAGAAGCAAGCAAATATGTAACCAGAAAAAGCAACAGGTTTGTCTCTGCTCGACCTGTTCTTCTGCAGATTATCATCAGTGATGATACAAATACTTAAAAAAAAGTTCTCGAGTTTGTATTTTGTTGTTTATTTGAAGTTGTCTGAAATTTGTTTGTTCATTTTTTCTACGGATGTTTAACACTCTTGTTGTTTCAATTGTATTGCAAGTTTAGAAGTTAAAACCTCAAATTCTTGTTTGGTTTGAGAAACTATTTTATTTCATTTTATCTATATCGAGTTTTACCTTCCAACAGTATTGGTCCGGTTCCATTGGTGTGCTTTTCTTCCCTTCACCACGACCACGACCACGTCCTGAGCCAATGTTTCTTCTCTAGTTCAGAGTTCAGGTCAGTAACAACTAACAAACTCCGTTCATCCGGAATGGTTCCTACTTCATTTATGATTAAATCAATAATGAACCAGACCAGAATGCTAATCAGGAAATCATTCATTCAGGAAATCATTCATTCAGTCATTGGACCGACTTGGTTCAACATATTCTAAATTCAATTGTGTATCAAAAATATAAAACCAAAGATACAGCAATCTACAACTATTATGAACTATAATAAATTAGAGATTTTTAAAATCCAGCCCTAACACGAAGATTGAAGCAAATTTTTAAGAAAATTTTTAAAAATTTTATCTAACAATTTTTTTAGTTTTGTTTAGGCTAATATAATACATATGAATTTAACGTAATCATAACTTTTTTTTTTTTTAATATCTAGAAGGTTCCGGGCCGAAACCGATAATTTTCCTAGGACGAGATCCAAACCATGTTAAATTAACTCTCTTTTGGAGAGCACACCCATCTCAACGGGAATCGTAATCATAATTTTTTTTTTGAATAATTAGGAGGTTTTGGCCTGAATCTCATAATCCTCCTAGGAAAACCCAAACCATGTATAATTAACTCTCCTTTGGAGAGCAAACCCATCCCAACATGAATCGAACCTGTGACATCTTATATCCTTACGTTTTCAGGATTCAGAGGTTAACCACTATGCCAACTTATCGTTGGTAATCATAACTTTAATAAATGTTTATGCTATGATCACATGAACACGGTTACGTTTATTACGGTTACGTGTTTATTATTTATCAGTTGTGGTTATAAATTTTTTTTAACCATAACTTTAACCACTATGTATACGGTTAAAACAGTTACGGTTAAAACGGTTACGGTTAAACACGGTTACTGTTAATTATGATTACGATAAGATTAATATTAGAAACGAATCCATATATTTTTTTAACATTCATAATAAAAATTAAACGATGATCTAATTCGATAAATAATTGTTTTTTTCTATCCAAGTTAATTATTTGATTATATTCTTTTTGTGTGGACAGTGAATATTGTATTGACAAGTATTGTTGGAGGTTTTCGAAATCTGGGTATTGATTCGAAACAGAGAAAATCAACATCACATACATAACGAAAATAGGATTTAAAATAATTTAATATGAAAATATTTGATTACTTACGAATTATCCAAATTGTTGTACTACTTTTAATACGATGAAAAGTATGTGATTTATAACAATATATCATTATAAATTATTTGTTTTCGAAAAAATACCATTTTTTCAACTTAGATTTCTTCGTATGCGGTATCTTGTACTTGTTTCTAAATTTTCTTTACATTATGCACAATTACAATTATATTCTTTAAAATTTTAACCATGCGGTTAACGGTACGGTTAACCAACAGTTTTGATATGATTACGATTAATAAACGGTTATAGTTATTTTTAACCATAACTAATTTATTTTTACGGTTAATGGTTACAGTTTTTTATCGTTATCTACAGTTACGGTCAGATTACAGTTTGTAAATGATCTGATTACGGTCTAAAGTACGGTTACAATTTAATTTTGGTCAGGCTGGGTCGTGTGTATTATATTGTAGATTTTTGTCTATCTTATATGGAATGATAAGCGGATATGCGCAGTTTTTATATAATACTAATACTTAGGAAGTAGCTACGTAATGAAAGTGTCCAAATATTGTATTAGTTTAATTAATTATTCTCATCTCTAATGATAATTATACGTCACTGATCAATATTATTAACCTTAGCAGTGGAAGCACAAGACAAACATTTCCATACGAGTCTGAAAAAAAACGCCCCACATGACTTCGTTTTATTCTTCCTCAGAGCTTTTTTTCTCCGGTCAACGGAGCTGCCATCACCTCCACCACCGCCTTCTTCGTTCTCTTTTCTTGAAAAAGTGTAACTTCTAAGGTACATTTGCCTACAAGATATCATGTTCACCACAGTGGTACGACGCTGGCTACCGTCGTGGTTGATTGACCGGACAAACTCCGCCTCCGCCATCGGCCACTTATGGAGATTGGCGTACGTCATAATCGGTCGGACGCAAACGGCGTCACACTACAAGAAAACAGGCCATTTGCGATGGAAATATACCTCGCAATTCCGTCGCAAATGGCCTTTCGCGATGGATTTGCGAGACGCACCATTCCGTCGCAAATCCCGTCTCGCAAATCAATTTTCGTCGCAAATCTCTCGCAAATTTGCGAGGGAAAAACGTGGTTGCTATCTCGACGCAAAAATAACCCCGCAATATCGTCGCAAAATTGCGACGGAAGTGCGTGAACGCATTGTTCATCGCAAAAGTTTTCATCGCAAATTCGAAGCAAAATGCGTTACTAATCTTTCCCGCAAACACGTCGCAAATCTTGCTTCGGATTTGCGAGGAAACTTTGCGACGGAATTGCGTGGATATAGTTCTTAGGGGGGTCGCAATTCTCTCGCAATTTGCGACGGAATTGCGTGGGTCTGATTCTTATTTCCCTCGCAAAGCCGTCGCAATTTGCAAGGGAATTGCGGCGGCATCTGATTTATATAATTAGTAAAAATTTTAATTATTAATAATAATTAATAATTAAAAATTTATAAATTATAATTAAATTTTTTTTTTCAAAATTAAAATTTTATAAAAATAATTTGTTCAAACATTAAAAGAAACTAAATTGTATCATACATAAAGAAAACTAAAATTGAACCGATGGACCGAATCCAGTTCCGTCCGGTCCCGGTTCCGGTCCCAGTCTCGGTCCCGGTCTCGGTCCTACTGGTAGATGCGTCCCAGGGTCCTGAAACATCTGTGCAAGAATCGGATCCTTTGTGGCTAAATAGCTGAACATCTGATCGAACCTCAAGATCTTCTCAGACTGAGTCACGATCAGCTGAGCCTGTGATTCAATGATGCCCTGGAGGTAGGCGGCGGACTCTGCTTCTGCTGCTCTCGAGGAAGAAGAAGTACACGAGTCGATCTGCGATTGCAGAGAACCGACTCCGTAAATTCTCCCTTTTTTACGGGGAGCGACCTGAAAATTAAGAATACGTTTAATTAGTTGAAATTACTGTAAAAAATAAATATAGAACATCAATATTCATACCTCGATAAAGATCTTGTTCTTCACGGCGGAAGTCAAAAGGGTAGATGCGCTCTCATCGCCCTCAGAATGCTGAGTCAACTCCTGCATCTTGGAAGTGACGTCATTGTAGATCCTCTCAGAATTCTTGTCGACAAAAGTCCCATCTGGTCGCCTCTTTGTCTCCTCGAGGACAGCTAGCAAATCCGGGATCGAATCTCCGCGATCCTTTGCCTGATTTATTTTTTTATAAATATCACAATAAAATTTAATTAATTATTAGAATTTAATTAATTAAAATAAATGAAAAACTTACGATTTTCCGTGAGCGGGCAAGGTAGGAAAGCTGTCCAGACCGATGCTTGGGATACCCGTCCCCATCAGGATCAGCGTACCGGGCCGCCCGACTGTTAGCGCTCTTGATCTCGCTCGCCGGATCCTGCCAATACGCCACAAGGCCTGGCCAGACAGTTTGGATCAAACCACCTAGGCATCGCAAGGTCGCCTTCTTTCTTCCACTTCTTCTTCCACCGTCCCACCTGGTTGGCCATGCGTTCCTTCAACTTCGCGTCAAACTCCTTTCGAAACTTGCTCGTAATACTGTACTCCCAATGATAGGTTTGCTACATAAAAAAAAATTTATCATGAAAAATTCAAACAATAAGTGATATAAATTATAAAATAATTAATTTTATAATATAAAAAACTTACAACAAAAGTTTGAAACCACCGTCTTTTGACATGGTCCGGTGTGTGCCTCCAATTGGCAATGAGGCTCTTTGAAATCTCTTTCAAAGATCGATCGGATCGAAGCAGCCACGCATCTGTCTTGATCAAACCTGAAATGTAAAATAATAAAAAACAAATAATATGACTTTATTTGTTTTAAAAAACTTATAATTAAATTAATAAAATAAAAATAAAAAACCTTACCAATACGTATTATCGGACGTCTTGGATCAAGGCGGGGAAGAAGGTCATGACCGGGAGCCTCAAGGATAGCCTTAACGACAAGATCATCATTGTCGTTATCATAGTGTGCCACCGGTGGGGGATCTGAGAATGCGGGTGGAGGCGGTGAATAGTAATGAATCCCGGGGTTGTCGTCCTGTCCCGTCTGAGAAGTGAAACTCGTCTGAGGAGTTTCTTGGAACAGGCGTGCCACTCCTCCGAGGCGTGCCACCCCTCGAGAGATAACGGAAGTACTCGTTATTAACTCCAGACATCTGAAAAACAAAATTTAAAAAATTAGTAAATAATTACAACGATATCATATTAAAACTTATAAATTTTAAAAATCAAGAATTATAAAATTACAAAACCTAAAAACTAAAAAAATTATAAATTCTAAAAAGAAACTAACTAAAAGAAAACTAACTAATCTACATTTAATATAAAACTACCATTTACAATTTCACTAACTATTTAAAACATTATTATAAAATTAATTTAACCTAAAATCTAATAAATTTCTAAATTCTAACAAAATCTAATTCTAAAAACAAACAAATTTAAATCTAAAAAATCTAAATCTAAAACTAACAAAACCTAATTCTAAAAACAAAACTAACTAAATTACAAAACCTAACCTAAATCTAACAAAACTAATCTAAAAAATTAATTATAAAATAATTTAACCTAAAATCTAATAAATTTCTAAATTCTAACAAAACCTAATTCTAAAAAAAACAAATTTAAATCTAACAAATCTAAATCTAAAACTAACAAAACCTAATTCTAAAAACAAAACTAACTAAATTACAAAACCTAACCTAAATCTAACAAAACTAATCTACAAAATTAATTATAAAATTAATTTAACCTAAAATCTAATAAATTTCTAAATTCTAACAAAACCTAATCTAACGAAATAAACTAAACTAATCTAACAAATATTTAAACTAAACTAATCTAACAATTTCACTAATTATTTAAACTAATCTAAACTCCAAAATCAAACTAATCTAACAAATAAACTAAACTAATCTAACAAAATCAAACTCAAATATCAAACTAAACTAATCTAACAAAATCAAACTCAAAAATCTAACAAAATCAAACTCAAAAATCATCCTAACCTTGGTTTGTTTGCAGATTCGGTCGGCTGAAGAAGGAGAGAGGAGAGACCGGCGACTGGAGAGGAGGAGAGAGGAGATCCGCCGCGGCTCGTCGGCTGGAGAGGAGGAATCGGAGATCGGCGGCGATCGGGGAGGAGAAGAAGAAAGAGAAGAAAAAGAAAAGAAAGAAGAAGATCGCGACTTTATTCTGTTTTTTTCCGATCCATCGCAATTCCGTCGCAAATCCCTCGCAAATTAAGGTTTTAGATTACCAATTTGTGATGGATTTGCGAAGAAACTTATCTGCCATCGCAAACCGAAATATTTCAAAAAATTCTAAATATTTCAAAAAATTCTAAATTTTTCGGTTTGGCGGTTTAACCAATTTAAGGACCGTAGCCGCAATTCCTTTGCAATTTTGCGACGGACTTGCGAGGGATAATTTTGTGAGGGGATTGCGTCTAATATTATGTCTTCCCTCGCAAGTCTCTCGTAATATTGCGACGGAATTGCGTTGAACAAGACGGTTCCCTTGCAACTCCGTCGCAAATTTTGTTAAATTTGATTTAAAAAATTGCTTTCTGGTGAAGGCAGTAAATAGACTGAGTGCTTGGCCTTCTTACAAGTCTCAAATATCAGATATGAGTAATGCTTTAGCTCCCTTTGCCTTGTGGAGAATGGAGTTGGAAGTGAGAGCCACTAATAGAGGTCCGTATCTCATCGCAGTAAGTGTCACTAAGACGAATCGATGTCATTCTTATGTTCAAATGAGACACCCGTTTTGGCTTTATAGCATCTTTGTTAGTGGATGAGGATTTCCCCTAGTTAGTTAGGTCTCTTTTTGGTTTGAGTTATCAACCTGTGACTTCATTTTTTGTAAGTTTGACTTCTTTCCTTACATGATAGAAATGTCAGGTGGTAGAAGGGCTTTGTGCCTTGTACATTGTAATCTCTCGTGATAAAATCTCTAATACATCTTAGACCACAAAGCTATTTTTAAATAAATTTTCAAATTAATTCCAAGCAATTCCCTAGCAAATTGCGAGGAATTTGCGTGGAATTAGGCGCTTCCATCGCAATTCCCTCGCAAATTTGCGTGGAATTAGACGCTTCCATCGCATTTCCCTCGCAAATTTGCGAGGGAATTGCGACGATTTACGCTAGTTCACCGCAAATCCCTCGCAAATTTGGTAAAATTTGATTAAAAAAAAACTTTATTTAAAATCGAAATTGCTTAAAAACATTAAAAAATTAATCAGATTCTTTTTTCAGATTCATTGGAGTGTTCACTATGATCATTGTCTTCTTCATCATCAGTCTCCTCGAACTCGTCAGATTCTTCATCTTCCTTCGTCTCATCAACTATTATGTCTTCATCTTCTCTGGTTTCTGGATCAATATGTAAGATATTCTCGGTTGATTCGATTGCTACAAAGACTTCTGGTGATCTTTCATGTTGCATAGCCACATCATCAACTTCCCCAACTACACGACCTCTCAGATTCACTTTTATCACTGATAACCACGTGTCCCGCATTTGTCTTTTTTGAGGGTAAGGAATATAACACACTTGTTCTGCTTGACATGCTAGGATAAAAGGTTCGAAGTTAGAAAATTTTTTGTTTACATTGACATCGGTTACCCCTAATGTGTTTGTGCGGACGCCTCGACCGACCGTTGGATCGTACTAATGACATTTGAATAAAATGCATTTCAACCCAATAATTCCAGGATATGAGACTTCCATAATTTCTTGCAAAACGCCGTAGAAGTTTAGATCACCTGGCACGTGGATTCCATAATTTGGGGTTGACTTATTGGAGCCATAATCATACGTGTGAAAAGTGTATCCACGAGTGAAGTACATTGGGGAAGTTTTGATCTTCGCAATTGGTTCGTGAATAATCTCATGCAACCATAGTGGAAAGGGCTGGTTTGCACATCCATTCATCACCTATATATATATATATATACATAAATTTTTAATTAACGAATTAGATTATTTAAATATTGTTGGAATATATCAAATATGTATAATATCTTACTCTACGTACATAATATCTTAACCATCCAGCAAAATTAAGTTCTTTGGACTTCTCATACTCTTTTTCTGGTAAACCGGGACAAGCTTCTCGCATCTGCCTGTCGAATTCACTGTACAAACAAAATTAAATTAAATTCGTGAACTTCACAATGAATAATATTAAATAATTGTTAGTTAACAAATTTAAATAATTAATTAAGAGATATACCTCTCAAACGGTTGCACTCCCTCACAATTTCGCAATATATAATTGTGCGCCGCACGAGTAAATTTGTGGTCTTCCCACCAAACTTCCTTAACCTTTCCACCAAGTCTCCCTATTTGGGTGAAGATATCTGGGACCTCTACGTTATATGTTGGTGCAACACCTCCATCGTCATATCGGCTTAGACGAGCCTTTTTGGTTCGAACGGTTGGGCTAAAATAATATGACGTGAAATGAGAGGTTTCTTCAGTCAAACTTCCTGCAACGATCGATCCTTCCACTTTTGCAAGATTTTTGGCCTTTCCTTTTAGATGTCCCATGAATCGCTCGAACGGGTACATCCATCGAAATTGCACAGGCCCTCCAAGAGCTGCTTCATGCGGTAGGTGGATTGGAAGATGTTCCATCACATCAAAAAAAGATGGTGGAAATATTTTCTCCAAATTACAGAGCAACACTGGTATATTATTCTGTAATTGCACAATGCCCTCGTCTGTAAGTGTTCGTGTGCATAGATCCCTGAAAAATGCTCCAATGCCTACACGTTCATAGTTATTATAATCACACCACTGAAATAATTTAATAAAATGACAAAACTATTTCAATAATTAATGTAATTAATTAATATGTACCAGCAATTGCTTCGTGGACGGTTGTCGGTAAGAGCTCAGCCAATGCAAAGGGTAATAGTCGTTGCATGAAAACATGGCAATCGTGGCTCTTCATACCGGCAAGTTTTTTGCCTTGTTCAATACATCTTGAGAATTTGGACACATAACCATCCGGAAACTTCACTTCTGAAGCAATCCAGTTAAACAACGTCTGTTTCGCATCCCCAGACAACCGAAAGATCGGAATCGGTAATTTACCATCTCTTGTAATATGTAACTCGCTTCTTGAGCAGATTTCGGCCAAGTCCAACCTTGATTTGAAGTTGTCTTTACTCTTTCCCGTTCCTTGCACATTCAAAATCGTATTCATGATGTTATCGAAAAAAATTTTCTCGATGTGCATCACATCAAGGTTGTGCCGTAGTAGGTGATCTTTCCAATATGGGAGTTCCCAAAAGATACTCATTTTGTGCCAATTGTGAGAACTCCCATATCCGTCAGGCATGTTCGCTGTAGTGTGCCAATTTCCCCCACGCTTACATGTTTCCTGAGCACCATAATAATCAATCTGCTCAAACAAATCATTCCCTGACATATAAACTGGGGGAGGAATACGCACAACCTTGTTCTTTTTGAACAACTTCTTGTTCTTCCGATACGGATGATGCAAGGGAAGAAAGCGACGATGACAATCAAACCAGCACGACTTCCTTCCATGCTTCACGATGACAAGATAACCTTCCGTGCGTGGTCCATATATCCCGATAACATCCCATACGCTGGAAAGTCACTAATGGTCCACAATAGCACTGCCCGCATTGTAAAATTCCGTTCCTGTGAATAATCAAATGTGCGTACACCTGTATACCATAATTGTTTCAACTTATGAATCAAGGGTTGCAGAAATACATCAAGGGATCGTTTTGGATGCTTAGGACCCAGTACCAGAATAAAATATTACTTTATAATTTGAAATCACAAATAAAAAAAAACTAAAATACACATGGATTATAATTAAATATCGAATTATTCATTGAAACTATTTCTGTAATGCTCTCATATATGATTAATCAATGCATATTAAAGTGATACATGAGTTTCTTTAATTTTCATTTGTAGATTACGAGATAAAACTTGTTGAAATTGAGTATTTAGGGACTACAATATTTATGAAATATAAAATTTAAAAGACTAAAATGATAAACAAACAAATTAATAAGACAAAATTGACAAACATATAAATTTAGGGATTAAAATGTAAAAAAAAAGTATGAACTCCAAATATGAAGTTTTAAAGTTGCTCTTGGAATTCCAAAAACTTCATATTTAAAAATTTGAATTTGCTTTTGGAAATGTTCTTAAGACAATTGAGTTTTTGTAAAATTTTATTTTGTAATTAACATGAAAAGGTCTTTTGAACTAAGTAGATGGTGGTCTTGTGGCGTTTGAGATGGGTCTCTCTTAATAAGTTTGACTTTTGAACCTTCTTCCTACTAGTTCGACCCGGTTGGGAGGGAGGATTGACGCCTGTAATCAAGGGAAACAACGACCTGATGCTTAAAACTTTGTGGCTATTAAAAAGAAAAAAATATCGAAGAATATTTGAAGTTTTAGTGTTTTATTCTTTTTTAGAAGGGAAATAAGAAAGATAAAGACTTTTCTATCCAAACGATTTTTCTTTTCTTTATCATAACATGGGATTTAAGGGAAATGCAAATATAAACTGCGAGTCGTCGAGGTGTGATACGGGCTATTTTCGTTTTCAATTTCCCAAGTGTACTCATGTCATTGTAGTACTTGAGATGTCAATCCATAAAGGGGTTAAGATTGAAGCACCAAGAATGCAAGAAACTTCTTAATCTAGAACAAAACATATTTTTGGTTTTTAACAAAAACGAAATACAAAGCTAAACTAGAAACTAAATGTAAGAAAGAAGACAAGACAAAAGAAAACAAGACAAGAAAGAAAATAAAACACAAGACATTAGATATAATACACAAAACAAAGGTGTTGGATCATGAGCTAAGTTATTAATGAGATGATTAACAATCAAACAATGAATCAATTGGAAGCATTAAACACTATCCTAGAACATGGAACACACATAAATAGATTAATTCACTCCCGTGGTATCAATCCCTACATCAAT